>CM035840.1:127534352-127836852 GCA_020510985.1 Pholidichthys leucotaenia | reverse complement strand
CCAAGAGGCCGGGTTGGAGGCGGTGACGCAGTGGAGGGCAGCTTCCAGCTCCTGGTTGGCCCGTTCGCATTGCCCGTTGGACTGCGGGATGATGGCTGGAGGAGAGGCTTACCGTGGCTCCCAGGGCATTACAAAAACACCTCCACACCTCAGAGACGAATTGGGGCCCTCGATGCGAGACGACGTCCACCGGTATCCCGTGCAGTCTGACCACGTGTTGGACCAGGAGATCCGCTGTTTCCCGTGCCGTAGGAAGACCCCACAGTGGCACGAAGTGGGCGGCCTTGGAAAAACGATCGACGATGGTCAGCACTGCGTCGTAGGTGTTCGAGACTGGGAGACTGGTGACGAAGTCGAGGGCTATATGAGACCAGGGCCTGCCTGGGATCGGCAGGGGCTGGAGCAGACCCGCAGGGGGGGCATTACCTGACTTGCCGGTGGCGCACACTGGGCAGGCCCGGACGTAGTTGGCGGCGTCCCTCTGCAGACCAGGCCACCAGAAGGACCGCTGGAGGAGATCGACCAGCCGGGAGACCCCAGGGTGGCATGCAAACTTGGAGGTGTGGATCCAGTGAAGAACTTCCCCCCGAACGACGATGGAACGAATAGCCTCCCCTCCGGTCCGCCGCCAGGATCCGGTTCGGTCTCCTGCACCTTCCAGATCTTGTCCTCTATGGCCCAGGACATTGCCCCCACAATACACGAGCTGGGTAAGATGGTATGCTCCGGCTCCTCGGATGTCTCAGGGACGAATTGCCTGGACAGGGCATCAGGCAGGCCGTTCTTCGAACCGGGGCGGTACGTGATGGTAAAGCGAAAACAGGCAAAGAACAGGGACCAACGCGCCTGGTGGGCGTTCAGATGTTTGGCAGATCTCAAGTACTCCAAGTTCTTATGGTCCGTTAACACAATGAACGGCAAAGCTGCCCCCTCCAGCCAATGGCGCCACTCCTGCAGGGCGAGCTTGATGGCGAGAAGCTCCCTGTCCCTGACGTCATAGTTGCGTTCAGCCGGTGACAGGTGCCAAGAGAAGAAGGCGCAGGGTCGCTTGGTCCCGTTGGTGGGTGACCGCTGGGACAGCACCACCCCCACTCCCGTATCAGATGCGTCAACCTCCACCAAACACTGCAACGCGGGGTCGACCTGGGTTAGGACCCGGGAGGAAGAGAACTCCATCTTCAGTGCCTGGAACGCCACAGCAGCCTCTTCAGTCCACCGGAAGGGGGTCTTAGGTGAGGTGAGGCGGGTCAAAGGGCTGACGATGGCGCCGAAATTTTGGACAAAGTGGCGGTAAAAGTTGGCGAATCCTATGAACTGTTGTACCTGCTTCCTGGAGGTCGGTGTGGGCCAGTCGGCCACCGCTTTGACCTTCGAGGGGTTGGGAAGGACTTGGTCATGCGAGATAACAAACCCCAGGAAGGAGGTGGTCTTGGCGTAGAATTCGCACTATTCAGCCTTGACGTACAACCTGTTCTCCAACAGTCGCTGCAGGACCCGCCTCACATGGACCCAGTGTTCATCCTGAGACCTGGAGAAGATTAGAATGTCATCCAGGTATACGAAGAAAAAGAGGCCCAGGAAGTCCCGGAGGACGTCATTAATGAGGCGCTGGAACACTGCAGGGGCGTTGGTTAATCCGAACGGCATCACCAGGTATTCAAAGTGACCAGTAGGCGTACGGAAGGCTGTCTTCCACTCATCTCCCTCCCGGATCCGGACGAGGTAGTAGGCGCTACGGAGGTCCAATTTGGTAAACCAGGTCTCCCCCTGGAGGGAGTGGAAGGCGGTGTCCATCAACGGCAGGGTGTAGCGGTCCTTCTCCATGATGTCGTTGAGGGCCCGATAGTCGATGCAGGGGCGGAGAGAACCGTCCTTCTTGGACACAAAGAAGAATCCCGCACCGAGCGGGGATGAAGAGGGGTGGATGATTCCCACGCTGAGCGACTCCTTCAGGTAGGTGTCCATTGCCTCCTTCTCCGCCGCCGACAGGCTGTATAGCCTCCCTGAGGGTAAGGGAGCCCCCGTGCGGATGTTAATGGCACAATCGTAGGGCCGATGAGGAGGGAGAGACATCGCCTTGGACTTACTGAAGACGAGGCCCAGATCATGGAACTCCAGAGGCACCAGGGTGAGGTCCGGCGGTGCAGCGTCCTTGGCCGAAGGGGGTGAGGCCAGGGAGCAGGCTGCGGACTGAAGGCAGGTGCCCATGCAAAACGAGCTCCAGGCGGCAATCCTACCGGCCTGCCAATCCAGCACCGGGTTGTGTAGGCGCAGCCGGGGGTAGCCTAGAATGACTGGCGAGACAGAGGAGGACAGGACATAGAGCACAAGTTCCTCCCGATGGTTACCTGAGATGATTACAGGGATTGGCCTGGTCCGATGAGTCACTCGTCCGAGGGGTGCTTGAGAGAGGGTGATCAGGCTGAGCGGAGTTGGCAGAGGGTGACAGGGGATGCCCAATTGGGTTGCCAGGCTCTGAGAAATAAAATTCTGCTCTGCTCCTGAGTCCACCAGTGCGTGAGTGAGATGCCCCATGGCGTTGTGACAAAAACGAATGGGCAGTGTAAGATTAGTGAGGGGATTTGACCGGTTGGAGTCCGCGAGGCCCCCTACAGTGACTCGCGGACCTCCCCATTTGGCTTCTCAGGGCAAAACTCCACGGTATGTTGGTTGCCTCCACAATACATGCACAGGCCCAACTGCCGGTGGTGCTGTTTCTCCGCTAGGGGGAGCTTTGACCGGCCAACCACCATTGCCTCCGACTCCTCGGATGGCTCCCGGGGAGGCAATGCCAGGGGGCAAGCTTGAGGCGTGCGGACGGAGCCTCCTCGCGAGCGGCTGGTCAACTTCCGCTCGGAGGAGCGCTTGCGCAGCCCGTTATCCAAGCTAATAGCTACAGAGATTAGCTCCGAAAGGGTCTCCGGGAGGTCTCGACCGGCCAGTTCATCCCTCAGACTCGGGCTGAGGCTGCGGAGGAAGATGCCACAGAGTGACACCTCTCCCCAGCCTACTTCCTCGGCGGCGACCCGGAAGTCGATAGCGTGGTCTGCCACTGACCGACCTCCCTGCTGGAGAGCAAGGAGACGGTCAGTTAGGACACTATCACGCCGGGAATGATCAAACACGTCGAGAAACTGCCGCACGAATTGGTCATAGGAGAGGTTTGCGTAACTGGGCTTCGCCATTACTGCGTAAGCCCAGGTCAGCGCTCGCCCCTCCAGGAGATTTCCTATATAACCAATCCTGCTGTGGTCTGAGGGAAAGTCCCCGGGAATGCGCAGGAACACCGACTCACACTGCATTATGAAACCCCGAGCTCCGCCAAGTTTCCCGCTGAAGCGGGCAGGAGTCGGGATGGGTGTGAGCCGGGTCGGTGGACCCGCGGCAAACTGGCCAGCCACTGGGGCAGCAGGAGCTAATCCTCCCAGACGAGCTCGGGGGAATGCCTGCTTGGGGTCCAGGCGGTCTAACCGGTGAGTGATTGTAGTCAATTGATTCAAAATCACCTGCTGTTGGTGGGCTATTAAATCTACCCGAGCCTCGAGGGTGGAAAGACGGTGTGCAAGCCCGCTGTCTGCCGAGCCGCTCTGCTGAAGCTGTACGGACATAATGTCTGGCTCAGGAGACACACACGCAGGCTCAGGATAGATTTAACAGTTTTATTTAACAAGCAGGGGTGTATGAATGCGTGTGTGAGATATGTGTATGTACTGTGGGAGAACTTCAGTGCGCAGGCAGCAGAGCAGTTCGCCATACAGCCGGGCAACCCTATAACGAGAGAGCAGAGGGACAAGGTAAAGGGCAACACACCTATACAGGACCGTGACAAAGACTGCTGCTTACTTGGTATAACAGGTGGCTGGCGTTGGCAAGGAGAGAGCCCAGGAGACAGCAACCAGCAGAGCCTGTGGCGACAGCGAGGATGAAGTGGCGAGACGAGGAATCCGCCGCCAAGGAATCCACCTGTGCACACGGGAGAGGACTGAGGAGAAAAGGTAAGGATGCTTACGTAGAGAGTTGTCTTGCTGGCAATGGGGGTTCCAATAGTGAAGACGAGCCGAAGGGAACAGACGGCTTCAGGCCGAAGCACAGGGCTGAGTGGGTTAAATAGTCTATTGCTGACGAGGCGCAGGTGTGTGCGCAGCAGGAGCCAATGACGAGTGGCGAGTCATGACATGTATTGTGTGTCTGTCCTGAGCTGCAGCCATTGTCTCTGTGTTTGTGTATCATGAGGGGGAGGGGGGCATTCGGCCCACTCTCCCTAATCACTCTGCTCTGTGTGTGTGTGTATGCTGATTGCGAGAGGGAGGAGGGAACACCTCCACCCCACTTTGCTCAGTCACTTGTTTGTTGTTTAATGCATGCTTAAGAAGCGTGATTACACACTGAATAATTAAAATAGGCTTGGGAACAAAAAGCAAAGCAATCCTGTTGGCCTCCCATTGGTTCAAATCCACAGGAGAAGGAATCCCTGTGGAAATCAATTGAACGAACCATTGTGAAAACTAGTCTTCAATGAATAAATTTTTGAGGAGATTTAAGCTCTCCCGCTTTTGAAAAACAAGGTGTGCTTCATTGTCGCGAGAACGATCATGCCCCCATCCGCGTGTCACTTAATGGCTTTACACTGTGCATGTGTGGGATCAGCCAAGAGAAGCCATCTTAAGTCCACTTAAAGCAAGTGCCCTTTAGGCACCATCTTAGAGTAGAGACACTGGACTCTCCGAGTGACGTCATTGGGTTTCCTCTTCCGTGAGTGCAGACGAAAACTGCCTCCATCTTGTGGTCAAACATAGGGACTGCATCTTTTGTTTAAACTTTAAATCTATAAAACCAATTTATAACCAAATTAAGTCTTCAAAGTAACTTCAAAGCAAGCCATATTATTCAGAATAAACTAAATTTAACACCAGTTTAAAGTTTCTATGCAAAAAGAAGCGAAAAAGAAACTTGTTGGTTCTGAAAGCTTTCCCAGTGGTGGAACTCCATTCACTGCATAGATATACATACAGCAGGAACATATAAAAACATCCACATTGCATTTAATCACTTATGTAACCACATATTGTAATATTTTAAGTTAAAAGCAAATATATTTACACATTTTTAAGCAAAAATCGAAAACTTTGAAGCTACATGTTTGTTTATTTTGCCATTTTTAAATGTGACATGGTGTGATTCCCTCCAACAGAATACTCATTTTAGCTTAAGGATTCTAACAAGTGCTGATGTTTACTCAAGTAGGATTAAACCTGTGCCTTTTTAACAAATAGATTTAGTGATTCACTGAATATTTATCTTTTTTTTTCAAATTTAGGAAACCACATTAAGCAATCAATGCTTAAAAGAAGCTCTAGGTGTTATTAAAGCTCATTGTGTCATTTCTTGGTTCATGTTTTCTTCACAGAAAAAGAAAAACATTTAACAAACTCACATAACTTTTAAAACATTTTTTTCAGGATTTAAAAGGGAAAAAGTTAAAAGGTGCAAACATTGATTATTCTGTAAATAAGATATTTTATAGATAATCAAAATAAATTACTATTAGCTTTAATTCTAAGAAATCCTTGGTAATCAAGATACCCAAAGCAATGCACTTGTTTCCTAATTTGTAAATATTTAAAACATTTAAAGCTTCTAATGAAAATAGGCTTTAACAAATAAAAACAAAAGGAAAGCCTTAACTTTAAAAGAAAGTGGAAACTTATAACCTTAAATCTCTAAAGCATTTAACCTATTTTGTTTTATATTTTTTTGTAAATAAAATCCTCACTTTCAAAGTGACATTCTGCAAAATTCCAAAGCTTGTTATTGATGAAAAATTCCAATACTAGACTTTGACAATTCAAGTAAAGAAGTCAATCCACACAATTTAAATTTTTGTTTTGTTTTGTGAAGCAAAAATTCAACTCAGTTTGAATTCAACTTTATTTATCAACATAGAGTTTCAACAAACAAATTATGTGAAGCATCTCCACATTTCTAAATAATTTTAAAATTCTACTTCTCATCTTACAAGCCTGTAAGCTGGAACAAATTCTAAAAGAGCTTTTAACTAACATAGTTGTAAAATAAAACACTCAAGGTTAACCCTTGGCTAACAAATTAACAATAATCAACAAGCTGATTCATTTTTTTTTTTTTTTTAGCTAAATAACAGTAAAAGTAAAACATGACGAGTCAACAGACAACCGACCGATGTACCAAGCTGGATGACCTTCAAGCAACATTGGAAGGATGGACTTCTGATTTTATTTCTAGCTTCACAGCACGGGTCAAGAAAACACAGCCGGAAGATCTGAAGAAACTCACTGAAGACCTTTTGGATTACCACACTGAAAAGCCACCAGAAGGAAAAGACCTCACCAGTGTGTTAGGTATGTTCACGCTAGCATTAGTTGCGAGATTAAAGGTAGCTGAGAACAAGCTAGTGAATCAACAATCAAAAATCCTATATCTCCAGGAAGAGAACGAAACACTGAAAGGAAATTTGGAACAATCTCAAGAGAAGAATGACAAGACTCGAGATCAACTTGATAAAGTGTTACAAGATTAGGACCGTGCAGAGTAAGGAAATAAATGGTTGATGCATGACAATGACGTGCTTCACCAAGACAACAATGAACTTGAAGATGCCCTTCAAGACACAAAGAAGGAACTCAGAAGAGTTGAAGGTCAACTTGAAAATGTGAAGAATGACTACAAGGAATGTCAAATGCTCCTAAAGGAAGTACATAAAGACTGGGACATCTGCCACACTCCCTCGCCCGATTCCCATTTCGAGTACGGCCAACCGCGTGGACAGCGTGCATGTGCCCCTTCAGACCACAACCTTGACAAGATTGTGGAAAATGTCATCAAATTTGATCCAGGTCCTACGGGTTCACCTGATGCCAAAATCTATTTACAGGACATTGATTACTACCTACGTAAGTATCCTGATGCTATGGTTGACGATCACATTTGATTAAACTAACATCTAACAGGTCAGTATCAAAATTCATAGACCGACAGCTGACAAACATCAAAGCAGACTACATGCTGCTCTGCAAAGCCATCAAAAAGGAGTTCTCCGACAACTGCCTACAGGCAGGGCTAACCGCAGCCCTAGCCGTGAAACAAGGACGCTCAGAGCTGATACAGGCCTACTACCAGAGACTCCTCCTTGCATATCTTGGATCTCAAAATACACCCGGGATGGAAGAAGACCACAATTTCAAGACCCTCTTCATCCGGAACCTCCATCCCACTGTGAGTTATCACCTTGGAGTTGCAGCTAACCAACTTATTTGGTTAGCTGCAACTGTTAGCTGACTGTTAGCTGACTTATTGAGCTTAACCAAGGTTAAGCTCAGTAAGTCAGCTGAGAGAGTTCACACACTATGCGTTTCCAAAACAGCAACAAAGCCGCAACAAGCACGCTGAGCCTGCCACAGTGCTAGCTATCAGCGATGCATCTAACACATTGGAGTTGGAAGGAGCCCCTCGCTCTACTCTACCTTCTACAGTGCAAGTACATAAATAGCTGAAACATTTTTCCAACTGACCTCATCAAAGTCAAAACCAAACTAGGTCCTCTGGATCTCACTTAGGACCAACTTTGCGAAAACCCGACTACCGTCGTAGATCATATCCACCGGATAGGTCGCGAGAACACAGTACGGACTATCATGATGACAGATACTGATATGAAGACACATGTAACCATGACAAATGGTCCCCATCTCATCACAGAAGCTCAGAAGTAGAGACCTTTCACAAACCTTGGAAGAAAGAGGAAACTCCTACTCTCAGTAGAGAAGATATCAAAATGGTCAAACACCTCCTAGTGGAGATTCAAAGAAACAAAGAAAGTGGAACTGCAAACATCCTAGCTATATCAGCTATGACAACACAAAACAAATGTTCCAAATGAAGAAAACGCAAGAAGAAAATCCCTTTTGCAAAGGAGGAAGAACCAAAGGACCCAACACCGTCCAGTGCTGTTATGGCAACCCAACCACAGGTCACAGACCACTCCTCTAACAACATTTCACAACTCTGTGTCAAACCACCAGTTCCACAATTTCTAGGCGACTTAAACGAGAGGGGGGTGGCACGGAAATTCTACCTTCCACTGACCCTTGAAGACGTGATGGGTCAGGACGCTGTTTTAGACACCGCCGCTGACATCACTCTCATGTCACATGACCTTTTTGAAAAACTGCGTGTAGCCGCTAACCACGCTCACAAACATTTAAAACTGGAACCCTGTTCATTAGCCATGCGACCATATGCACTCACTAAAACAACCCTGTTGGGCGTATCACTACTAAACATCTCCATTTGGACCCATGACATTGACACATCTGGTCTATGTGTCCAAACTTGACTCCATTCCATTGCTCGTTGGCAAAGACCTACTGAATCATTTTGAGCCACTAATTGATTTCAAGAATCTCAAACTATGGGCTCAAACTCAACATCCTCACCCATTTAACCCAACAAGGACAACTGAATCACAGTGCTTTGTTCTGAACACTTTGGAAACCCCAAATCTCACACAACTTGCACTGTTGGAACAACTGCAACCGATTGAAAGCGACCGCAAAGACCAAGGTGAACACTGTCCTCAAGAAGTCAAAGGTCTTCTTCTTCCGGCTCCTAGAGAGAGCAGTCGCATTTTTCCTGTCTTTTCCTGTCTGCCTTCCTGACCTATTCCCAGCTTGCAATGTTGCATTTGTGTCTGTGTTTAGTCACTCTTCTTCTGCTGAATCTTAATCTAAATGGAAATTATGGATTTGGAAGCGGCTTAGATGTGCTATTGTCACCACTTTTCAACAAGAACCGGGCCAAGGGGGAGCCCAAGAATTGGAACCTGCTGAATGTATGATTTAACTGGAGATGCAGAAGACATCTATTGGCTATGATCACAGGATTCTATTTTTGGCTCTGGAGTTTCCTGGTGTTTCAGAAATTGAAGAAGGTGGAGAGCTGTTCAAAATGCGGATCCAGGCAAGCTCCTTCACCAATTCGACCAGTTGGGGAGTGCACTGGGTGGCATGGTGAACTGAATGGTGATTCAGATGGTGGAATACATCTTGAAGTCGCCAGTGCTCTCCAGAGAATGTTAAAGTTTAAGCCTGTACATGGAAATTATGAAGCACAGAATTGCACGGGTGAGGAAAATTCTATTCTCTGAGTGCACTGTGCAGATTTGACCTTGTCTTTGGTGCCCTGTTTACATTTACATTCCTCCTCAATGAAGATAAGCGGAAGGAGCGGCTCTGCTAACCCAAACAATCGACACAATCGCTGTTGTTTCAACAGAGTGGACTCTTCAAGGACAGTGCACCATGTGTCTTCAACTCGCCACCTGCAAGCAAGAGAGAGAGACTCTGGACTTACTTATAGGTCACATGATTAGCATCCATCCACTGCCAGGAGGCGCCCTCTGCTGTTCACTAGCAATTGACACACCTACACTTCACTGCATACAACATTACAGGACTGATACACACACTGATATATAAACATACACTGTCTCTCTCAACTCTTGTTTTGTGTGAACTATTGTCTGCTAATTTATATGTGCATTAGAGAGTTTTTTTTCTAGGTAATCACAATTTTGGTCATATAATGAGCTTTATTTTGATTAACAATGCTTTTTTGTCTCTGCCCATTGTGCTTCCCTACCCCCCCTTCCCCCTCCCCCTCTTTACCCCCCACTGTATGACAGGCGCCTTGCATGGCTGCCGCGTTATTGGGATGCGCTTATCTAGCGCGCCCAATGTCAAGTCAAATTCCTCGTATGTTTACTTGTGTTTCCTTGTAAACGTGCTTGGCAATAAAGTTCATTCTGATTCTGATTCTTCTGATTCAAGGTGAACACTGTCCTCAAGAAGTCAAAGGTCATCTTCAAACACAAGGTCAAACCAAAGAAGTGAATGACCTTGAAAACTCACTGGCCAAGCAGAAAACTCCAAACGGCCCCCTTGGAACCTTTGACTCAATGTTGGTGTCACCTTTTGAAACCCACCCACCCAACCCTGAGGCCTGTGTGGTCACAAGAGCCACGCCAACCGGCTCTCTAGTCCCTCCGAAACCTCAAGTTTTTGCGACGATGGACCCAACTTTTGCAAACGCTAGGCGCACATTTACTCAAGCTCGTGACCAAATGGTCCATAAAACCATCAAACACTGGTCGGATAAAACTGTACACTCGCTCCCTGTGTCTAAAACCTTTGACATACCAAAATTGAAACCACTTCCTGCAACACAACTTTTTCTGCAGCTATATAATGGCAATCTTATTCCTGCTTCCGACGAACCACCATCGCCACCTCTCAAAGTTCCTCAAAACCAGAAGGGGGTGATGACTGCCAATGCCCATAACATTCCAGCTGCAGAACACAAAAGCATCAAAATGATGTTGGACTGATTAGCCAAACGACACAAAGTGCACAACAACCAAAGACTCTCGCATGACAAACTGCAAAGGGGGGACAAGATCTTCCACCCCACATTTGTACCGCAAACACCAGAAATCAATTTACAGGAATGGGAAATCACTCCTAAATTCCCGCCCGAGTGGATGAATCCACACATTGTCAACAACAAACTTTGGCCACTCAAGTGCTAAATCCAAGACCCCATTTTCATATGGGCTAATCAAAATCAGAGTAAACAACAAGGTGAAAGATCAGGAAAATTATTAGCATGGCAGATTAAACAATTAGAATTTAAAACACCAATTACCAGTATTTTAAGTAACGGACAGCCAGTTGTAGATCCTTTAGAAATTGATAGTGCCTTAAGAGATTATTATGAAAAATTATATAATACAAAAAATGAAACTGACTTAACAAAACTAAATGGGTTTTTGGACAGATTATCTATACCATGTATTCCAAATGAAAACAGGGAGATACTGGAGTCTAAAATTAGTCAAGAAGAAGTTGGGCTAGCCATTGATAATATGAAATCAGGAAAAAGTGCAGGACCAGATGGTCTTCCAGTTGACCTCTATAAAAAATTTAAGAATAAATTAATAAAACTATTTTTGGAAATGGTTTTAGAAGCATTTCAAAATAGTAATTTACCACCATACATGAATAATGCCTTAATTGTACTTTTGCCAAAATCAGGTAAACCCTCTAATAAATGTGAAAATATGAGACCAATAAGCCTATTAAATGCTGACCTTAAGATAATCTGTAAAATTTTAGCAAGACGACTACAAGAAATATTACCAAATATTATTAACCAAGATCAGAATGGCTTTATAAAGGGAAGACAAGGCTTCCATAATGTAAGAAGACTATTTAATATTATCTATTCTAATAAAGAAGTACCGGATACAGCTCTCCTATCATTGGACGCCGAAAAGGCCTTTGATAGGGTCGAATGGCCCTTTCTTTTTGAAGTTTTGCAAAGGTTTGGAATTGGAAATAATTTCATAAAATGGGTTCAGATAATATACAATAATGCTACAGCAGAAATCCTAACAAACAGCAATATTTCAAAATCAATAAATATCAACAGAGGATGTTGACAAGGCTGCCCACTTTCACCTTTACTGTTTACTATGGCAATTGAACCTTTAGCGATGGTGGTACGTTTACATCCACAAATATATGGAATTAAAGTAGGACCAACAGAACATAAAATCTCCCTGTATGCCAATGACATAATTTTGTTTATGTCAAATCTTAAAAAATCAATTCCGACCTTGTTGAATTTAATAAAGAATTTTGGGGAAATATCAGGATATAAAATAAATAAAACTAAATCTTCAATATTAATGCTAAATGAGACCCAGAGAAATCACCCAGCTCCTGAGGTAAATCAATTCAATGTTGTAAATCAGTTTAAATATTTAGGAATCCAAATTGTGCCTAAGCTAGAATTAGTCGCCAGTATCAACTATGAAGCCTTAATGACAGACATTAATGAGTTACTTCAGAGACTGATGTCATTACCAATGTCAATGATCAGGAGAATCAATATACTTAAAAGTAATATTTTACCCCAAATTCTTTATTTATTTCAATACATTCCTTTACCACCACCTTCAGATCTATTCTCAAGAATTAAAAAAAAGTTAGTGGAATTTTTATGGAACAATAGGAAGGCTAGATTACGTCTGTCCTTACTATATTTACCATTTGATCGTGGAGGTCTGAAATGTCCAAACTTTATGTTGTATTACTGGTCAGCACAACTGAGGTCTATGACATATTATTTTTCATCAAATGATCTCCCTCACTGGACTGAAATGAAATCATACAATTTACCTTTACCTCTTCCCATATTCATATACTCAGACTCGGCTAAAAAATTACAGAAACAAGTTAAAAAATCCATTTGTAAAGCATATGATCAAAATATGGTGTGAAACCACAAAATATTTAAAAGAACCACACTTACTGTCACAATTTAGCCCAATATGGGGTAATCAATATTTTAAACCAGGGAGAGCGGATGCTGTATTTAAAGTATGGAATTTAAAAGGGATTCAAAAGATTCAAGACTTATATCTGTCATGTTCAGATAACATTATGTCTTTTGAAGAACTGAGGATCAAATTTAATCTTAATAGAACACATTTTTTTAAATACCTTCAGCTTAGGAACTTTATTCGATCAAATCAAAATAATGCTCTCATCCGACCTACTTATTCATCCTTGGAAAAAATTTTGACGAAAGATAGTAAGAGAAAGGGTATTATTTCAAAGTTTTATAACTCATTGACACTATTCTCAAGTGAAAACTCACAGAAAAGATTGAATTATTGGAAAGAAGACCTGCAAACTGAAATCTCACAGGAACAATGGGAATTGGCTTTTACAGAAGCTCAAACCAAATCAATAAATGTACATCTTAAATTGATACATTTTAAATGGTTAATGCGGATGTATGTTACACCGGTGGAGTTAAATAGATATAACAAAAACATACCAGATACGTGCACAAAATGTTTGGAAAGTAAAGGAGCCCTATTTCATTGTTTATGGGAATGTAGAAAAATTAGAATGTTTTGGGAAGAGGTGAGGGTAACAATTGAAAAAATAATTTCAAAACAAATCATATTGAATCCTAAATTGTTTTTGTTGGGTCTGTATCCAGAAAAGCATAGCTTTAATAAGAGTGAAAGAGCATTCATAGACCTCAGTTTGCTTAACGCCAAAAAATGTATTGCACTACTGTGGAAAAAGACTCATAGACCAGATGTGACTCAGTGGTTAAGACAGATGTTAACAAACCTTCCACTAGAAAGAATAACATGCATACTGAAATCAAAAGAAATTGTGTTTGAGAATATATGGAGACCTTTCATTGATTATGTAAAGAATTTAAACATAACTCTTGAAGAAGAAGGTGAATGATGTGTGTGGACCTTGTAAATTCCAAAATAGTGAATGTATAATATGTATACAGTGATCCCTCGCTACTTCGTGCTTCACCTTTCGCGCCCTCAGTGCATCGCGGATTTTTCAGAAATATTCATCAAAAATTCAAAATTGAGAAAAAATGGGCGGGCGCTAGCAGAAGGCAGGGAGACTACATTACTAACTACTAACTAACTAACCTGCACTTATATAGCGCTTTTTAGAACATCAGGTATCAACACGGAGAGCCGCTCAACTCAAAATCCACCTCTCTGACCACCGCTCCACTCCTCTCCGCCCACCTCTTCACTGCTCGGGAATCTCGCAAGCTGATTGGCCGAGACATTTTACCCAGCTTCTCTCCCTGCAGAGCGCCCATACCCACCGAAGGAAGACCGCATTCATTGTTCTTTATCGCTAGTCTCGCAGCGTGGAACTTTTCGCTGTTCTCTTGTCCCTTTTTGTGTGAAATAGTCTTCCCGTCGAGCCACTACGCTGCCTCCTGCAGCTGCCCTCGACAATCCTGCGCCTCTAGCACCTAACGATGAGGCGTCACCTGAGGAGCAGTAAAGCTCTCATTAACCTGTGCAGTACGTAAATCATCTTCATCTTGAGTTACGTATCTTGTTATAAAAATATAAGAGTTCTAAAAACATTTATGTACACTTTATTTACATCTATGTATGTATGTACACTTACACACACACACACACGTATCATATGAGAGAGAGTGAGAGAATGAACGTATGTGTTATTTATGGGTGACGTCATTAGGGGTGATGCTACTTCGCGGTTTTTCACTTTTCGCGGTCGGTTCTGGAACCCATTAACCGCGATAAGTGAGGGATCACTGTACTTATGTAATGAATTGCCTAGACTAAACAGAGGAACATTGTCGAAGACCTGTCTTTGTTAGTGGTTGTTGGTGTTTTTTTTAGTACATTTTTTTTTAAATTACTTTAGTGTTAGTGTTTGATTGTGTTGTGTTTGTAAAAAAGGTTCAATAAAAAATATTGTGGGAAAAAAAATCAGAGTAAACTTTACCAAAACCCCATGGGACTTGTCGGGTACAACACTGTCAAAGTAAGTCCATAAATAAGATTAAAATCAAGCTACGTCCAAGAAATAACTGTGAGGTAACTACTAGCCTCAGGTACACTGAGTCAAATTTCTCCAAACAATCAGTTAACTACATCAAAACTTCCAAAGAGAAAAGAGTAAATTAAAACCAAATTATCCCTTAAACTAATTTCAAAGGCCTCTGTAAAATCTAATAGATTTCAATCAACGTACTATTAACAAATAGTACACACAAAACATTCAACACCATTAGCTTGAGCTAACAACATCAACAGTCCCACTAAAGGTGAAAAACAAGCTAAGGTTTAGAGTTCAATCTCCAAAAGAAATTGTTCCACCTTTGAGAATAATTTTCATTTGCCAATCAGGTATCTAAAGAAAAATCAACAAGAAGATTAAAATCCAAAATCACTCACTTTTTCCTGTTTGCCAGGATGATGGCCCTCCGGTTTTTCAGTTTAGCCATCTGCCTAGCAAGCACACCTACTGTTACCCAGTCAGAACTGGACAGAGCCAAAACAAAAAGTCAACAATCTTTAGATGGATTCTCAATAACAGCTTCACCGTTAGGGCCTCTGGTTAGCCTTAGCAAGACACTTTACCCCAATTGCTCCTGGTGGGTCTGGAAGCGCCATGTTAGGCAGCATGCCACCATCAGTGTGTGAATGTGTGTGTGAATGGGTGGATTGCAGGATCTGTAAAGCACTTTGGTCATCAAGAGATGAGAATAAAAGCGCTATATAAGTGAATGCCATTTACCATTTTACCATTTTTAGCATGTCCACTGTTAACTCGGTCAACACTGTTAAACCGAAACGACAGGTCATTGAACCACAAATCGTCACCAAAATCTTACAAGACACTGTATTGGTTTTGAATGCTTGCTCCGAAGCTTCAGTCAAACTCAACAAGGTTTTGAACTTTTTGCTCTTTGTGTTAAAGATTGACTATGCTCACACACAACCAATGTCTATGTTAATCCCAGTGGTAGCTAGAGACATGAGCTTTTCAGTTAACACTTTAACAATGAACATGGTTTCACATCATCGTATCCTTTTTGCAGTAAATCCAAATTTACTTACCGTTGCCATTCAAAGAATAATGATGACTGAGTGGACCCATGTCCACTCAGTTTTTCTGAATCAAAGCCTTAAACACCCTTTGACTTTTACATCTGTGGAACCATGGTTTAGTCCAGCTAAACCAATTCAGTTTGATCCTCCTTGAGTTACACCATTATTGATTAGTCTAAACCTCTACCTCAAATATGAGTAATAATTTTTGTAATTTTGATTTTGATCTGGACTCCTAAGATTTTGATTACATGCATGCGTATATACAAATATATATTCTTTGCACTCTATTTAAATTTGTATGCACATTTAAACTACTTTTGAAATTTTGAAACGATTTTACGGCAAACCTAAAACATTTATCTCAAGTATGTCAAAACCCACATACTTCTAGTTTATACTTTCGTACCCAGAACATTTAAGTCTTTACAGGCATATACAGGATTTTAGTATATTTTAGACAATTCTACAATGTTTATATTTGGTCATACCCAAATTATTTTTGAAAATTTCAAGAAGTTTTTCAGAAAAACAAATTTAAGGATCTACACAGGAATGGATACTGTTTACAAGATTAAGATTTTTGGATATCAGAACCATTAGTTCAGCAGTTGAATCAAGAGTTGCCAATTTGGAATCTGATGCCAAGGATTGCTATCAACGCTGACCAAAACTCACCGTCGATACCAAAGGGGGGAGCTGTAGCATCATCTTGCTTTGGCTCATCAATAAAATTATTCTTCATTTAAAGACATTGTTTCACACAGGAAAAGGCCAGTCAAGAACTGCTTTTTCATCTCAGAACCACAGCTGAACCAACATTCCTTTGCTGAGCAAAGCTATGGAATGCTCTCAATCTATTAATTCACATCATAAATAACTTGGGGACTTCCTCAACTAAGACAGGTTTATATTCAACAGACATACCATAAAAACTTAAAGGCATTCACTAAGGCCTTGGATTGGCCACAGCTCAACACTACCCCTGGTGGACGTCTATGGAGTAGACACTCACTTTGACTGTACAAATTTTGAACTGAAATTAACTCTTCAAGTTTCATTTCTCAGGACAATTCTAAACACACCATTTGTTGAAGATCACTGCCTCGGTGGGACTTTGATATTCTGTGGACAATCAGTGGGTTTCAAATATATATTAATCCTTGATTTTAAGTATGTGCATATTAAAATGTTTCAATGAATGTTTATTATTGCATGTTAATTAAAAAAAAAACCTCTAGTTATAAAGTTGCATGAATCATTAAAGCTAGCTTAGACTTTTTACATAAGTAGGTTAAGAAATCTGCAGTGCATTAAAATGATGTCATTTTGTGAGGACTGGTATCAGCCAGTCATCACCCAGCATATGCTGGGCTCCAGCTCTTTCATTCCATTGGTTCCATACAGACAAAAGCCTGTTCATTGGACTAAAGTTCATAAAACCCACCCACGAAGGAAAACTATTGGCTGTTGCTCCTGCCAATCCCCGGAAGCCCGCAAAAGTTGTCCGCAGATAAAGAGGAGAGCCAACCTCTTTTCAACCCTCTTTTCTTAGTCTTCTTCTCTTCACTTCACAGCAGAGAACCACAGGAAAACAAAGAGGTCACTTCACTGCCACAGAACAAAGAACTTCCCTCACATGCTTTTTCCATGATCACCTCAGAGCAGAGAACATGAAATATTGCATTTGTGTAAACTTCTGTGTATTTTAATGTTTTTCTTTAAATGTCTAGGGATTAATTCTTTTCTATCCTGAGCTCAAATCCAATTTGGAGTCAAACTCCTGCTCCTAGACATCTATTTTTATAACTTCCTCCTGTTAAACTTTCTTTAAACTCACCATTTTTAGTTTTCACTTTAATTTTTAATTATATGTATTTTTTTTAAAAGGACTGAGTGACCCATCTCCATAATACAAGCTAATTTCAACTCCACGAAGTCAGAGAAAATCTTTTAATTTTGCTATTGGATCAGATTTTGTAATTATTCACGAATTCCCTTGGGAGAAGCCACTGACCCATGACAGCGTCGACACAGCTTGCCATTACACTGCCTGATGCTTGCCAGCATCTGATCAGATACTAAATTAAAGAGCAATTAATATAATTCCACTTTTCATTAAAATTCCATTTTCATTTTCTTAAGGGTAATGCAGAATTTTACATATAATTAGTTTAATTTTCCCCATAAATTTGCATTCAGTTTTCCATAATCTGTTAACTTAAACTGATCTAAATTCAGCTTACATTTTCACCCTGGTTCTGCAAATGTTCACATTGTTACTCTATCATTTACAAGTTTAATTTAATGGTTAATGCAAATCCTTTCAATGTCCTTTGAATCATCATTTCATTTAATAAATATGTGAAAATGAGAGAAGTTGTTGGGACTTTATTTCATTCTGCGTGTGGTTTCAAAGCCCCAGTATATAAGATAGATAGATAGATAGATAGATAGATAGATAGATAGATAGATAGATAGATAGATAGATAGATAGATAGATTGCAATGAGGAGATTTTTTTTCTTTTTGGCTGCCACATTTTTGGGCAATTATATACAGTGGGGCAAAAAAGTATTTAGTCAGCCTCCAATTGTGCAAGTTCTCCCACATAAAAGATGAGATAGGTCTTCAATTTTCATCATAGGTATACCTCAACTATGAGAGACAAAATGAGAAAAAAAATATCCAGAAAATCACATTGAAGGATTTTAATGAATTAATTGGTAAATTCCTCAGTAAAATAAGTATTTGGTCACCTACAAACAATCAAGATTTCTGCCTCTCACAGACTTGTAACTTCTTCTTTAAGAAGCTCCTCTGTCCTCCACTCGTTACCTGTATTAATGGCATCTGTCTGAACTCGTTATCAGTATAAAAGACAGCTGTCCACAACCTCAAACAGTCAGACTCCAAACTCCACTATGGCCAGACCAAACAGGCTGTCAAAGGACACCAGAAACAAAATTGTAGACCTGCACCAGGCTGGGAAGACTGAATCTGCAATAGGTAAGCAGCTTGGTGTGAAGAAATCAACTGTGGGAGCAATTATTAGAAAATGGACGACAGACAAGACCACTGATAATCTCCCTCAATCTGGAGCTCCATGCAAGATCTCACCCCGTGGGGTCAAAATTATCACGAGAACGGTGAGCAAAAATCCCAAAACCACACAGGGGGACCTAGTGAATGACCTGCAGAGAGCTGGGACCCAAAGTAAATATAAAAAAGGCTACATCAGAAACACACTACGCCGCCAGGGACTCAAATCCTGCAATGCCAGACATGTCCCCCTGCTTAAGCCAGTACATGTCCAGCCCATCTGAAGTTTGCTAGAGAGCATTTGGATGTCCCGAAGAGGACTGGGAGAATGCCATATGGTCAGTTGAACCCAAAATAGAACTTTTTGTTAAAAACTCAGCTTGTCGTGTTTGGAGGAGAAAGAACACCAAGACCTACTGTGAAGCAATGGGGGTGGAAACATCATACTTTGGGCTGTTTTTCTGCAAAGGGACCAGGACGACTCTGATCGTGTAAAGGAAAGAATGAATGGGGCCATGTATCGTGAGATTTGAGTGAAACCTCCTTCCATCAGCAAGGGCATTGAAGATGAAACCTGGCTGGGTCTTTCAGCCGGACAATGATCCAAACACACCACCCGGGCAACGAAGGAGTGGCTTCGTAAGAAGCATTTCAAGGTTTCTGAGTGGCCTAGCCAGTCTCCAGATCTCAACCCATAGAAAATCTTTGGAGGGAGTTGAAAGTCTGTGTTGCCCAGCGACAGCCCCAACACCTCATTGCTCTAGAGGAGATCTGCATGGAGGAATGGGCAAAAATACAGCAACAGTGGTGTGAAAACCTTGTGAAAACTTACAGAAAATGTTTGTCCTCAGTCATTGCCAACAAAGGGTATATAACAAAGTATTGAGATGAACTTATGTTATTGACCAAATCCTTATCTTACCGAGGAATATACCAATTATCATTAAAATCCTTCAATGTGATTTTCTGGATTTTTTTTTTCTTATTTTGTCTCTCATAGTGAGGTATACCTATGTTGAAAATTGGAGACCTCTCTCATCTTTTAAGTGGAGAACTTGCACAATTGGTGGCTGACTAAATACTTTTTTTACTCCACTGTATATTTTTTTCTTTTTATTAATTCCCCCCTTCTCTTGGCTTCTGGCATGCACCATGGACAGTGACACTTTTTCGCCTTTCTCTTGCATCTGTGTAGTCTGAAGTGAGTATTCAGTCTAAAAACATCTGCTTCCACCAGCAGTTCAGTCAAAGTTTGCCAATGGAGCTTAACTTTAGCTGACTTAGGCAAGCTCTGCATAACTTAGCCCAGCACTAAGGAATGTTTACAAATTTAGAACAACTTTCACCAGCATGTATTTCCAAACATAAGCAAATTTTCAGCATGCTGCAAATGTCAAAGACCACAACTTTCAACAGCGTTTGCCAACAAACACCAATTATAATTAACTTTTACCAACTTTTGCTAACAGAACCAGATGCTTGCCAAAACGTCAGTAAAAGTAAGTCCGATTTTGTAGTCTGAATTGACCCTTAAAGAGACAAACATCGAAGACTTTTTACTTTCCTGCTGGAGTTTTCTATTCTGACATAAATACAGCGGAGAAAATATGTATTGAACACTTCAACATTTTTCTCATTAAAAAAATCTGATGTAGCCAATGACCTGAGATTTTCACCAGATATCAATAACAACCCAAGTAATCCATACATAAAAGAAATCAAGACAACTGTGTTCACAAAACAAGTTATATTTAATCAAGTGAAATGACACAGGGAATAAATATTGAACATGCTTGGTGAAATTCATTTAATATTTAGTAGAAAAAACCTTTGTTGGTAATAATGGCTTCCAGACACCTCCTGTATGGAGAATCTAGGCACAGGCATTGCTCAGGAGTGATTTTAGCACATTGTTCCACACATACTGTCTTCAAATCTTGAAGGTTCCATGGGTGTCATCTATGAACTTTGATCTTCAGTTATTCCATAGATTTTCAATTGGATTCCGGTCAGATGACTGACTGGGCTATTCTAGCAGCTTTATTTTCCTTCTCTGCGGCCATTTGAGAGTTTCCTTGACTGTGTTTTTGGGATCATTGCTTTGCTCAAATGTCCATCCTTGTTTCATCTTCAGCAACTTGGCAGATGGCAACAGGTTCTTGTCAAGGATTTCTCTGTACATTTTTCCATTCATCTTTCCTTCAATTATAGATAGATAGACAACTTGGCTGCACGGTGGCGCAGTGGTTTAGCACTGTGGCAGCACAGTTTTACCCTCGGCCGGGGGACCGCGGGGATCATGAGATCGTGGGTTCGATCCCAGCCCCCGACCAACAGTGAGCTGTGTGGAGTTTGCATGTTCTCCCTGTGTTGCGCGGGTTTACTCCGGGATTTCTCCGGTTTCCTCCCGCACACCAAAAAAACATGTAGGTTTAGGGCGCTCGCGCACGCAGCGACCAGCAGCCGGTGGCTTGTCACCAGACTGCAAACCAAGTCTACCTACGGGTACAAATAAGTAACAAAAAAAAAACAAAAAACAAAAAAAAAACTTTATTGTCTGTCCCAGTCGGTGACAGAAATCCCTCTTTGGCAACAAGAACACAACACATTCAGCACTAAAACTCACAAGATAAAAACCTTTTTAAAAAGTAAATGTTGTGGATTTAGATTAATGGATTCATAGGTGTTTTATTGTTGGTATGAGTATTATTTCAAATATGAATGTGAGTAGGGATGAAAATTTCCTACTATGACACAACCATATCCTTGTAAGGCACCAGTCCAGATAATGATAATGGACAATTTTATTAACAATTCTTTAATTGTACCAATTATGAATCAGTCTAAAAAAAAAAAAAAAACCTGTGTGAGTTCTTGTCTACTTATAATCAAGAAGCTGGACATGAAATCAAACAATAACTCCCATATTTCCTTCAATAGTTTAATAAGAAATGTCAGAATAGGTTAACACATTCAAATGATTTTAAAACAAAGAATTCAACATGTATCATGGGCATCATAGAAGGTTATTGAGTTACTGAGCATTACCTGTTAATCAAGCATTTGTGGAACCAAAGAAACCATAGTTTAACCTGTCAGTATACTGGAAATTGGAAAATCATTAAATAGCATTGGTTACGAAAAATGGATGCAATTTTACGAAGAAAATGGCAATTAAACTATTTATAAAAATGGAAAATTGGTGTTACTCTGAAAAAAAAATGCAAATTGATGAAAGGACAAAATGCATTTTGAAATTCTGATAGGGGTTGTATGAAATTAAGTTTAAAAAACTTACGCCATGAATATTCTGAAGAATTAAGTTTAAATTTAACAACAGATCATCTGCCAAGCAGAATCATTGTGTCCCAGTGGGTAGCAGGTGGTCCATTGGATTCTGTTTCAACTGGACCGGTGTGGGTTCTGTTGGAAGACTGGCAGACAGGCTCTTCACCATGGTTATGGCCTACTCCCAAGATCACAAAGGGGCTGGTTCTTCAGCAGGCTGGCTGTGGTCTTCTCTTATGCACTGAAGAAGGAGTTTGTTTATTGTACAAAGTCCCATCAGAAAACCAAACTGAGACCAAAACAAGCTACCGATCCGTTTCTTCCGATGTATTGGGGCTGGAATGAATTGGTTTAAGTTTAAAAAAATCAAACAAAATCTTCATGCAAGGTAATTTAAAGAAAAAGATTAAAATAACAAAAAGTGAACTTTAAAGAAAAGAATAAAATCTCACAGAGCATGATAGGCACTGGACCTTACTTGGAAGATAGAAAAAAAGGGGAGAGCAGAGAAATCTGCTCCTTAAAGCTTCACCTCCCAAAAAAATGAAAAACAAAAGGAGATTTTTCCAGGTGGTGCAGAATTTCACTGACTTTCATGAAATCTTAGCTGGCCCAATTGCATTGTTTCTTTTTAAAGCAGAAGTCATAAACTCGATCTAAGAAAGGAAATGCAAGGGAGCTTGGAGGCCCATTGGTCAGTTAATGTCCAGCTATGGTCTCCCAAAGAGCAGAGAGAGAGGAGGGGGAGAGACATTTGATTTGAAAAGTGAGATCCTCCTAAAACACATATGTTGGCTATGAAAGCACAAATTCCTTAAACTTTAGTGACTAAGATATTCTACTCAATAATAAGGGAACAAACAATGTGTCGGCATTGTAACTGTGATTAATTTGTGATAGTAACAATGAAAAAGTTAATTTCCTCCTGAAAACAAAGCAACACATATCAAATCATGTCAATAAAAGCATGTCAAACCACATTGTCTATTCCAGAGTTCAACCATGTCTTTAGTAGTGGATGCTGTTATGAGAGAACGAATATGAATTCATTTATTGTTCACAACTGCCGAGATTCCATTTCAGTGAGAGAAAAAAGTTATTAAATATTCCTGCATCATCCACCACATGACACTGTAAACCTGTCTGGCTGGTTAATGAGGAATCTTGACTCCCAAGTCATTTGGGGTATCCCTATGCCAAAGAGCAGAAAAGGGAGGATGACTAAGTCTTGGAGAAGGGAGTAACTTCCACTTTATGGCCGATGGAGAGTGTTATAGCTCTGGTCTGTGGGTGATGGAAGAATTCCATGACCAGACTTTTCAGTTGAAACAATTTTATTAAGCAAAGATTGATTTTATAAATTAGAATCAAAAGGGCTAATGCTACATAAACATGGTTAAAAAGGAAACAGCAAATAAAGTCGTGTGGCAGAAAATATTGATGTCATGAGCCAAGAGGTGGAGGTTTATGCCAGGCTCGGTCTCATGGCTTTTTCATTATATTTACGTACAGTATTTGTTGCATTTTGGGGTTTTGTATTGGTGTAGTGTTTGCCCTTTTCCTGTTTGTGTTCTAGCTTTGTTACACTTTTATTTTGTATTAATTTATATTTTATTTTAGTCTGCTTGGGTTGAAATTTTATTCTTTATATTTTCACTGTTGTTCTTTTGCTGGTTGACAGCTGTCAGTGGCATGGTGCTCCGTGTGGGAGTTGCCCTACAAGCTGTCGGCTTCAGTTTGCTCCTCTTTCACTGCCCCCAGCTGGTCCAAATTATGTTTCTTTGCTTTCTCCTGCCCGCTCAGATAAGCCACACCTGTCATTGATTTTGTAAATGTTTTTTGATCCTATTTAAGGGCTGTATTTTAATTTTTTCATTGCCACAGTCTTTGTTGTATTGACCTCGTCTCCACCAGATTCCTGCCCTGCTCTGGTGTGCTTATCTATAAGTCTTCTCCCTCGTTTGTATTTTTGCACCGTGTTGAACTTTATGTTTGTTGCCTTTTTACAATAAATTGCCCAAACTCACAGTTCAGTGTGTGGGTCTCATCTTCCTGTCCCGAAGGGCAAATCATGACAGAAGACTGCGGTCAGTAGAGATCCAGCTGCTTTGAGTTTGCATGTTTTTTTTTTGGTTTTTTTTTTTCACTCACCGATTTTGTGGAGTTTGTAATGTCCCCAGCTCGCCGATGTCCGGTGACCAAGGGGAGATCGGCAGTGGGTTCCCCGAGCGTGAAGGAGGAATGGGTTGCCAAATTCATCCAGGGTTTCGTGGATGAAGCACTCGCCTCCCACAGCCCAAAAAAAGATCTGGGAAAAGGTGGATTCAGCAACCGCCATCTTCGAGGTGCATCTAGGGTTATGGAGGCACGCCCAGTTCCCTGACTTATTGGCCACGCTCTCTGTGTTGCAGCAGTCTTTCCCCGAGCTGATGTGGGGCACGCTTCCAGGGAGCCCGGAGCCTACATTGAGACGCACTTTGCGGAAGATGCCCTGCCTTGCCTCAAATGCGCCCACTCCTGCTCCCACTTCATCAGCTCCACAATGCCAGCATCATCCAGCTCTGGACCACCAGAGGAAGACTCCAGCCTCTCTGACAGCAGTTTTGCCTTTGTCAAGGCAGAAGCCTCCCTCAGCAGTGCACACTGTGTTTTTCTTCTCCCGCTGAATCGTCAGCTCCTCCCCTCTCTGCAGCTGTTGTTCCTTGCTTCTCCTTGGCGCTCTCTTCCACTCCCAAGAGGTTGTCCGTTGTTCCCCTGGCTCTGCCCACCTCCGTGTCCACTGGGGCTGCTCCTCCATGATCCTCTGAGGGGCCTATATCCACTGTAGCCACGGAGAGGGATGATGCTACACCTGCTGCAGCAGGCAAAAACCTGGAACACAGGCAAGTGCCATTTCATTCCCCTTCATTTTATGATGATATGCCTTGCCTGATTCTTGGTAGTGAGGCTCAGGGTTTGAAGTCCCCTGAGTCTTTACTGCCTGTTGCAGCTATTAATTTCTCACCTGCCCTCTCCATGTCTCCGCTTATCCTCCCCGACGGTCCGCCGGCTACAGGGTTGAGACACTGGACGATGGAAGAACCTGCGGCCGTGGAGGACCTGGTCCCAGTCCCGCAGCCACAGTCTGGACAGAGGGAGAGTGCTTCCTGCGACCCAAAGCCTGCGCCAATGACAGAGCATCCCCTGGCTTCGGCAATGCGGAATCCAGCGCCAGCGGTGAGCTGACCCCCAGCCACCATGCCGGATGAGCCACTTGTGTGAGTTACTTCACCTGGGGGGCATGAGACTGCATCTACCACTATGCCTGCTGCAAGGGCCGCCGCAGCGGAGTTGGAGCTGGACCTCCAGAGGGCCAGGCCTGAAGTACCATCGCTTTGATTGACAGAGTCCTGGACCACAGTGGATCTCCAGCTCAGGCAAATGTTCTCCTTAATTTTTATTCCTTCTGTTTTGGAGAGATCTTGTCTTGTCTTGAGACACTGGGACATGTCACTTATGGTAACGTATCGTCACTTCCTGTATTGCTGTCTGTCTGTGTGGTTTGCTCTCCTCACTCTCCTGAGGATTTTGTCTTTAATTGTATTTTAACCATTTTTTTCCATCTACTGTTAGTTCTCATTTCTGTTTATCAAGCCTCTTGCACCTGTGTGCGCACTCAGTGTCATCTAATCACCCTCTTCAACTTTCTGTTTACCTTTCATCGGTGTTTTTGTTAGCTTCGGGTTAGCCACTTGCTATGGCTACTAGCTGTCCTTCCTCTCCTCCTCTGGTGTGCTCTCTCTGTCAGATGTTTAGCTACACCTCTGCTTCTTTTAGTAATAACGGTAAATGTAATAAATGTTGTCTTTTTGAGGCACTCGAGGCGAGGTTGTCTGATTTGGAATCCCGGCTTCACTGCATTGAAACACCGTCTGCGCCAGTTAATCTTGACGGACGTTCCATAGCTGCAGCGGAGCTCCCTAGCATAGGCCCTGTTAGCGGTCCTCCGGTTGTCCTCAGTAGCAAGGAGACTGGGTGGGTGACGTGAGAAGGAAGCCTAGCCGCAAAGCCCCGGTTAACCACCAACCTGTTTACGTTTCTAATTGTTTTTCCCCGCTCAGCGACACACCCGCTGAGGAACAAACTCTGATCATTGGCGACTCTGTAGTCAGAAATGTGAACCTAGAGACTCCAGCGGCCATAGTCAAAGCAAAACAATGTCTGCCTTTGTAGTATTCTCTGGGCCCCTCCCAAATCTGACCAGTGATGACATGTTTAGCCGCTTGTCATACTTCAACCGCTGGCTGTCAGTGTGGTGTCCTGCAAACAACGTGGGATACATTGACAATTGGAGCTCATTTTGGGGAAAACCTGACCTTATGAGATGAGACAGCATCCATCCCACTTTGGATGGTGCGTCTCTTTCATCTAACAATCTGGCATCATTTTTATCTAAATTTCCAAAACCTTGACAACTCAGAGTTGGGACCAGGAAGCAGAGTCGCAGTCTTACACGCCTCTCTGCAGCTCCTCTTCATCTGCCACCCCTCAACTTAGCCCCTGTCTTCCCCATCAGAGAATCATTGTCTGCTCCCTCCAAAAGCAAATAAAAATATTATGTATAAGTATCCCAAAGTGATTAAACAAAAAGTTGGTAAAACTCAAATTAAACATGAAGCCTCTAAATTGAATGATTTGACCTCTGTTCCTCCTCACAATTTAAAAATTAAATGCGGTTTATTAAATATTACACTACCGTTCAAAAGTTTGGGGTCACCCAGACAATTTTTTTGTGTTTTCCATGAAAAGTCACACTTATTTACCACCATGAGTTGTAAAATGAATAGAAAATATAGTCAAGACATTGACAAGGTTAGAAATAATGATGTGTATTTGAAATAATATTTTTTTTCCAGATACTCAACCCGCTC
The DNA here is from genome assembly GCA_020510985.1 of Pholidichthys leucotaenia. Lineage (NCBI taxonomy): Eukaryota > Metazoa > Chordata > Actinopteri > Cichliformes > Pholidichthyidae > Pholidichthys > Pholidichthys leucotaenia. The sequence goes on along the minus strand of CM035840.1, from coordinate 127,810,090 downwards.
AAAGGAAGGTCAGTTTTATAGCTTCTCTAACCAGCTAAACTGTTTTCAGCTGTGCTAACATGATTGCACAAGGGTTTTCTAATTATCCATTAGCCTTCTGACGCAATGAGCAAGCACATTGTACCATTAGAACACTGAAGTAATAGTTGCTGGAAATGGGCCTCTATACACCTATGTAGATATTGCACCAAAAACCAGACATTTGCAGCTAGAATAGTCATTTACCACATTAGCAATGTATATTAGATATTAGAGTGTATTTCTGATTAGTTTAAAGTTATCTTCATTGAAAAAAACAGTGCTTTTCTTTCAAAAATAAGGACATTTCTAAGTGACCCCAAACTTTTGAATGGTAGTGTACGTCTCTAACTCCCAAGTCTCTGCTAGTCTATGATCTGTTAATTGATCATCAGTTTGATTTAATATCCCTTACAGAGACTTGGTTAGGGCAAGAGGATTATGTTGGTTTAAATGAATCAACTCCCTCTGGTTATTTAAACTGTCAAAATCCCAGAAGTTCTGGTCATGGAGGAGGAGTAGCAACAATTTACCATTCCAAATTACTAGCTAAAGTAAAGCAAAAAACATGTTATAATTCCTTTGAGGGCCTGGTCCTCAGTATTGGGCACTTTTGCAATTTTAGGATAAACCCAATTTTATTTGCCATAGTTTATCGTTCTCCATCAACTTACTCAGAATTTCTATCCGAATTTGATGAATTCTTAGCTGATTTAGTGCTGAAATCAGATTTCAGGGATTTGAATATACATGTAGATGTAGATAGTGACTGCCTTAATGTGGCATTTAATTCATTATTAAACGCAATGGGGTTTTCTCAGAAAGTAGGAAATTCTACTCATTATCTCCACCATACATTGGACCCTGTTCTGACATATGGCATAGAAATAGAAAATCTGGTAGTGTCTCCTCATAACCCTGTACTGTCAGACCATTGTCTGTTAACCTTTGATTTTACTATTTCTGACAATATGGCTCCTAAAGAAAAATATTACTACAGTAGATGCCTCTCAGATGATGTTACAAAATTTATGCAGATTGTTTCCTCTATGCCATGTGTCAACACAACGGAAATAAGCCATGGAGATCTTGCTCCTTCTGTAATTGATAGCATGGTAGATAATGTTACAGCTTCTCTGCATCAGACTCTAGACTTGGTGGCCCCCTTAAAAAAGAAAAAGTCTAATCAGAGATTTCTATCTCCTTGGTTCAACACAGAAACTCGTAGCTTAAAACAGAAGACTCTTCAATTAGAAAGAAAATGGCGCTCCATAATTTAGATGAAATCTATTTAGCTTGGAGAAATCATCTTTTAATTTATAAAATATCTCTTAGAAAAGCTAGAAACGAGTTATTATTCTGCATTAATAGAAGAGAACTGACATGTTTGGCTAGCCCAGGGAACGCACACGCAGGCTCGAGTGAGATTTCAGAGTCTTTATTAACAAACACGTGTGAATGAATGCGTGAGTGTGGGATGTGAATGTCTTGTTGGGGACAGGAGCGTCGAGGACGGACCAGAACACCGTACAGCCAGGCAACCCTAAGGACAAGCAGAGGACAAGGGTGAGATGAACACACACAGGAATATGATGAGTAATGAGTGTGGCTTACTTGCAGGGATTTGGTGACTGACGTTGGCAAGACCGGCTCACGCCTGGGAGACAGCGCTCTGATCAGCTCCACGAGTCGAGGGTAGGTGTGGTACGACGATGAGGAAGGAGTGCCGCCACCAGGAAGGTCCACCTGTGCACAGGGGATGAACTGAGAGAGCAGGTGAGTGGATGACCTTACGTGCGAAGGATGAGAGGAGTGCTGGCCATAGTAGTAGGCGAATGTAGAACATCACAAGGAGGAGAGCTGACGACTCCAGGCTGAAGCCCTGGGCAGAGCAGGCTAAATGGGCGCGGCCTGATGAGGTGCAGGTGTGCGTTCAGCTGGGGCGGATGACAGGCGTGAGCGGGCTGTGACAGTACTCCCCCCCCTCCCGAGCAGCGCCTCCTGGCGCTGGCTTGTCTGGGTGCGCACAGAGGAACTCCCCAATGAGCTGTTGATCTAACATGAAGGCGGGAGGCACCCAGCTTCTATGTTCTGGACCATAGCCCTCCCAGTCCACCAGGTACTGTATCCCCCGGCCCCGACGTCGAGAGTCCAGAATGGCTGTAATGGGCCACGCCGGATGGCCGTCAATAATCCTGGGAGGGGGTGGTGCCCTGGGGGGGGCAGAGAGGGCTAGACGCTACAGGTTTAGCCTGGGAGACATGAAATGTGCAATGGACACGAAGGGGGGGGGGGGTATCCAAGCGCACAGCCACTGGATTGACCACTTTCTCAACAGGGTAGGGGCCGACATAGCGCTGAGACGGCTTCTTCTTCTCAGCTTTCAGGTTGATGTCCTGGGTAGAGAGCCACACCTGTTGTCCCGTCTGGTATTGTGGAGCGGGCCTCCTGCGGCGGTTCGCAGAGGAAGAGTTGCGAGCAGTAGTGCGTAATAAGGTCTGCCGGGTCCTGGTCCATAGCCGCCGACACTGTCTCAAGTGAGCCTGGATGGATGGGACAGCCACCTCTCCTTCCTCCTCAGGGAACAGCGGGGGTTTGTACCCCAAGGATGCCTGGAAGGGGGACATCCCCATGGCCGAGGAGAAGATGGCATTGTAGGCGTACTCCACCCAGGGGAGATGGGTGCTCCAAGAGGAGGGGATGGAGGAGATCACGCAGCGCAGGGTGGCCTCCAGCTCCTGGTTGGTACGCTCGCATTGTCTGTTAGACTAAGGGTGGTGTCCTGAGGACAGGCTGACCGTGGCTCCAAGGGCACTGCAAAAACTCCTCCTGATGCTGGATGTAAATTGAGACCCCGGGTTGGAGACAATGTCAGCGGGAATGCTGTGAAATCTGACGACATGCTGCACTAGCAGATCAGTGGTCTCATGCGCCGAGGGGAGCTTAGGGAGTGGCAGAAAGTGGGCAGCCTTCGAAAACCGGTCTACAATGGTCAGAATGACCATATTTCCATGAGAGGGGGGAAGACCAGTAACAAAGTCTAGGGCGATGTGAGACCAGGGCCTACCCGGAACTGGCAGAGGATGGAGGAGCCCTGCAAGGGGTGAGTTGGACGACTTGTTCATAGCACACTGAGGGCAGGCACGTACATAGTCGGTGACGTTGGTCCGAAGCCAAGGCCACCAGAAGAACCTCTGGATGAGTTTAACCATTCGGATGACCCCTGGGTGGCAGACGAACTTGGCCATGTGTACCCAATGAATAACGTCGCCCCGGACCGACGAGGGCACAAATAATCTCCCTGCAGGGCCACCGCCGGGGTCAGGTTGTCCGTAATCGCCCAGGAGACGGACCCAACAACACACAATGCAGGCAGGATGGTGTGGGTCTCCTTCTCAGGGACTTCTGGGGCAAACTGCCTGGACAATGCATCTGGTTTTGTGTTCTTAGAAGCTGGGCGATAGGAGATGGTGAACCTGAATCTACTGAAGAACAACGACCAGCGTGCCTGGCGGGCGTTCAGACGCTTGGCCGTCCTGATGTATTCCAGGTTCTTATGGTCGGTTCAGACCACGAAAGGCTCAGCTGCCCCCTCCAGCCAATGGCGCCACTCCTGCAAGGCGAGCTTGATAGCGAGAAGCTCCCTATCACCGATGTCATAGTTACGTTCGGATGAAGAGAGGCGCTTGGAGAAGAAGGCACAGGGGTGCAGTTTCCCGTCCACCGGATTGCGCTGTGACAAAACAGCCCCCACCCCGGTGTCAGATGCATCCACCTACACCAGGCATTGCCACACTGGGTTCACCTGAGTGAGGACCCGGGAGGATGAGAATTCCTTCTTGAGGGTCTCGAAGGCAGCCGCCGCTTACGTCGTCCACTCAAAACGTACTTTCGGGGAGGTGAGGTGGGTCAGGGGAGGGATGATGGAACCGTAACCCCAGATGAAGCGGCGGTAAAAGGTAGCGAACCCCAGGAATTGCTGGACCTGCTTCCTGGAGGAGGGAGTGGGCCATTCAACCACCGCTTTAATCTTGGCCGGGTCAGGAATGAGCTGATTATGCAAGACAATGAAACCTAGGAAAGAGGTCTTATCAGTAAAAAACTCGCATTTTTCAGCCTTGACATACAGTTGATTCTCCAAAAGGCGTTGCAGGACCCTCCTCACGTGGAGTAGATGCTCCTCCCGAGAGCGAGAGAAGATTAAAATGTCGTCAAGATAGACGAAAGCAAAGACCCCCAAGAAGTCACAAAGAATGTCGTTGATTAAACGTTGGGAGACAGCAGGGGCGTTAGTGAGCCCAAAGGGCATCACAAGGTACTCAAAGTGGCCGCTGGGCGTGCGAAAAGCCGTCTTCCACTCATCACCCTCCCGGATCCGGACAAGGTGATAAGCGCTGCGAAGGTCTAATTTGGTGAACCAGGACGCCCCCTGGAGGGAGCTGAAGGCCGAGTCCATGAGGGGCAGAGTGTAGCGGTCCTTGATGGTGATGTCGTTAAGTGCCCTAAAATCAATGTACGGCCGTAGGGACCCGTCCTTCTTTGCAACAAAAAAAAAATAAAAAATCCAGCACCCAGGGGAGACGAGGATGGGCAAATGATACCAGCACTGAGGGAGTCCCGGAGGTAGGTGTCCATAGCCTCTCGTTCAGGGGCTGAGAGGCTGTATAGGCGGCTGGAAGGGAGAGGCGCCCCTGCCCGGAGGTCGATGGCACAATCATAGGGGCAGTGGGGTGGGAGGGAAAGCACCTTTGACTTACTAAATACGGTGCCCAGGTCGTGGAGCTCCAGCGGAACTGAGGAGAGGTCCGGTGGGGTGGGGTCCACAATGGGGGGGGGGGGGGTGCACAGACGGGGCAAAGGCAGCAGATTGGAGACAGGTTCCAAGACAAAAAGTGCTCCAGAAGTGGATGCGGCCAGTCTGCCAATCAAACACGGGGTTGTGGAGGCGAAGCCACGGGTAGCCCAGGATGACAGGTGACGTAGAAGAGGGGAGGACATAAAAACTAAGGTCTTCTCGATGGTTACCGGAGATAATGACGGGAAGGGATTGGGTCTTATGGGTGACTTTTTCCAGGGGAAAACGGGTGAGGGCAACCAGATGGAGATGGGAGGGTAACGCTTGGCAGTGGATGCCCAGGCGGGTTGCCAGACTCTTATGACATAAAATTCTGATCCGCCCCTGAATCCACCAGTGCGTGAGTGAAGTGTCCAATGGAGTTATGGTATAATCTAATGGGAATTTGACACTTGGAGAGGGGATCTGACTGGGAAACATCCGCGAGACCCCCTATAGCGACTCGCGGACCTCCCCTTTTGGCTCCACCGGGCAGACCTCCATGAGATGTTGGTCGTCTCTGCAATACATGCAGAGACCCAACTCTCAGCCGCGCTGTTTCTCCGCTAAAGGAAGTTTGGCCCACCCGATTACCATAGAGTCAGGATCGGCGGCGGCCTCCGGAGGAGGCAACGCCAGGGGGCGAGACTGAGGAGAATGATGGAAGGTTCCGTGTGAGCGGCTATGGGACTTGCGCTCGGCGGCCCGCTCAAGCAGCCTGTTGTCTAAGGATATAGCTAGGGAAATTAGGTCAGGTAACTGATCCGGCAGGTCCCGGGTGGCCTAAATTGGAAATCAGGCTGCGGAGGAATAAACTACAAAGAGAGGCATTGCCCCCAACCAACCTCCTCCGCAGCCACCCGGAAGTCGACAGCAAAGGCTGTGTAGCCGCTCGGCCAACATGCTATCTCGACTGGAATGGTCGAAGACTTCGAAGAATAGTTGCACGAATTGGGTATAGGTTAGGTTTGCGTAGCTGGGCTTCGCCATAATGGCATAAGCCCAGGCTAACGCTCGCCCTTCCAACAGGTTGGTGATGTACCCAATTCGGCTATGGTCAGTTGGGAAATCCCCTGGAATGCGCTGAAACACCGTCTCACATTGTAAAATAAATCTGCACGCTTCCCCGAGCTTCCCGTGGAAGCGCGCGGGGGTTGGAATAGGGGTGAGATGGGTCGGCGGACACGAGGCAGTCTGACCGGCTTGAGGTACGGGAGGAGCTGACCCACCGAGCTGAGATCCCTGCGGGGGTCAAGGCGATCCAAACGGTGAGTCATAGAAGTTAATTGATTCAGAATCACCTGTTGCTGATGGACAATCAAATCCACCCGAGCCTCGAGGGTGGAAAGATGGCATGCGAACCCGCCGTTCGCTGGGCTACTGTGCTGGAGTTGTACTGACATGTTTGGCTAGCCCAGGGAACGCACACGCAGGCTCGAGTGAGATTTCAGAGTCTTTATTAACAAACACATGTGAATGAATGCGTGAGTGTGGGATGTGAATGTCTTGTTGGGGACAGGAGCGTCGAGGACGGACCAGAACACTGTACAGCCAGGCAACCCTAAGGACAAGCAGAGGACAAGGGTGAGATGAACACACACAGGGATATGATGAGTAATGAGTGTGGCTTACTTGCAGGGATTTGGTGACTGACGTTGGCAAGACCGGCTCACGCCTGAGAGACAGCGCTCTGATCAGCTCCACGAGTCGAGGGTAGGAGTGGTACGACGATGAGGGAGGAGTGCCGCTGCCAGGAAGGTCCACCTGTGCACAGGGGATGAACTAAGAGAGCAGGTGAGTGGATGACCTTACGTGCAAAGGATGAGAGGAGTGCTGGCCGTAGTAGTAGGCGAATGTAGAACATCACAAGGAGGAGAGCTGACGACTCCAGGCTGAAGCCCTGGGCAGAGCTGGCTAAATAGGCACGGCCTGATGAGGTGCAGGTGTGTGCTCAGCTGGGGCGGATGACAGGCGTGAGCGGGATGTGACAAGAGCAAGAATAAGCCCAGGTTTCTTTTCAGTACTGTAGCCAGGTTGACAAAGAGTCAGGACTCTGTCAATCCTAGCATTCCCTTAGAGCAGGGGTGTCAAACTCATTCCATGGAGGGCCAAGACCCTGCAGGTTTTACTTCCACCCAGTCTCTTCAGCAGGTGTTTTCACTGATCAGCAATCAGTAGGACGAAATTCAGAGAAATCACCTGTTGAAGACACTGGGTGGAGGTAAAACCTGCAGGGTCTTGGCCCTCCATGGAATGAGTTTGACACCTGTGCCTTAGAGCTTACTAGTCAGGACTTTATGAACTTTTTCCATAATAAAATTTCATCCATCAGAGATAAAATCAATCAGATTCTTCCCACCGTTAACTTAAATACGGTAACTACTACAACTCCTTCAATTGATATTTGGCTTGATGAGTTTACTCCAATTGACCTTTTAGAGTTAGACAAAATATTTTCCTCATCCAATCCTTCAACTTGTCTTTTAGACCCTATTCCTACCAGGTTATTTAAAGAAGTCTTCCCACTTATTGGTAGCTTTATTCTTAATATAATCAATTCTTCATTAACTTATGCCATGTACCGCAGGCTTTTAAAATGGCTGTAATTAAACCCTTACTCAAAAAGCCAACACTGGATCCAGGAGCTTTAGCTAACTATAGGCCAATCTCTAATCTTCCTTTCATTTCAAAAATCTTAGAAAGAGTTGTTGCTACGCAATTATTTGACCACCTGCAGGGAAATGGTTTACTTGAAGAGTTTCAATCTGGGTTTATAATCCATCATAGTACTGAAACAGCCTTAGCAAAGGTCACTAACGACCTCCTCTTCACATCTGATAATGGACTGGTTTCTGTACTTGTCCTTTTAGACCTCAGTGCAGCTTTTGATACTATTGATCATAATATTCTACTTGATAGATTAGAACACTATGTTGGACTTAATGGAACTTTGTCGCAGTGGTTTAGATCTTATTTATGTGATAGGTTCCAGTTTGTTCATGTCAATAATGAGTTTTCTTTCAACTAAAAGGTCAGTCATGGAGTTCCACAGGGATCTGTGCTAGGCCCTACTCTTTTTAGTTTATATATGCTTCCGTTAGGCAACATTATTAGAAAGCACTGTATACATTTTCATTGTTATGCAGATGACACACAATTATACCTGTCAATGAAGCCAGATGATAGTAATCAATTAGCCAAGTTGGAAGCCTGTTTTAAGGAAATCAAAGCTTGGATGACTTGTAATTTCCTGCTATTAAATTCAGATAAGACTGAAGTCATTCTTGTTGGTCCAAATGACCTTAGAAATACCTTTCCAAATCAAACTTTCAGTTTGGATGTGGTTACTCTTTCTCTTAACTGCTCTGTGAGGAACCTTAGAACTATTTTTGATCAAGATCTGTCTTTCAATTCACATATTAATTTTGTTTCTAAGACTGCCTTCTATCATTTGTGTAATATTGCCAATATTAGGAGCATCTTGTCTCAGAGTGATGCTGAGAAACTGATCCACGCTTTTGATAGCTCTAGATTATTATTATTCTTTATTATCAGGTTGTCCTAAAACATCTTTAAAAAGTCTTCAGCTGATCCAAAATGCTGCAGCAAGAGTTTTAACAGGTACTAGAAAGAGAGATCATATCTCTCCGGTTCTGGCCTCCCTTCATTGGCTTCCCATAGAGTTTAGAATTAAGTTTAAAATCCTTCTTCTTGCTTACAAAGCTCTAAACAATCAGGCCCCTTTTTATTTAAAAGATCTGATACTACCCTATTATCCTAACATAGCACTACGCTCCCAAAATGCAGGATTACTTGTAATACCTAGAATCTCCAAAAGTACAATGGGAGGCAGAGCCTTCAGTTATCAAGCTCCTCTCCTGTGGAACCAGCTGCCAATCTGGATTCGGGAGTCAGATTCAATCTCTGTTTTTAAGAATAGGGTTAAAACCTTCCATTTTGATATAGCCTACAATTAGGGAGAGATCATGTGTTTCTGAACCCTCCCTTAGTTATGCTGCTAATAGGTTTAGTCAGCCGGGGGACCTCCAATAATGCACTGGGCCTCACTCTTTTCTTCACTCTCAATGAAATGTTTTTTTTTTTTTTGTTTTTTTTTTTGCTGGCCATTAACATTTGTTTGTTCTCACCCATAGACTGAGTCCCCATCATGCTGTTTGCTCTCTACATGTCTGTTCTTTTCATCTTCTCTATCCCCTCACCCCCCAGCCAGTCACAGCAGATGACTGCCCCTCCCTGAGCCTGGTTCTGCTGGAGGTTTCTTCCTGTTTAAAGGGAGTTTTTCCTCTCCACTGTCGCCAAGCGCTTGCTCACAGGGGATCGCCTGATTGCTGGGGTCTTTCAGCAACTGTGGGGGTTCCCCCTACAGTTGCAAGTGCTATGAGATGACTGTTGTTGTGAAATTGCGCTATATAAATAAAGTTGAATTGAATTGAATTGAATTGAATTACTCTTGGTGAGGAGAGCTGGGTGCAGCCGTCAGCTGCACCTGAGCTAATCTCGCAAGCCTCCACTGCTGCCCGTGACTCTGACTCAGTCTCTCTGCCTGTCTTGTCCAAGCTTTCCCCCAGGGTCACTGAGGATATTCCACCCTTGCCAGATGTCTCCGTAGGTCCAGGCTTGCCGCCCAAGATCGCCGTGTGTTCAGCTCCCCCTGCTGAGGTCATCGAAGACGCTCTGTCCCAGGCCGGGTCCTCTGTGGGTGCAGCTTTTCCTCAGTCCGGGTCCACTGAGGGAGCAGCTTTACTCCAGCTCGGAGCCTCCCTGCATGCAGATCCTCCTTAGTCCACACCCACCAAGGGTGCAGCTTTGGTGCAGTACGGGCTCACCGAGGGTGCAGCTTTGGCCCAGTCCAGACCCACCGAGGGTGCAGCTATGTCCCAGTCCAGGACCACCGTGGGTGAAGCGCTGCTCCACCCCGGAGCCACTGCAGGTGCTGCTCGGATCCAGCCCGGAGCCTCCAAGGGTGCAGCTTTGCTCTAGTCCAGAGCCTCTGCGGGTGCAACTTTGTCCCAATCAGGGACCACTGAGGGTGCTGCTGGCCAGTCCAAGGGCGTCGTGGTTCTCTCTCCTTTGCCAGACACCATCATAGTCCCCCTTCCTCTGCCTGACACCATCCTGGTTCCCCCTCCTTTGCCAGACGCCATCATGGTTCCCTTTCCTTTGCCTGAGGTCATCGTGGTTCTCACTCCTCCACCACTCATCCTTCCCATTGGTGCCTCCTGGACCACCTCTTCTGTTCAGGTGGTTAATGAACACTGGCAGACAGCCCAACAGACTGTGCCACAGGGTTGGGTGGCCAACATTCTTTGGTAGGCCACCCGACTCTTTCCATCATACCATCTGTCGGGCTTGGGACTTTAGCTGCTGTTGTGAACTTCCCAGCTCTTTGGTCCAGTGGGCCTAGATGGCTGGCGCTTTCTTGGCGTGGGTCCTGAGCGGGGAATTTTTCATTCCCTCCTAATCTGGTCCCCCAACCACCCTCCTGGGGTGGATTATTGTTGTGCTCCTACTGGGGGGGGGGGTGTCCTTCTTTTTCTTTTGATGTTACCCTGGGGTGTCTGGCATCCGCCCCTTGAGAGGGCGGCTATGTCATGAGCTGAGAGCTGGAGGTTTCTGCCAGGCTCGGTCTCATGGCTTTTTTCATTTTATTTACATATTTGTTGTATTTTATGCCTTTTGGGATTTTGTATTGGTGTACTGTTTGCCCTTTTCCTGTTTGTGTTCTAGCTTTGTTACACTTTTATTTTGTATTAATTTATATTTTATTTTAGTCTGCTTGGGTTGATATTTTATTCTTTATATCTTCACTGTTGTTCTTTTGCTGGTTGACAGCTATCAGTGGTGTGGTGCTCCATGTGGGAGTTGCCCTGTCAGCTGTCAGCTTCAGTACGCTTTTCTCTCACTGCCCCCAGCAAGTCCAAATTATGTTTCTTTGCTTTCTCCTGGCCGCTCAGATAACCCACACCTGTCACTGATTTTGTAAATGTTTTTTGATCCTATTTAAGGGCTGTATTTTAATTTTCTCATTGCCTCAGTCTTTGTTGTATTCACCTCGTCTCCACCAGAGCCCTGCCCTGCTCTGGTGTGCTTATCTGTAAGTCTTCCCCCTCTTTTGTATTTTTGTAATGCATTGAACTTTATGTTTGTTGCCTTTTTTCAATAAATTGCCCAAACTCACAGTTCAGCACGTGGGTCTCATCTCCCTGCCCCAAAAGGCAAATCTTGACAACTGATAACTATTAAAAATTAAATGTGATTAATAGATAAATACTGATAGTGTCACGAACCGAACCCATGTTTCCTGTGGACTCGGTTCTGATCAATCCTGGTGGCTCAGGCAGTGGGTTTATTATGTGGAGTTGTGTTTTGATTTCTTGTTGTTTTCATGTCCATGCACCGTTTCTGTTCCTGCCTGTAGCTGCCGCTTTGGCCTGTCCAGCCACACCCCCCTCTTTCTGACAGTCAGCTGTTTGCCCCCGGTAATCATCTTTCCCGCGCTAACCCAGGTGTTCCTAATTCGCCACACCAGTGGTGTTTTTACAAAAGCAACTCTTTGCTAGACAAACATCGCTGATTATTGATTGTGTTAGATGGTTTCTCTCTGCCGTCAACTGTCACATCACCAAAGGACTGTTTTCTGTGTGTGCTCATGGATATCGCTGTGACGACTTGGCCAGCCCTCATACTATGAGTATTCTGTCTGTGCGCTGTCCGCTGCTGTATACCTCCAGTGTATGTGTTGGGTGGCCTAGAGAACTCTTAGTGTACCCGAGCTGTCTTGTTGCTTTATGTTCACTTTTGTGTTAATAAGTGTGTATGGTGAATCCCTGTGTTTAAATCCTCGTCCTTTTTCTCCTCCTCCGTGCGCTGTTGGAGAAGCGCACAGAGAGTTCATGACAGAATAATCCAGCCCTCAAAAGGATTTAGTGGGCTACACCCACACAAATCCTTTTTTTCATTTTTGGACTGTCTCATTTTCACTCACCTGCTTTCTGGGCGCAATGGCTGAGCTGCTGGAGAGGGAGCTGCACTCGCTTTGTCTGCTGGAGGACATACTCTCGCGAACGGTGGAGCCCTGTTCACCTGAGACAGCTCGATGGGCTCGGGATATGGCGGTGAGAGTGGTAAATCGGGATAGCCTGTGGGACCATCCGGAGGCGTCCAAGATCCTCCGGGATATCTTCGCCGTGCCATGCGTGGGGGTGAGTGCGGAGCTCCCAGCGCTCAAGCCTCCCGCGGCTACACCGCCATCATTTCCGGATAATCCGGAGTGCATCGGCCTGGATTATCTGCAGCCGGGTGATGTGCTCCAAATCCTGGACTATTTGGTGCTCCAACCGCCCGCAAGGAGAAGGAAGCCTCGCCGGAGGAAGCCCCCCTTGTCTTCAGTGGCCGTCATTGCTCCAGCCACCAAGATTGTCCCGGCTATGCCCACCTCCGCGTCATCAGAGCCGGATCCTCTACAAGCCTTTGAAGGAGTCAGTGACACAGAGAAGGGTGATTGCCAACAGTTTGCAGCTGTCAACATCGGGAGCTGGGGTGACAGGCAAGTGTTTTTTCATTTCATTCCATCTAATTGCAAACCTTGTCTGTCTCCCGAGGGAGAGGCCCAGTTTAAGCAGTCCGCTGAGTCCTCTCCTCTGGCTGCAAATATTAATTCACCTTTTCCCCTCTCCGTGTCTCCTCCCATTCTCCCTGAGGGTCCGTTGGCCCAAGGTCAGGGCAGTCAGATGGTGCAGGAGCCAGTGGCCCCAGATGATCCATTCCCAGAGCCAGCGTGGAGAGGCTCCCATGCAGCTACGCTGGAGGATTTCCCAGCATTGGAGCCGCTGCAGGAGGAGTGTTGGACTGACACCACCATCTCGTCTGCTATGGAGGCTGTTGCTGTGGAGTTGCCAACGATTGAGGTTGACCCAGATTGATTGACCCAGAGATCAGCAGGCCTTCATTCCTTGGGACTCTTCACCCGACCCTCCTCTATCTCTAGCACAGTCAGTCCCGGAGACCAGACCACGGCGTCATCCAGTGAGGAGACGCCGGGAGAAGCCTTCCCCTCCTTCGGCTGTCGACGTCTTTCCAGCCTCAGAGAGGGCCATGCTTCCCCGGTCCACGCCCACTTCAGCATCTCCCAAGCTGGCTCTGCCATCATCGAGAGGGGGAGCCAGAGCCAGCGCAGATGCGAGTGAGGATGACTGCTGGCTCCCCGCAGCTGTGAACATCGAGCACTGAGAGAACAGGCAAGTGTGTTTTCGTGCTATTAAACATGATAATGATAAACACTGTCTGTCTCCCAGAAGAGAGGCCCAGCTTCGGCAGTCCGCTGGGTCCTTCCCTCCAGCTGCGGAGGTAAACTACTTCCTTGTCTCTTCTGTGTTCCCCCCATCAATTCCTGAGAGTGAGCAGAGCCACCGAACGATGGAGGAGCGGGTGGTTCCGGACGATCCCTTCCTGGAGCCAGCAAGGAGAGGTTCCCCTGCAGCCATGCTGGTGGAGTCCCCTGCGTTGGAGCTACTGCAGGAAGATAATAGGACTGCTGTCACCATCACGCCTGCTGCGGGGACTGCAGCAGCAGAGTCATCCCCCCGACCAAACCCCCAGCCGAAGGGACCCGGACAGTCATCGTCAACAGTGTCAGAGTCCTGGACGGCGGTGGTGTTTGTCCTTCGTGCTCGAAGATGACCAATGACATCAATTTGACATTGAGCTGCTGCGGTGAGTCCGGAGGTGGCTGGTGAGGCCAATCCGGGCAACGAATCCTCTCCTACAACTAGGACAGAAGTGGGAAGGGGTTGTGATGTTGGTGCTAGTTGCTCTGCCCTTCCGCATCTGGCGTTTCTGCTCTGCATGCTGTACATGCTGCTCATCTGCTCTTTGGGCTCCTGTTGTGACAGCACTGTGCCAGGAGGGGCGATCAGCAGCAAGCGTCTCCCAGGACTCTGTGTTTATGGAGAAGTCTTTAAGGTTAATCTTCAGGTTGTCCTTGAAGCACTTCTTTTGTTCTCCGACTCCGCGTTTCCCTTGGGCGAGTTCTCCATAAAAGAGCTGTTTTGGGGTGTGGTCATCTGACATACGGGAGACGTGGCCTGCCCATCTCAGCTGAGCCTTGCGCACGGTGGTAATGGCGCTGGGGATGTCTGGCTGCTTCAGCACCTCCGTGTCTGGAACTTTGTCTTGCCAGCGGATGTGGAGGAGGTTGCGAAGACACCTGAGATGGAAGTGGTTGATCTGTCGCGCGTGCCTTCTGTATGCAGTCCACGTTTCGCAGTCATAGAGTAGTGTGGTTAGGACGACTGCACGGTAGACCTTCATCTTTGTTGTGATGCTGATCCCTCTCCTCTCCCAGACATTTTTTCTGAGTCTCCCAAATCTGCTGCTTGCTTTGGAGATCCTGTTGTTGATCTCGGCATCGATGGTGGCATTACGGGAGAGGGTGCTACCCAGGTAGGTGAAGGTCTCTACCACCTGGAGGGTCTGTCCATTTACCTGTATCTGTGGCTGGTGGTACTGGTTTCCCGGGGATGGCTGGAACATCACCTCGGTTTTCTTGGTGCTGATGGTAAGGCCAAAGTTGTCACAGGCTGAGGAAAATCTGTCCATCTGTGACTGCATTTCCTGCTCGGCACCAGCATTGAGTGCACAGTCATCAGCGAAGAGGAAATCTCTGATGACAGTCTCCTTCACCTTCGTGATGGCTTGCAGACGCCTAAGGTTGAAAAGTCTTCTGTCACACCTGTACCTGATGTCGATGCCAAGCTCACAGTCTCTGAAAGCATCTGAGAGCATTGCTGAGAACATCATGCTGAACAGTGTCGGGGCCAGAACACAACCCTGCTTGACTCCATTGGTCAGTGGAAAGGCTTTGGATGGTTCACCATCATCCAGGACTCTGGCTGTCATTCCATCATGGAATTGGCGGACAATTGCAATGAACTTGCGGGGGCAGCAAAATTTTTTCATGATTATCCAGAGTCCCTCGCGACCGACTGTGTCGAAGGCCTTGGTCAGATCGACAAAGGTTGTGTAGAGGTCGTGGTACTGTTCCATGCATTTCTCTTGGAGCTGGCGGGCGCCAAAGATCATGTCAGTGGTCCCTCGACATGCACGGAAGCCACATTGACTTTCAGGGAGGAGACCCTGCTCCAGGTCTTCCAGCAAGCGGCTGAGGAGGACGCGGGCCAGGATCTTGCCTGCTATGGACAGAAGGGATATTCCTCGGTGATTGTCACAGGACTGGCAATTTCCTTTCCGCTTGTAGATGTGGACAATTGTGGCATCTCTGAGCTCTTGTGGTAGCTGTTCCTTGCTCCACATGGACTGGTACAGGCTGGTGAGCTGTCTAAGGGTGGTTGGGCCGCCTGTCTTGTAGACTTCTGCAGGGATGGCATCAGAGCCTGGGGCTTTCCCAGTGGTGAGCTGTTTGATGGCTTTGTTGACCTCATCTTCCGAAGGTGGGATGTCCAGTTCGTAGTTTATTGGCACCTGGGGAAGGCGAGCAATGGCTTCGTGGTTGATCTGTGCAGGCCGATTGAGCACACTACAGAAGTGTTCCGCCCATCTCTCCAGGACCAGCTTCTTTTCTGTCAGCAGGGTAGAACCATCAGCACTGAGAAGAGGGGATGATCCAGAGGACTGAGGTCCATAGACAGCTTTCAGGGCATCATAGAACCTCTTTGTGCCGTGCCTGTCAGCAAACCATTGAATCTCATCGGCCTTGGCACTGAGCCAGGAGTCCTGCATGTGGCGTAGTTTGGCTTGAATTGCACTACGGATGTTGGTGAAGGCTGCTTTCTTTGCCATGCAGGTAGGGTCATTCTGGTGGGCCCACATCAGTCAGTGTTTCTGATCTAACAGCTGCTGAATTTCTGTGTTGTTTTCGTTGAACCAGTCCTGGTTATTTCTGGTTACTTGGCCTAGGCATTCGAGGGCAGCCGAATGAGTGGTGTCCCTGAAAGATGCCCATTGGTCCTCAATGCTTGGCTGGTTGAGCTGGAGATCTGACAGGCGGCTGTGCATATGATCTTGAAACTCTTGTACCTTCTTGGGGTCTTTGAGTTTCATGACGTTCAACTTCTTTGTCACTTTCTGGCCTTGTGGTCTCCTTTTGGGCTGGATGTGGAAGTTCGTCTTTGAGATGATCAAGCGATGGTCAGTCCAGCAGTTGGCACCACACATGGCTTTGGCCACTCTCACGTCCCGCCTGTCCTTTGCCCTGATGATGACATAGTCAATGAGATGCCAATGCTTAGAGCGAGGGTGCATACAGGATGTCTTGTTCCGTGTAGGTAGGCGAAACATGGTGTTGGTGATGGCTAGGTCATGAGAGGCACACATTCTGAGAAGGAGGTGTCTGTTGCTGTTAGATTTTCCAATGCTGTGTTTTCCCAGTACTCTCTGCCAGGCGTGGTGGTTGGCCCCTACTCAGGCATTGAAGTCATCGAGGATGATGAGCTTCTCAGATTTTGCTGAAGCAATGAGGGAGTCTAGTTCCTCATAAAACTTATCTTTGGTCTCTTCAGGGTTTGTCATGGTCGGAGCATAAGCGCTGATGATGGTTGCATTTGACTTCTTCCCAAGTGGGAGGTGCATTTTCATCAGGCGGTCGTTCAGACCCTCGGGAATGCTTGCTAGTTTCTGCATGTGAATGGATTTGATTGCGAAACCAACACCTGCCTTACGCCTCTCCTCACTGCTGCGCCCACTCCAGAAGAAGGTGTAGCCACCACTGGTTTCTGTCAGCTGGCCTTTGTCTGAAAAACGTGTCTCGCTGAGAGCAGCGATGTCGATGTTGTAGCAAGCTAGTTCTCTGGCCACTAGTGCAGTTCGTCTTTCTGGTCTGTTTGCTTTGGCATTGTCGAGTAGAGTCCTTACGTTCCATGATGCTAAGGTGAGCACCTTTGCTTTAGTTCTCTTTGTGTTTTGACCGCTATTTGGGGATCCCCGCCAGCCGCGGTGTGCTGACCAGGGTGAGGTGAGACCAGCTATGTTTGGGGCACCTTTTCTAGCCCCGTCCTCTTGCTAAGGAGGCGAGCAGAGCGATCCTGAAAAGGCCTGCTCGGTCACTCAGGAGGCTGCCGAACTTCACTGCTGTCTCGGTTCAGTGGAGAGCAACCACTTGTCCTGAGCCGCCTGTGTGCAGGTTTGCAACTACAGCTTCCAGTGTATCCTCACCTGCTGCTTTGCCGCTCCCCCATCACCACAGGGCTTAAAGTTGGCTTGGTGGTGATGTCATGACTTGCGCGGAACTTTGATTAAAGTGAGGGAGACTTGCGCAGGATCAGCCTCACTCTCTCGTCCTGAGACACCAGATCCAGTGGCAAGACGGATTCACGACGGCTGGGGGCGGATCAGGATGCCGGAGCTGCCGGAAGGTGACAATTATGCCAGTCGACCGCCTTAGGGCTAGACTCCGGATTTTCTGTCAGGGTTTACTCCCTTAACCTTTGACTTTTCCCAAGACACCCACAAGGCAATGGGGCTATTTACCCATAGCTAGGACTGAGACAGGTTATACTGGGTTACAGTTTACCAGTAGCAGATAGAATCTGACCTGACATGAAAGAGCTTCAAGCACAGGCAAGTTGTCTCTCTTGTAATTCAATTGCCTTTGATCGAGAGATCTTGTCTGGCTCTTGGGGAGGAGAGTCGGGTGCGGCTCTTGGCCGCACCTGAGCTCCCCTCACCGGGCTCTGCCGCTGCCGGCGACCATAACCTTTCCTTCTCTCCCATGCCTGCCGAGCCCCTCACTAGGGTTGCCGGGCAGGAGTTGCCATCACCAGGGTTGTCGACTGATGACGACGGGACATTTGCGGCCCTGGGGGAGGTCAACGGGGGCCCAGCGCCAGGTGATGTCAGGAGCACTACCTCCCTCGCTGGAGAGGCCACCGCGGGAGCAATGAGGCCCCCACTGGGGGTCACCGCTGGTGCAACAGTGCTCCAACTGGAGTCCATCACGGGTGCAGCCACGTCCCAGACTGGGACAGTGGTGGGTGCAGCTCTGGTCCAATCTGGGTCCACTGCGGGTGCTGCAGAGCCTCCGCCGGAGGTCACCGCGGGTGCAGCCAGGCTCCTGCTGGAGTCCATCGTGGGTGCAGCGGAGCCAGCCCGGTCACAGTGAACTCGGGCGGCGAGGCTGGACCCATGGAGACCTCAGTGACCCTGGTGAGAAGTTCAGACAGGAGATGCAGAGAAACAGGGCCAGAGTCACCGGTGGCAGTAGAGCCTGGTGAGGTGAGCTCAGGTGCAACAGACGACTGCACCTGGCTCTCACCACCAAGAGCCAGTCAAGATGTCTCCAATATAGAAACAACAGAAACAGAAGAGAGCACTTGCCTGAGCTTGAGCTCCACCGGCACTCAGGACTCCATCAATCCAGACGATGATGCCTCAGGCCCGGCCCTCTTGAGGTCCAGCTCAGACTCTGCTGTGGCAGCAAAAGCAGCAGGCATGGTGGTGGATGTAGTCCCGAGAGCCTCCCATGAAGTGGGCCATGCTGGTGGCTCACTCGACGTGGACACAGGAAGTTGGCTTTCTGCTGGCACTGGATCCTGTTCTGCTGAGGCCAGGGGATGCTCCATTGTCGGCACAGGCTTCAGTTCGGTCGCAATGCTCTCCCTCCATTCAGACTGTGGCTGTGGGACTGAGACAAAGTCCTCTAGAGCCGCAGGCTCCTCTACCATCCGGCAGCTCAATTCAGGGGCTGGCTTATGCTCAGGGGGAAAAGGAGGAGACACGGAGAGAGCAGGTGAATACTCTGAAGCTGCAGCAGATGGTGAGGACTCAGAGGACTGCCTAATCTGAGCTTCACCGTCAGGAGTCAGGCAAGGTAATTGATGCTTAATTGAATGAGAAGAAAAAAAAAAAAAAACACTTGCCTGAACTCCTGGGCTGTGATGTCATCTACTTCAGCAGGTTGGGAATCAGCCCTCTCCATGACTTCTGTAGAAGAGGACCTCCCAGGAAGCTGCCCCTACAGCCACAGCAACGGGCAGAGCTGGTGAAAAAATGGCCGAAACCTCAAAAGTGGGAGGAATCGCCGAGGAGGGGGAAGAGGCAGCAGCAATGGGAGGAACAGCTGATGGGACAGCCGGAGAAGAAAAACTAGATGAAGGAACGGCTGCAGGAATTTTTGACCTCGGCGATGGGGAAACTGCTGATGAGGAAGTGGAGGCATTCTTCCGGCGTGACTTCCTTGAAAAATGGCGGGAAGCGAGAGGTGGAGATGTGGGCTCAGGGTGAAGAAAGAGAGGCTCCAGAGTCAGGGGATGCTCATTAGTTGGCTTAAACTCTGGGCCCACCGGTGAAACCTCCTCCAGCTCCTGGGCAAGATCCAGGAGGAGCCATGGTTTATATTCCAGTAGGAGCTCCGTCTCACCTAAGTGGACCCGCCTGTGCTCCTCCAGGTCCTTGGGCGATGGTGTGGGCTACAGTTCAGGGGGAGAAGTGGGGACTGCTGTGGTGTTGGGGCCAGACGGTGTCCATTCTGGACCTCCGGGGCCCGTTAATGATTCGGGTTCCAGATGGGATGAGTGAGTCTTTCATGCCCAGGTGAGCTTCTTCTTGCGCTCTTGCAGCGCCCGGGGGGGGGGGGGGGGTCCCTCGCCAGACTACAGAGTTTGTGCTGTGCGTCGATCACCAAGACAAGGAAAACTGTGAGATCTGGGTAGCTCCAATGACTGGGATGCATCTTGATCGCCGAGGCCACACCGTCCACAAACCCCCAAGTCTCCTCGGGACAACGTGAGGCTCCAGCCCCCAAGTCAAAACTGGCAATGAGTGTAGCTGCTACGCATTCCTCTTCGCTCAGTCCCAAAGCTGAAAAATTCAGGGTAGCTGACATGGCAAACCCCAGGTGAAAAAATAAAACTAGGGGAGAAAATAAAATAATCCTACTAGCATTTGCTGCTGCAAGAGTGAAACAAAAAAAATTAACTCAAACTGTAGCCACTGGATCTCAAACAGGCCAAAGTCTTCTGTCATGAATTGCCCTCGGGGCAGAGAGGAGAAACCCACACGCAGTCTACAGTTTGTGACTTTATTAAGAGAAACAAAACACCATATCCAAAAGCCGTGCTCAACACTAAACCCAAAAGACAAGAAAAGAAAACTTACAATTTATCACACCAGAAGAAGGGCTGGGTTCTGGTGGAGATGAAGACTGGAAACTTAAGACTCCGGCAAGGAGGAATGAATATAACAGCCTTTAAATACAGCTAAACACAAATGATCCAAATGATGATAGTTGCGAATCATATGAGCGGGCTGGGGAGTGAATGACAATCAGCTGTGAGTCATGAGGAGACGGAGCTGACAGTTTGACAGGAGTACCGCCAACCAGCAGGGAAAAACCCAGTTGTGCTCCTGACAACTGCAACTTCCTAAGGGAAAAATAAAGTGGAAGCAAATAAGAACAAAACTACACTGAACGAAAACAGGAGAATAAATCCTACAAAGAGGCAATATAGAATATGTGAAAGCAAACTAAAAAAACAAAGCAGGCATAGAATTCCAAAATGCAAAATTATATCAATAAGGAAAAAAAACAAAAGGCAAAGACATCAGAATACGTCATACAAATAAGGAAAAACAAAAAGCAAAGAGACAGAGCATGGTGGCACTTTTAATGTTTCTGTAGGCCTCTTGGCAGCCTCTCAGCAATTCAGCAATTTTGGAGGGACATCCAGTTCCTGGTAATGTCACTGTTGTGCTATATTGTTGATGACTTTCAACAGTGAGATCCCTCTGATGCTTTGTAAGCTCTTTATGGACCATGGCTTTTGCTTTAAGATGCCAAATATGAGAAAAATCCCAGAAGAACAGCTATTCAGAGTCATTTAAATGATGGCCACTGTATACTGACTATTATTTAGTGTGTGTGTGTGTGTGTGTGTGTGTGTGTGTGTGTGTGTGTGTGTGTGTGTGTGTGCGTGCGTCCGTGCGTGCGTGCGTGCGTGCGTGTGTGTGTGTTAACTAGTCTAATAAAAAAAAAAAACTGACCAAATTTCAACAAAATAGGATTGAAGGGTTGAATATGGGACACATAAGAGCCCATTACACACTATTGGAGAGAATCTGATTCAAGAGGTGGAGCTGCCCCCCCCCCCCCACACACACACACAAACACACAAACACACTTTATTTCATGTTTTGGGCATGAGATGTTTTTTGACATCTGCAAATTACTGCATTCTGATTTTGTGGAAATTTTAGACAGCATTCCAACTTTTTTTTTAATTGGAGTTGTAAATGCGAAAACTGTTTAAAGCTAACCTTTTCTGCACATGGAGGACAATTTTTATAATGTTGCTTCTGAGAAATGAGTGGATTTAAGATCTACATAGGAAACTACATAGTACAGACAGCTGGCAATTAAAATGCATATTGCAGGTTAAATCTTTTAAAAAAACATTTGTTCATAATATTTCTTGGATTTTACCTTTAAAATGTTAGTAGATGTTTACCTATGGTTTACAACATCTAAAGGCACAAATTTTGTAGTGTTAGTTTTGAGGTCCCCTCATAAAACAATTCTTAAAAAAAAAGCGTAATTGTCATGTGTCTGAGCATATGTTTTCACAGAGCTCAGACTCTCACCTTATTTCTTATTTTTGCATATCTGTTAGTTTGGTTTTGTTAGTTTCTGTCTATATTTTGGTTGTTGTCCCCTTTCCCAGACGCCCCCACTAGCTGTCCAGTCTGTTCCTGTCACCTCAGCTGTGGGCAGTTAGTCTAATTAGGTCACCTGCTCAGCGATTCACACCTGTGGCTCATTTTTCCCATGAATTTAACCCCTTGACGCCTATAGTCGCGAATTTGCATCAATCAAAAAAACAAAACAAAAAAAAAAAACAATTTTCAATTATGGGGAAAAAAAATTTATAAAAATTGTTCACAGTTGGAAATAAATTCAGGCGTCAAGGGGTTAAGCACTGCTTGTCCACTTTCTCAGTGCGGCACAATTGAATGTTCCCTGGAGTGTTCCTCTGTTTACTCCTTATCTGACTCTACTCCCACATTCGCAGAGCGATGTCGGCTCTGGAACGCCCACTGTAAGTTCTCCTCATTTGTATTTTTTGAATGTTCCTCACAGTTTTTTGGATTTCTGTTCTTTTTGTTAATAAATGTCATGAATGCAATTTAGCCCTTGGGTCTGTCTTCCTGCCAAGAAGGTTTACTCATGAAAATAATATTATGTAACAGCAGGTAAATGTCTCTGTCAGCTCTCTGTAGAGCATCAGTGATAGTGAGAGATTTCATAGTAATTTACTAAACAGTAACAATAATTACTGTCTTTGTCGTACCAACCTTTGAGTAATCACAACCTTCACTCTTTATTTTTTCGAACAAAATCTTTTTCATTTTATTTTGACATTATCCAAAGTGTGTAAATTAGGAATAAAACTGAACATTATGGACACCTGAACTTCAATGCTTTTGTTGTTGTGGTGTATGGGGGTCCAGAGAAAGTCTGGCTTCTCATGATTATATGGGAGTCACCTGTTGATTTAACAGGAGAAATGGAAACATTGTGTTGCTTTAGAGGGAAAAAAAAAAAAAAAAACAGTTTCAAGTGTCCCTTGACACCTGGATGAGTTAACAGAATTTGCCTTCACAAAAGGAGAGGATATTAGCAAAGCATGGCTAACAATGCTAACGATGGAACAGACTTGGTTGGCCTACTAGCATACAAAGGCAAGAGCAACAGAGAATTTTGTTATTTTTCTTGAGGTGGCAAGAGCAAGAACAAAGTTCTTTCTGGCTAGGACATGTCATACTTTACAAGAAACTCAAGTGCAGAGCTCCTGGGCAATTCAAGTTTCTGACCAATTACGGTACACAATAGCTGTTGGACACAACACAAGAAAAAATTTCTGCCTATATTATGTGTCAAGAACAAGCTGCAATAACTCCCAAACCAGGGCTGCAAGAACAAAATTATGTTTTGTTTTGTTTGTTTTTTTCTTGTAGCCCTGGGAGAGAGAACAAATTTCTCAGTTCTTGCAGAATATGTAAAGGCTCTTATTATTGTGTGTTTTTGAATTACAGATAATGTGTGCATATTATTGGGACTTTATCCGAGAGTAGTACCACAGTAAGATAGATAGATAGATAGATAGATAGATAGATAGATAGATAGATAGATAGATAGATAGATAGATAAAATCTAACTGATGATAACACAGCATAACAAAAATAATTTTTTTGTAAGTTGTCTGTGTTTTTGTAACTGATTTAAGATAATTTTGCACCGCTGAATCCTAAAATGATATCCGTTTCTCTCGATCAGGTCAGGTTTCTATGTTAAGTTATAAGCAGTTGTACAGCAGTTGTACTGTAAATTGAATAGAAGACATTGATAAAGGTAAGTACATGTAAATTGAATGTTACGTCATCATTGTTCAAAATTCAGAGAATTTCAAGAAATAAAAAAGAATTTTGCCTCATATAAAGTGAAAATACCCATACATGTAAACAAAAATGTAAGAAAACATGTGGCCATAGTTCAAAAAGTTTACCTGATTGAGCAAAACCAATGTGATTTTTCGATACAGCACATCAAAATTGTCCTAAATCAGCTAAAAAAAACTTAGACAATAAATTTGGTGTTGACCAGTGTAATTATTGAGCTTGTTAATAATGAGTAAACCACAGTCTGGCCACAGATAATGCTCATGACAATTTTAGAGTCAACCTTTAGAAAAAGCTCTCACATATGTGACAAACACATTTACAGGATTTTTTTCTAAGTGTTAACTATCATAAGCATACTACACTGAAAAAGAAAAAGTTCTTTGAATTTACTTGATTTTAATGTGTACATCAGTCCGACATGATCCAAAATATCCAATCGACATACTTTTCCTCTTCCTCTCAGTTAATTATTGCTTGCTAAACCAAAGCATTTCATTCATGTCACACTGCGCAAATAATCATGTTGTCTGAACATAATATTTTCCAGGTACCATAATACTAACTGATTTTGTAAAACCGTTAAAAAGTTAATCCCCCTTCCACAGCATGTGGGACATGGGGCGGCGCCATTCTCCATTTCACTGACCCTAGGCCACACAGCTTCTGTGAGTAGTGAAAGCTACAGTGGGTGGTCAGTCCTCTGGTAGCTCTGTGCATTAACTTTCCTTTCCCTGTTCTTGTCAAGAACTGGGGTTGATGGGTTCAAACCCAGTTCTATGACGCTGTGGCTACTTGGTCTTCTGTGTATTTTTCCCTATTTTCCATCAGGCACCTTCAGGGAGTCTCTGGGGTCCGCTCGGCTCCCTGACAGCTCAGCCACGCCTCCCTCTCCTGTCAGTGGTATCAGCTGTATCATTATTGGTGTTCACGCACACACGCACACACACACATACATACATTTCCCCTCATGCACACTCCTGCACACATTCACACACCTGTTTCCCCTTAGTCCTGCCCACTCATTCCCACACTTGCACTCTTATTACACACACCAGCAATCTCTCCCCTGATTAGGTTTGGCATTATTTAAGCCCTGTGTCTGCGGGAGTAGATTTCCAGATCATTGTCCTTACTGGGTTTGTACTGTTCAGTGTTTGCCCTGCGTTATCCATGACTAGATGTCCTGCCTGCTGTTTTGCACCGCATCGCTCTGGATGATGTTAATTGTTTTCTGCTGGTTGGTTTTGTTTCACCGGGACTGTTGCTTGGACTGATTCGGACTGCTCCAGCCTTGTGAGTACTTTCTCCTCCGCCCCTGCCATCCAGTTCCATTTGGAGGTTCTTTTCCAGGCTCTCTCCTCCGTTCCTCCTGCTGCAGTTCTGCCTGCCTGAGTTTTGGAACAGTTTTCCCTGTTTACTCGCCTGTGTTTCTGTAGAGCGTCCTGGAAGTTATCCTTGTATGTCCTGAGCTTCACATCTGTTGTTTTGAACTGTTTATCTCACCCTGTCAATAAATACGCACAACTACCTCTTTCGAGTGGGTTTATCTCCTTTCCTCCGTGCGCTGTGTAGAAGAGCACGAGGAGATCACAACAGTCCTGGGATTTGAACCCACAACCAGAAGGTTGTGGGGCAGATGCTCTATCAACTAGGCCACCACTCCAGTATATTTAAATTACCATTACAAAAATGTATTGTATAGACTGCTTAAATCAGGGGTGTCCAATCATGTGCCGTGGAGGGCCAAGACCCTGCAGGCTTTACTTCCAACCAGTGTCTTTAGCAGCAGATTTCACTGACTTTCTTCCCAACGATTGCTGATAAATGAAAACACCTGCTCAGAGACGGGGTAGAAGAGAAAACCTGCAGTCCTGGCCCTCCATGGCACATGATTGGACAGCCCTGATTTAAGCATTCTACACAATACATTTTTGTTATGGTAACTTAAATATATCAGACTGGTGGCCTAATTGGTAGAGCATCCGCCTCACAACTGGGAGGTTGTGGGTTCATATCCCAGAATGAGGAAAGGAAAGATAACACACAGAGCTACCAGAGGACTGACCCCATATTGTGGCTTTCGCTGTGTGGCCTAGGGTCAGTGAAACAAAGACATACGCCGCATTGTGTCCCACATGCTGTGGGATTGACAGTTTTACACAATCAATTAGTATTGCGGTAGCTGGAAAATATTATGTTCATACACCATGATTATTTTGAGCAGTGTGACATGAATGAGATGCTTTGGTTTAACGAGCAATAATTAACTAAGAGGAAGAGGAAAAGTATGTCGGTTGGACACATGTGGATCATGTGGAACTGATGTACACATTAAAATCAAGTAAATTCAGAGAACTTTTTTTTTCAGTGTATATCATACACTAAAAAAAACAAAAACCTCACCATAGTGCCTATGTAGTTCCCCAACTGATTTCCCCCAGACCACAGATTGATTTCTGGCTGGTGGCCATTATTTCTCCTAATCTACCTTATTAACCAGGTTCATATTTTTAAGGCTGTGGTCCCTCACATGAATATAGATTTATATTTCCATCCTCTATCGAGGCTAAACGACTGCAGATTTTAATTGACAGAGCTGGTGGGCTTCCCTTTGCCTGTGGTAACATCACAGCCAAGCTGCTGTTTTTGAGGATGGGCTGACACTGCAAAAATGGCTTTTAAAGTTGTTCTGTAGCACGGACAACCATGTTTTTTTTTTGTTTTTTAAGCAGTTAATATGAAAAATCCATTTAAAAAATTACAATTAAAATGTTAACTGTGGTTTTCTCTTCTTTTAAATATTTTTAGTCAGTGATTCGGTTGAGCTATAAAACACTGGCCACTAATTTTAGATAACTACTAATGCAAAATGAAAGTGTTTAGTGACTTTTGGCTTGACTTAACTTTGGCTTGACTTTAACCCAGAGACTTCAGACTTGACTCGTAGGCTAAATCCCAGTCTCCACCCTTGCAGACTCATTGACTTTATGGCACATTCCCGGTAAGTGGACTTCACGCTGTCCCAGTGTCAAATGGAGTGGTTGAGGGCCCACTCGCTGACTTTTTGAGTCACTCATGGCCTCTTTTTGTAAGTCAGCATACTAAGCTGGGTTTGGGTAAGGGTAATGTGGTAATGTGTAATGTGGGTAATGTGTCTCAGGGAAAGACTCCACATTCGTCACTGATTCTCACACTAGAGCACTACTGATGATGTCAGCATAAATCTACAGGAGCTCATGCAGGGCCTGAGGGTTTAGGGTGGAGATAAGAATTCGACCTGCATCTAAGATAGTGACACCTGAACATCTCTGCTACAAACAGACAACATTCTGTTTTTTAAGGATGTTACCATTACAGCTGACACCACACACTTTTCTTCAATGATCATGATCATTCGTTTTATACTGGAGATGTACGATATATAGGCAATATTCAAATTACCAGGTAATATTCCCATTACCAGCCTGACGTGAGTGGAATTGTATGTTTTTACCCCAGAGTGACACAGATCTAATTATTTTTAGTGTCTCAAGACACAAATCTGATCTAAAATCTAATGTTTCCAGTCAGATCCAAGCAATTTTTGTATGTGGTCCTATAACCAGTATGTGGTCATGTGACTTGATAGAGAATGACCTAATTGGAATTAATGTAACGTTTTACCTCTGCACATGTGTAGTGCCATGGTATCATTTCTGATCACCATTGTTGGCATCTGTGCTATAGCAGTTGCTATGGCACGACGTCTGGCTTCCTTCCTTCTTCTGGAATTCACTACATAAAGCCGACTAACTTTTTGCAGTCTTCCACAGCAAAATCCCAACATATATTTACTAAAAACATCAATCTGTTGTAAAAACATGCATCTTTTGTTGCTGCTAATGACAGATGATGTATTAGTGTGCACATGTTCGCTGCTTTATACTCAGACAAATATGATCTGGTATAAGTAAGTAAGTAAATAAATAAAATTAAAAAAAGAAATTGAAAAATGTGTCTGACCTACCAGGTGCAACATACTGTCAGCCATGGGTGTCCAATCATGTTCCATCCATCCATCTTCTTCCGCTTAATCCTTTTCGGGTCATGGGGGGGCTGGAGCCTATCCCAGCATCTTTGGGCGAGAGGCAGGGTACACCCTGGACAGATCGCCAGTCCATCGCAGGGCCATCACAGAGAGACAGACAACCATTCACTCTCACATTACCTAAGGACAATTTAGAATCCCCATTTTGGTGCCAATTAACCTAACTTGCATGTTTTTGGCATGTGGGAGGAAACCGGAGAAATCCCGGAGTAAACCCACGCAGACACGGGGAGAACATGCAAACTCCACACAGATCAGGGCCAAAACCCTGCAGGCTTTACCTCCAACCAGTGTCTTCAACAGCAGATTTCACTGAATTTCTTTGCACTGATTGCTGATAAGTGAAAGCACCTGCTGAAGAGACTGGATAGAAGAGAAAACCTGCAGGGTCTTGGCCCTCCATGGCACATGATTGGACACCCCTGCTGTAAGCCTTTTTGTATGCGCTTCAGTTTTGTATTTGAGAGCTGGTGGCGCTGACCCCAAACTGGTAGCATTCTCCAGCAGATTAAAGGAACAAAATCTGAAATCTCTGCCCAGAAATGTGCAGTCTTTCAAACATCTAAGATACTGTGCAGGGCCGTCAGGCTCCCAGGCTTCTGGCTGACAACCCCAGTTTGAAAAATGACACACAAACCTGCTTTTCTAAAACACACAATGTGCAAAATCCCATTGACAGGTTGTCTTAACATTAACTAGTAGTCTTTTAAGCACTTCCTTCAGCACCATTGTCTGGAGAAAATATGTATAATGTTAAATGTTTTTTTAAAAAAATTAAAACGTGGCAAGCACACTCGTCGGCCTCCGTCGGTCTATGATGACCATGGAAGAGAATCCTAAACGTCTACTCTGCTGGAACAGCACCACCTGTGGCTGAACAGGCCGATGCACACCGGTGTTCTACCTTCCAGTGTTGGGCGTTGGTAGGATTCAAGCCTGGGCAGGAAGATATGGAGGACAAGATGTTACCCATGCAGCATGTCCCCCCTCTCCACGTCATTGATGGATCCAAAGGAACAGCAGGGCTGCTATAGTTTGGCACCAGCGCCGTCGCAGGAACTGCCAGAACGATGTTGAGCACAACAGAGAACTGCCTTAGGGGCTCCGACTCTGGATTTTTCCTCAGGGTTGACTCCCGAAGCCTTTCCCGTGACCGGGTGTGCCGCAAGGCAGCGGAGGTTTGAAATCAGGGTTTACCTTCCCCTAGATGGGCTACCTTCCCAGGTTGACGAGCCACCATCTACCCGAAGCATCTGGTTTTAAGGCGCCAGAGATCCGCCCTCGCCCCTTCTCCTATTAGTAAAAGCAGTTCTGCCAGGCTTAGAGACTAAATCACACGGGCAGGCTAGGAGTTGGACTTAGTTGTCAGAGGCTTTTCGAGACGCACGCCGTAAGGAGCATTTTATGAGCACTGGGAGCTTAACCCCAGTGCCGCTCCTGGCTATGACAATCTTGGAACCAGCAAGCACACTATGAAAGATGAAACATTGCTTTTAAAATGACTTTGAAAACATGTGAAGAATTTCTTGCAGCAACAGAAATAAATGACACAATCAAATTCCCCATTTAGTCTGAACCATTTTTGACCCTCTTTATCACAGTATCTGTCAGCATTGTTTTGCACTCTTTGGATAAACATGGGGAAATCATTTCTGAGGCCATGCTGATTACCCCAAGAGAATGATAATGAAATACAGTACCTGCTTGAGAGAGTGCCTGCTTTATTACTCTATTATACACAAAAGGAGCAGAGGGCTCTTAGAAGCACTGTTTCAAAGCAGGAATCACTATTTCACATCTCTCTCATGCTTGTTTCCATTCAGGCCCCATTAATTGCTATTTATTTTGCATCATTTGCAAATAATATAGAAGTCATTGCAGAGTGGGACTGAATTCTGCATGCAATTTCTTTAAATAGCTCCTCTGAAATTGTAAGTATAGTATGAAAAGTCTTCCACAGCCATCCAGTTGTGCATGTGTTATTAAGACATTTCTATATTTTTTACAAGCAAGGCCTGGTTTCTGTAATTGCTTTCACAGTTTTGTTGTTTGAGACTGGCATCACAAGCAGAATTAGGTAATCCTGGGCCCAGAAAGTAGAAGTCCAGTCCAAACCCAAACCCAACTGATTCTCATAATCACCACTCTGAAAGGAAGAAGTAATGAGCTCATCCACCTTGCTTTAGAACTGTGCTTATGAGGATAAAATGGGTTAGTCTGTCATGAGCCGAGAGCTGGAGGTTTCCGCCAGGCTCGGTCTCATGGCTTTTTCATTATATTTACTTATTTGTTGTATTTTATGCTTTTCGGTTTTCTTTATTCGTGTACTGATTACCATTTTCCTGTTTGTGTTCTAGTTCATTCATTCATTCATTCATCTTCTTCCGCTTAATCCTTTTCGGGTCGCGGGGGGGCTGGAGCCTATCCCAGCATCTTTGGGCGAGAGGCAGGGTACACCCTGGACAGATCGCCAGTCCATCGCAGGGCCATCACAGAGAGACAGACAACCATTCACTCTCACAGTCATACCTAAGGACAATTTGGACTGGCGATCTGTCCAGGGTGTACCCTGCCTCTCGCCCAAAGATGTTCTAGTTTTGTTACACTTTTATTTTGTATTAATTTATATTTTATTTTAGTCTGCTTGGGTTGATATTTTATTCTTTATATCTTCACTGTTGTTCTTTTGCTGGGTGACAGCTGTCAGCGGCATGGTGCTCTGTGTGGGCATTGCCCTGTCAGCTGTCAGCTATGGTTCGCTCCTCTCTCACTGCCCCCAGCTGGTCCTAATTATGCTTCATTGTTTTCTCCTGCCCACTTAGATAACCTACACCTGTCATTGATTATGTAAATGTTTTTTGATTCTCCCCTCATGGATCTTCACCTTACTGTGGTGGGGGGTTTGCGTTCGCAAGTGATCCCAGGAGCTATGTTGTCCGGGGCAATTTGTCTCTGGTAGTGTCATCCAAGATAAACTGGTCTTGGGCGAAGGGCCAGACTAAGAACGATCTAACGCACTCTCATGATGAATGCTAGAACAAGGATTCAGTGTACCCCGCCTGGTATGAGGTTACCGGGGTCCAACCCTGGAGCAAGGCCTGGGGGACGGGCCCGATGGCTAGCGTCTGGTGGCTGGGTTTACGCCCATGGGACCCAGCCGGGCTCAGCCCAAAGGAGATACATGGGTCCGCCCTCCAGTGGGCTGACCACCTGCAGGATGGACCATGGGGGTCCAGTGCTATGTGGATCAGGTGGTGGTCAAAGGCGGAGACCTTGGAAGTCTGATCCCAACTTCCAAAACTGGCTTTTGGGATGTGGATTGTCACCTCTCTGGTGGGGAAGGAGCCTGAGCTGGTGCATGAGGTTGAGAGATACCAGCTAGATATAGTCGGCCTCACCTCAACACAAAGCTCCACTTCTGGACCCAGTCTCCTGGAGAGGGGCTGAAGCTTGGCCTACTCTGGAGTTGCACCAGGCGAGAGACGACAAGCAGGGGTGGGTATGCTTGTATCCCCCCACCTTGTTGCCACCAGTGTGGAGGAACGGAATAGTCCACAGTGCAGAAGAAGGGAGAGCAGTCCATTCACGTCAGGTCACCAGTGTGGAGGAACAAAATAAGTGTAGGCTGACACGGCAAGCTGAAGGTTTAAGATGTTTTATTCCTCCATCACGAGACACACTCAGCGCTGTGTCGGTGTGCTGTGAGTGAGCTCTGAGTGCATTGCCTAAGAGTGTTAACAGTGAGCTTTGAGTGAGCACATTTATACCGGCAAGAGAGAATGCATGGGACATTTACATAACAGTCAAGAAAGAATGCATGGCAGATTTACATAACAGTCAAGAGAGAATGCATGGCAACTTTACATAAGAGTCACACATATCAATTGCCTGATTACTGGCACCGGAATTCTTCTCTTTGCTCCGGGGCTGTAGGACAAAGTCTCTGACTGGGGTGCTGGAAAGTACTCCTCTTGGAGACTTCATTGTCCTACTGGGGAACTTCAATGTACACTTGGACAACGACAGTGAAACCTGGAGGGGGATGATTGGGAGGAACGGCCTGCCCAATCTGAACCCAAGTGGTATTCAGTTATTGGACTTCTGTGCTAACCACAGTTTGTCCTTAACAAACACCATGTTCAAGCATAATGGTGTCCATATGTGTACCTGGCACCAGGACACCCTAGGTCACGGGTCGATGATCAATGTTGTTATTGTGTAATCAGACCTGTGACCTTATGTCTTGGACACTCGGGTAAAGACAGGTACAGAGTGGTCAACAGATCATCACCTGGTGGTAAGTTGGATCCAATGGCAGGGGACGATGCCATTCAGACCTGGAAGAATCAAACATATAGTGAGGGTGTGCTGGTAACGTCTGGCTGAGGCCCCTGTCCGGGAGGTCTTCAACTCCCACCTCTGGAAGAACTTCAACCACATTTTGAGGGAGTCTGAAGACATGGAGTCTGAATGGGCCATGTTCTCCACCTCCATTGTTGAAGCGGCTGCCCAGAGCTGCAGCCGCAAGGTCGTCGGGCATCTCATGGTGGCAACCCCCGAACAAAGTGGTGGACACCAGTGGTGAGGGGGGCCATTAAGCTGTAGAGGGAGTCCTATCAAGCTTGGTTGGCTTGTGGGACTCGCAAAGCAGCTGAGGTGTGCCAGCAGGCCAGGCAGAGTGCAGCTCATGTGGTTGTTGAAGCAAAAACTCAAGTATGGGAGGCCATGGAACAAGACTTTTGGTTGGCCTCGAAGAGATTCTGACAAACTGTCCGGCAGCCCAGGAGGGGGAAGCAGCTCCCTGTCCACACTGTGTATGGTGCGGATGGGGCACTGCTGACTTTGACTGGGGATATTGTCGGGAGGTGGAAGGAATACTTCAAGGATCTCCTCAATCCCACTGACATGCCTTCCACAGAAGAAGCAAGGCTTGTGGATGGGGGGGACAACTCACCTAGCACAGGGGCTGAGGTCGCAAAGGTGGTTAAAAATCTGTTTGGTGGTCGGGTCCTGGGGGTGGATGAGAGTCGCCCTGAGTACCTCAAGACCCTGGATGTTGTAGGGCTATCATGGTTGACACGCCTCTGCAACATTGCGTGGAGGTCAGGGGCAGTGCCTTTGGCATGGCAAACTGGGGAGGT
This sequence comes from Pholidichthys leucotaenia, assembly GCA_020510985.1. Lineage (NCBI taxonomy): Eukaryota > Metazoa > Chordata > Actinopteri > Cichliformes > Pholidichthyidae > Pholidichthys > Pholidichthys leucotaenia. The sequence goes on along the minus strand of CM035840.1, from coordinate 127,777,581 downwards.
GGTTCCTCTCTTCAAAAAAGGACACAAGAGGGTGTGCTCCAACTTTAGAGGGATCACACTACTCAGCCTTCCTGGGAAGGTCTATGCCAAGGTATTGGGGAGGAGAGTCAAGCCGTTGGTCAAACCTCGGATTCAGGAGGAGCAATGTGTTTTCGTCCTGGCCATGGCACATCAGAACAACTCTTTAGCCTCTCGAGAATCCTGGAGGGTTTGTGGGAGTTTGCCCAACCAGTTTACATGTGTTTTGTGGACTTGGAGATGGCATTTGACTGCATCCCTCCAGTTTTTTTTTTTTTTTTTGTGTGTGTGTGTGGGGGGGGGTGCTTCGGGAGTATGGGGTATCAGGCTTGTTGTTTTGAGCTATTTTGTCTCTGTATGACTGTTGTGAGAGTTTGGTTCGTATTGCCAACACTCTGTTGGACTCATTCCCAGTGAAAGTTGGACTCCGCCAGGGCTGCCCTTTGTCACTGATCCTGTTCATAATCTTAATGGACAGGATTTCTAGGTGCAGCAAGGGAACGGAGGGTGTCATGCTTGGTGACCACAGGATCTCATCTCTGTTGTTTGCAGATGATGTTGTCCTGCTGGCTTCATCCAGCAATGACCTACAGGTCTTACTGGGACGTTTTGCTGCTGAGTGTGAAGTGGCTGGGATGAAAATCAGTACTTCCAAGTCTGAGTCCATGGTCCTCAGCCGGAAAAAGGTGGATTGTCCTCTCCAGGTTGGGGACAGGCTCCTGCCCCAAGTGAAGGAGTTTAAGTGTCTTGGGGTCTTATTCACGAGTGAGGGGAGAATGGAGTGAGAGACTGACACATGGATCGGAGCAGCATCTGCAGTGATGTGGACATTGTACCGGTCTGTTGTGGTGAAGTGAGAGCTAAGCTCTAAGGCAAAGCTGTTGATTTACCAGTCAATCTACGTTCCTACCCTCACCTATGGTCATGAGCTTTGGGGAATGACCAAAAGAACGATATTGCGGCTACAAGCGGCTGAAATGAGCTTTCTTGGTAGTATTGCTGGACTCACCCTCAGAGATAGGGTGAGGCACTCAGAGTAGAACTGCTGCTCCTCCACAATGAAAGGAGAAAGTTGAGGTGGTATGGGCATCTGATCAGAATGCCTCCTGGATGCCTCCCACTTGAGGTGTTTCAGGCACATCCCTCTGGGAGGAGACCCCGGGGAAGACCTAGTACTCGCTGGAAAGACTATGTCTCCAAGCTGGTCTGGGAACACCTTGGTATCCTCTCTGAAGAGCTGGAGCAGGTGGCTGGGGAGAGGGAAGTCTGGGCTTCTCTGCTTGAATTGCTGCATCTGCGACCTGGACCTCCGGAAAAGTGGTAGAAGATGGATGGATGGATGGATGGATGGATGGATGGATGGATGGGTTTTGATCCTATTTAAGGGCTGTATTTTCATTTTCTCATTGTCACAGTCCCTTTTGTATTCTCCTCGTCTCCACCAGAGCCCTGCCCTGCTCTAGTGCGCTATCAGTAAGTTTACTTCCTTATTTGTATTTTTGTGTTCTGAGCACGGTTTAGTCTTTATGTTTGTTGTTCCTCCAATAAATCTTCCAAACTCACAGTTCACCAAACTCTGTGCCAAAATCTGCCAAACTCACAGATTGTGCGCATGCGCACGCAGCGACCGGCAGCTGGTGAAAAAAGTTCGACGTCTGTGTCTCTGTTTTTATGCACTTTAATGTGTTTTAACAAAATTCTCTGTGTCGTTTTTGTCCTGGAATGTTTGTGGACTATATATCGAAGAACTCCCTGGTTCCATCAGTATGGATTTCCTCCTTATTTTTGCACGTCGTTTCTTTCCTACCGGCTCTTTGTTTTGGAGGTAAGTGCAATCACGATCACGTCGGGAAGAATACAGTATTCCAGAGACATGTTACTGCATTTAAACATGGATAATGCAATATCTGTGTTTGAGTCTGTGCCGCAACTGCCGGACTTTATTTTAAGAGATTTTCATGGACACAGCAATGAAAAGAGAGATAAGAGGAGGAAACACGGAAAGCGTGGAGGCGTAAGATTAAATCTGAGGAGGCGTCAGCTTAACCGCATTCCTCTTCCTTCCATTATTATGGGGAACGTACAATCCCTGACAAATAAAGTGGATGAAATTCAAGGGAATGTACGATATCAGAAGGACTTCAAGAACTGCTGTGTCATGGCTTACACGGAGACATTGCTTACGGCGCATGACCGGGATGCGGACCTGAGTATTGACGGCTTTGGAGCCCCACTTCGCTCGGATCGGCAGGAAGAGGTAACAGGGAAACGTCAGGGGGGCGGCGTATGTTTATACATTAATAAACAGTACTGCACATCTGTCACAGTCAGAGAGCGCATCTGTACACCCGATGTGGAGCTTCTGTCTGTATCGCTACGCCCCTTTTATCTGCCCCGCGAGTTCCCCCAATTTTTCATAACGACTGTGTACATTCACCCGAGGGCAGACGCTGACTCCGCCTCCAGCACCGTCTTTGATGTGGTACAGAGGCTGCAGTCGATTTCCCCAGAGGCTCCAAATTTTATTCTTGGGGATTTTAACCATGTTTCTTTAAAAAAGACACTTAAAAACTTTAATCAGTATGTCTCCTGCCCAACCAGGTGAAAAAAGACATTGGACCTGTGCTATGGATCCATAGAGAGGGCCTATAAATCACTTCCCTTCCTCCTTTAGGATCCTCAGATCACAACTGTGTACATTTGCTGCCCACATATAAAACTGCTCTCAGAAGAGGCAAGGCGAAGCCCAGAGACATAAATGTGTGGACAGAGGATTCAGTGCACTGCCTCCAGGAATGCTTTAACTGTACGGACTGGAAGGTGTTCACACTGTCCTGTGGGGATGATTTGGACTCTTTAGTGGACGTAGCATGCTTATACATGACTTTCTGCAGAGGTATGATCGTTCCACATAAACGTGTCAAAATTAATCCCAACAACAAGCCATGGGTTACAAAATCAGTTAAATCCTGCTTACAGAGGAAAGCACTTGCCTTTAAACAGGGGTTTGTTTCTGAGCTACAGGTTGCCACAAGAGCTGAAGTCCGAAATTTTAAAGGTGACGGACAGACGAAAACTCAAAATCGCTAAATCATATCTCAAATTGTTGTCTGAGACGAGCTAATTGGAACCCCACATGTTTTGGTGTCAACGTATGTCGCATAAGGTGACAATGCGCTCTTGAAGTACGCTGTTGTGGAGAGCTGTCTGACCCAGCCAAGATCAGCGGCTAAAATGGCCACTGACTGTGTGACGTCATTTCGGTGTGGCACACAGTCGGCGGACATTGCTTTTTTTTATTTGATGTGTACGTTTTAAAATCGACGATTACGGATATTTCTCGGAATACTTTTGGATTACAAATAGATTATTTATTAACATTAGGATTTCAGGAATCGAATTAATTATGGTTTGTCATTGTGTTGTGTACGGGTGCAACGTTATACCAGAGGAGCATGCTGTGAGTGTTTTTGAATGTCCCGTCCCTGTGAAAATCAGAACGGCATGGGTGAAATTCGTTCAGAAAACGCAAAAAAAAATGGACTTATGTCGGTAAAACACCAAAAATGTGCAGTAGAGATTTCGTTGACAGCGATTTCGAGAATAAGATGCAATTTGTGTCACGACTCGCCGCTCCTCAGCGGATTCAGCTGGGCACACACCTGCCCCTCGTCAGCACATCCCCATAAATCCATTCACACACACCTGCTTGTTGAATAAAGCTGTTAAATCTATCCTGAGCCTGCGTGCGTGTTTCCTGGGCCAGACATTATGTCAATTTGAAATGAAATTTGCCAAAAGATTTCTGATAAAGAAAACGGCTATTCCAACTATATATGCCTCGATTTCCAAGTGTGACTCTGAGAACGGGGTCAGTGACGATCAACTGTCAGAACACGAGAAGTAAACAGGGTACGTTTTTTTATTTTTAATATTCACTGCAAATGTTTACTAAACATCTTAAATGAATTCCAAGCCATGGTTTGCATTGCCTTACCAACTTATCAAATATTAGCATATTAGGGTGTTCATACTCATCAAATATGAAATATTCAGTGCTGTATAGGGAGGTGGTTGTGCCTGTTTGATCAATTTATATTTCATAAACTCAATATACTAATAATAACTCAATATATGATTTTACAAAACTTTATTTAAATAACATTGTTCACAAATCTAATCTTGGTAGGCAAAATCCCTTGTAGTGATGAGATGGGAATGTTTCTCTGATGAGGCTCACCGCACAGGCAGGCAACATAACCCTCACTTCTTCTCCAAAAAAATCCCCAACACTATGAATCTGTATCGCCTGAAAAATATGGGGTTGGCATTGATTATTCCGTTTGCATTGATTATTGAATGTATTGAATGGTTTCTTCATAATTCATCTGGGAAATTAAATCAAATGAATAAATATTGTTTATAAACTCACTCGTGTGGACGATGACGGCCGCTTCATCTGTCTCATCAGCTCCAGCTGCGCACAGACCAGCAAGTGCTAATCAGCGGCTGAGAAGATGATGATTAAAAACATGTCATCAGGCAGCGAGTGACTAATGGGTAGTTTTATTTTTAAAATTAAGTGTGTGACCATGCATGTCGCCAAAGAAAAATATTTGTAAGCATCTTTTACCTAGAAATATCTTACAGCCGATCGTAAACCTGTTCTTTTCCCGTCCGTGTTGCGTCTTCCTCCTCTCCCTCGAACAAATAAGGCTGACAGCCCACACACCACCCAAAACGTCTTCATTGTCAATGTAATCATTTGTAATCATTTATATTGAGGTCGTCAAACTCTAGAAAATAATCGCTGTCCGAATCACTTTGCTCTCGTTCTGCAATTTTTTTTCATACCGAATTGACGTGAAGGCTGCACGCACCTATCGGCAGATGGCGGTACTGCAGCATCACTGAATGAAAGATGGGCTATGACCAAATAATTTCATTTATGTAGGATGGTGACACATATTAAATCAGGGGAATGGGAAGAATGGAATATTTTCATACAATCAGTTGATTGGTTCAATAAAAAAATGTCAATGTCCGTCGCCTTTAAGAGCAAAACAGAATTATAAATCAGAATTGGAAAGCAAAATGGCAACAAAGAAACTTGGTTCAGCCTGGGCCAGTATGAAAACTATCGCAGGCCTTCAGAGCACAGAACGCAGTAATTGTGTGTTTTTAGATGGTTTTAATTCAGACACAGAGCTGGCTAATGCTGTTAATTGTTTTATGGTCATTTTGATTCCTTTGATTTTAGCACAGAAACCCAAGATTTGAAACAGAAACTCAAAGACAATCAGCACTTTAATATTGAGGTGCAGGATATTAAAAGGGCGTTTTGTGCTGTAAAAGTGAACAAAAGTCAGGGCCCTGCTAATTTACTGTATGTGGGCGATTGGTAAAGTCCTGTGCACATGAATTGAGTCCTGTATTTCACTACATTTTCAATAAGTCCTTACAGACACAACATGTGCCCAAGATCTGGAAAGATGCCGTGGTTGTCCCCGTTCCAAAATCCAGCTGTCCTAAAACGGTAAACGACTTTAGACCAGTTACTTTGACTTCAATTTTAATGAAAATTTTTGAAAAACTGGTCAGATTTGAGGTCCTAAAGCAGACTGAGCATGCATTGGATCCTTTGCAGTTTGCCTATAGGCCTCATAGAGGAGTGGAGGATGCCACTGTCACTCTGTTTAACATGCTTTTTAAACATCTGGATTTTAATGGGACACATGCCAGGCTTTTATTTGTGGACTTTTCTTCCGCCTTCAATACAAAGACGGAGGTTTGCTGTCCCAAAAAGTAAAACCCAGCGCTACAAAAACAGCTTCGTTCCTGCTGCTGTCAAAGAGTTGAACAAGATGTAACAATATATTGCACATAATTTAGTTATCTATTTATTAATTTCATTTTATATTTACTTATTTTTGTAGGTTTTTTATTTGGGTTCTAAATCTTTTATTGGGTTTTAGACTTTTGAGTTTTTAACCCCTTGCACTCCGGTCAATTTCCCTAAAAACGCCAAAAAATAATGTGCCCAAATTAAATCCAAAGCTGTTCTTCAACCCTTTGCAGCATCTTCACGGGGTTGGTCTCATTTAAAAGAAAACACTTTGAATTTGTTGGCAAAGCAGTCATAATCTCTCTAAGTGCTCCGGCCACTGAGTTACAGTCATCTAAACATAGTGAACTTGAAGAAAATAAATTTGGCTTGGGTGTTTTTTTTGGATACAAATGCTTGCAAATAACACACAGCTTCAGATCCGGGCTGGAAAATGCAACAGAAATGTAGAACCAAGTGTTATCCAGCTGAGGTCCAAATTTTGTAATAATACCACAAAAAATGAATATATTACACAGCTTTGTTCTCAGGTAGTTCCCAGGCGTTTTGGAACTGTGCCAAATTGTGCCAAATGGCACAGTTGGGAAAAACGTCTGTAACTTTTGAATGATTCAATGTAGAAGCTTCATTTTGGGCTCTAATGAAAGGTCACACTCAGGGCTGTGTCTCTGTGTGTGTGTGTGGGGGGGGGGGGTTGTCCGCCCCCCGCTACAGAGGACGAACATCGCCCATCGCTACACGACGGATTAGCCTCATATGGCGATGTGGCGACAGCAGCGCACTCACCGCGGCTCCCCCCCTCGCTACAGAAGAATAGCGGGGGGGGGCGGCATTCATGGTCTGGACGCGACGAACGAACCGTGTACCTCGGCGAATGAACTTCAGACTTCGTGCGCCGCACAGTTGTAATTTACCAATCGGTCAAAAGTCATTTTGGATTACAATTTTCAGGAATAAAGAATAATTTAGCTTATAACACCTTACCTCTTCACAGCAGTGTCCTGGCGAACTTCTCTTCCCCATTGTCAGACGAACGCGACGCTGGTCCGCTCGTGGTTCTGGTCTCGCGACCCGATCAAAACATAATTCCATTATTGCGGTTTTGTGCTTCCATGATTGCGGTTTTTGGCGAACGATTTTTCAAAACAAATAACAGTAGTAATTAAAAAAAGACTGGCGAAGGCGTGTGTGTCACTCAGCCTTCGTCGTCAGCCTCCGTCGGTCTATGACCATGGAAGAAATCATCACGTCTACTCTGCTGGAACAAAAATAAAATAAGCACCGCCTGTGGCCGAACATGCTGATGCGCGAATGGCACTCCCTGTCACACAGGTTGCATTTGTGGATGGTCTCCGTGCTGCTGGGTCTGTGGGGTTCTTCCTGCGGGTCCTTTTTTGATCCGCTGCAGCAGTCAGTCTTCACCCAGCCTTAAAAAAAAAACAGCTCGCGAACTTCTCTGCTTCAATTGGTTCACTGCATTCACAGCGTTGGTAGGCGGGTCCTTCTTGCTAGGTTTTCAGTCATTGGTTCTTCAAGGTTTCAGAAACCCAATTCAAGGCTCTTATTAGTCGAATGAGCGGTCAATCAGATTAACTAATCTGTTCGCGGCTGTGTCTGCAGCTTTTATTTTCAGTGTGCGCTTGGACGCCCTAACCACCTACATCACCATCTCCATCATGCGTCCTAGAGCGCACGAGGGCGCACGAGGGCACACGAGACCGCCCTCGTGGGCTCTAGGATGCAGAGACTTGCCCATCCACGGTACAACAGAGTGCAAGAGGTTAACCTCTTTGACTAGTCTTTAACTTTTTAATATGACCCTTCTCTCTTATCGCACTGTTTTTTCTCTCATCTCATTGTCTTATGTCCTGATCGATGGAGCCTTGAGTATTTCTATCATGTTTATAGTCAGCTTCATGTGTGCCTGTGTTTGTGTTTATGTTGAATGTAATTGTGGTTTGTAAATATGGATATCACCTGACTGCAAAACAAATCTACCTATGGGTACAAATAAAGTAACCTGAACCTGAACCTGAGTTCAGTGCATAGGTCTCATCTTCCTGCCCCAAAGGGCAAATCGTGACATAGTCAATGGTTGGAATAAACATGAAACACAACTTTTATTTTTCTTTACCTGGGATTACCCACCTCTGGTCACAGCTCCCTTCTGTTGTGTTTTTTCACTTTTATATTAGAGAGGAGGTCTGAAATGGTCCACTGCTGGGTTGCTTAAAGACACACTGCAGTTCATATAAATCCCCTTAACCACTTGCACTCCGTTGTTCCGCGGGCGGGCAAGTCTCTGAGTCCTAGGGCGCACGAGGGCGCACGAGAGCGCACTCATGCACCCTCGTGCACATGACGCATGATAAGGATATTGATGGTGGTGGTGTAGGTGGTGTGGCCTCCAAGCGCCACTGAAAAAAAAATCTGCAAACACAGCCGCGAACAGATTAGTTCATCTGATTGACCTCTCATTCGACTAATAAGAGCCTTGAATTGGGTTTCTGAAACCTTGAAGAACCAATGAATGAAAACCTAGGAAGTAGGACCCGCCTCCCAACGCTTTGAACGCAGTGAGCCAATTGAAGCAGAGAAGTTCATGAGCTGTTTTTTTTTAAGGCTGGGTGAAGACTGGCTGCTGCAGCGGATCAAAAAAGGACACAGGTAGGAGCTCCACAGACCCAGCAGCATGGAGACCATCCACAAATGCAACCTGTGTGACAGGGAGTGCCATTCGTGGATCGGCATGTTCGGCCACAGGCGGTGCTTATTTTGTATTGGTTCCAGCAGAGTAGACATTATGATTTCTTCCATGGTCATCATAGACAGACGAAGGCTGACGACGAAGGCTGAGTGACACACACGCCTTCGCCAGTCTTTTTTTAATTACTACTGTTATTTGTTTTGAAAAATCGTTCGCCAAAAACCGCAATCATGGAAGCACAAAACCGCAATAATGGAATTATGTTTTGATCGAGTCGCGAGACCAGAACCAGAGCGGACCAGCGTCGCGTTCGTCTGACAATGAGGAAGACAAGTTCGTCAGGACTCCGCTGTGAAGAGGTAAGGTGTTATAAGCTAAATTATTCTCTATCCCTGGAAATTGTAATCCAAAATGACTTTTGACCGATCAGTAAATTACAGCTGTGCGGTTCACGAAGTCTGAAGTTCGTGCGCCGCGGTACAAGGGTTTGCTCGCAGTGTACAGGCTGTGAAAGCCCCCCCCCGCTATTCTTCTGCAGCGAGGGGGGGGGAGCCGCGGTGACTGCACTGCTGTCCTACATCACCACATAAGGCTAATCCGTTGTGTAGCGATGGCTAAAGTCCATCCTCTGTAGCGAGCGGGGGGGGGGGGGGAAACAACCCCCCCCCCACACACACACACAGTAGCGGGGGGGGGGAGCCGCTGTGACAGCGTTGCTGTGGAAACATGCAACGAGTGTAATCTGTCATGTAGCGAGGGCCGAACTCTGTCCTTGGTAGCGGGGGGGGGACGACCCCCCCCACACACACACACAGACACACAGCCCTGAGTGTAACCTTTCCTTTGAGCCTAATATGAAGCTTCTACATTGAATCATTCAAAAGTTACAGACGTTTTTTCCCAACTGTGCCATTTGGCACAATTTGGCACAGTTCCAAAACGCCTGGGAACAGCCTGAGAACAAAGCTGTGTAAAATATTCATTTTTTGTGGTATTGTTACCAAATTTGGATCTCAGCTGGATAACACTTGGTTCTACACTTCTGTTGCATTTTCCAGCCGGATCGGACAGCTGTGTGTTATTTACAAGCATTTGTATCCAAAAAAACACTGTGTCCAAATTTTTTTTCTTCAAGTTCAGTATGTTTAGATGACTGTAACTCAGTGGCCGGAGCACTTAGAGAGATTATGACTGCTTTGCCAAAAAATTCAAAGTGTTTTCTTTTAAATGAGACCAACCCCATGAAGATGCTGCAAAGGGTTGAAGAACAGCTTTCGATTTACTTTGGGCACGTTATTTTTTGGCATTTTTAGGAAAATTGCCCGGAGTGCAAGTGGTTAAATACATCTACATTGTCTAAAATGGTATTTTATGCCTATTTTTCCCACAAAACACCTTTCATGGTCTTACAATTGCTTGTGCAAATCTTTTCCCTTTTCCTCTTCCTTCAAAGGCCAGGTTCTATGAATATTCTAAGTAGGCCCACCCAAAGCCCATAAGCCTATAGCCAATGCTTTGTCCTGATTGGTTCACCTGTTATCATGACATCACAAAACCGGTCCGTCTAAACTTGCCCTTTTCCAAGGGGAGGAGCTTAACTGAACTTTAGCAGCAGACAAACACAGACATGACATGAAGAGTGATTTACAGCCGTGGACAAAATTGTGGTACCCCTCTGTTAATGAAAGAAAAACCCACAATGGTCACAGAAATAACTTGAATCTGACAAAAGTTGTAATAAATAAAAATTCTATGAAAATTAACCAGTGAAAATCGGACAATGCTTTTGAATTGTGGTTCAACAGAATTATTTTAAAAAACAAACTCATGAAACAGGCCTGGACAAAAATGATCGTGCCCTTAATATTTTGTTGCACAACCTTTTGAGGCAATCACTGCAACCAAGCGGTTTCTGTAACTGTCAATGAGACTTCTGCATCTCTCAGCAGGTATTTTGACCCACTCCTCATGAGCAAACTGCTCCAGTTGTCTCAGGATTGAAGGGTGCCTTCTCTAGACAGCATGTTTCAGCTCCTTCCACAGATGTTCAATAGAATTTAGATCAGGGCTCACAGAAGGCCACTTTAGAATAGTCCAATGTTTTGCTCTTAGCCATTCTTGGGTGTTTTTAGCTGTGTGTTTTGGGTCATTATCCTGTTGCAAGACCCATGACCTGCGACTGAGACCAAGCTGTCTGACACTGGGCAGCACATTTCTCTCTAGAATACCTTGAGAGTCTTGAGATTTAATTGTACCCTGCACAGATTCAAGACACCCTGTGCCAGATGCAGCAAAGCAGCCCCAGAACATAACAGAACCTCCTCCATGTTTCACAGTAGGGACAGTGTTCTTGTCTTGGTATGCTTCATTTTTGCATCTGTGAACATAGAGCTGATGTGCCTTGCCAAAAAGTTCCAGTTTTGTCTCGTCTGTCCATAGGACATTCTCCCAGAAGCTTTGTGGCTTGTCAACATGGAGTTTGGAAAATTCCAGTCTTGCTTTTTTATGATTTGTTTTCAACAGTGGTGTCCTCCTTGGTCATCTTCCATGAAGTCCACTTTGGCTCAAACAATGACGGATGGTGCAAACTGACACTGATGTACCTTGACCTTGGAGTTCACCATGAATGTGTTTAGAGGTTGTTCTGTGCTCTTTTGTTACCGTTCGTATTATCCGTCTCCTCCTGCGGCCACGTCCATGGAGGTTGGCTACAGTCCCGTGGATCTTAAATTTCTGAATAATATGTGCAACTGTAGTCACAGGAACATCAAGCTGCTTGGAGATGGTTTTATAGCCTTTACCTTTAACATGCTTGTCTATATTTTTCTTTCTAATCTCCTGAGACAACTCTTTCCTTTGCTTCCTCTGGTCCATGTTTAGTGTGGTACACACCATGTCACCAAACAGCACAGTGACTACTTGTCACCCTTTAAATAGGCCGACTGACTGATTACAAGTTTGTAGACACCTGTGATGTTAATTAGAGGACACATCTTGGTTGAACACGTCCCTATGGTCACATTATTTCCAATGTTTTCTAGGGGTACCATCATTTTTGTCCATGCCTGTTTCATGATTTTGTTTTTTAAAGTAATTCTGTTGAACCACAATTCAAAAGCATTGTCTGATTTTCATTGGTTAATTTTGATAGAATTTTTATTTAATGCCACTTTTGTCAGATTCAAGTTATTTCTGTGACCATCGTGGGTTTTCCTTTCATTAACAGAGGGGTACCAACAATTTTGTCCACGGCTGTAGCTGTTGATATATCTTGTAAGTCATAGTAAATATGTTGCAGACATGTTAACAAGAAAAAAAAAAAAAAAGATTTTGACCGGAGTGTCACTTTAACCCATAAGAACCCAGACCTCCATAATTTTCCTTGAAGGAGATAGGGGCTGGGTTCTTATGGGATAAAGGTCCTTTCCCTTTTTTGATTGTTTCATACATTTGGTTAAATTTTTTAGGGGTCATAACACAGTATCATTTGATCTGCCATAATTATAGATAGGAAATTTACTGATGGAACAAGACCACTCAAAGTGCAATGTGAAAACCTTAGAAAAATCTCTACTCTATATACTGTACAGAAACAAAACTAGAATTGTATTCAACAGAGATGCAGACCCACTCCTTTTTCAATCCTCGGTTCCCACCACACATGTTTTTTTTTAAATTAATTGAAGTCACCATGGACAATGATGGATTTTGACCTTTTATAACACTGTGACCTTGACCTTTGTCCTTTTGACCCCAAAAGTATAGCCATAGGTGCTAGTTCCAAAGTCAACCTATGTACCAAGTTTGGTGACCCTGGCTTTTTTCTCAAGTTACAGTCCGGGCAGACAAACGGGCAGATGGAGGCAGCCACCCTGCCCAGGAAACTCTGTCAATATGGGTAACTAAACATTAAGAAATTCCTATGAATAAGGTGTAACGTGAGTAGAATTTTTATAGAAAAGGAGGAGCACTCAATCAGTCACCACACTGGAGGTTTTCATTGTCATTAAACAAATTCTGGAAGCACTAGGTCTGAGAATAGAAACATGGTGTGTACAAAAATCTAGATAAATCAGCTTTGGTGTTGTTTTGCAAAAGAAAACCATACTTGTTGCATCTAGGCTCTATAGTGAAACTGTTCAGCATGCAATGGAAGAATGGACTCACTTTCATATCCACATTCCAAAGCTTTGTCCTGTATGTTAATGTAGTTATTGCTCAAACAGATTGAAAAAAACTGCAGACTCAAACATGAGGAAAAGTTTCAGTTTTTGAATACAATGTCTAACTACAGTATAATGTTGCCAGTAAAACCTAATGTCAATTTGTGGTTACTGTGGTTTTAGTTTAAACTTCCCTTCACTATGTTTAATGTTTGCAATTTTGTATTATGAGGTTGGTCATGCTGAAATGGTTCATGAAGTGCAACAGATGCATCATATTTTTGCTGCACCCTTGCATGGACTACAACACAAAGTCTTTTTTTTTCATTTAACCTTTATTTATACAGGGTAGTTCCATTGAGAAGCAACCTCTCTTTTTCAAGGATGCCCTGTTCACATTCAATCCAGGAAGCTGGCCAGTCCAACCACAGACTGACCTGTGGCCACTGAGCAGCTCCACTGGAGCAGTTGGGGTAAAGGGCCTTGCTCAAGGGCACAACAGTGGGGCTAAGGAGGGTGGGACAACTGTCCCACCCAGATCTAATTCTGCCAGTCCAGGGACTGAACCCACAACCCTCCGCTCACCAGTCCACATCCCTAACCATTAGGCCACCACTGCCCACAATCTGTAGGTGATGTTCATTTTGCACACTCCTTCACACTAGAAAATTTGTGCTTTGTGAGTGAAATTAAAGTTCAGTTTTCATGATGAAAAGTGATGTGTGTGGAGGGCTTTAACCTCAGTAAGTGATTGTGTACATTTTTTTTTAAAATTTCGGATAGATTAAAAGTAAAGATTAAAAAGAAACAGAATAATATAACAAAGGGGAAAAAAGAAAAAAAATCCAACAAGGTCAAATTAAACAATAACTCCTCTGATTATACAGTTCAACATAAGTTATCTGAAATGGGTGATGGCTGAAGCCGCAGATTATATTGCCCACCCATATTCCATTCAAGAATTCAAAAGAAAAACAAAACAAGAGCGATTACAATTCGGAACAAAGCTAAGACAAAATGTGACAAAAAAAACTAAGCAACAACACAACACAGACTGGATATGACAATCCTTATGTGATTTTACATGTCATCTTGTATATATGTTTGGAGTATTTCTTCCTTTAGTTTTTGTTTAAATTGTCCAAGCATTGTACATGATTTTAATTCAGGTCCAAAATCGTTCCATAATCTGACTCCTTGCACTGAAACACAGTGTTGCTTGGTGGTAGTTCTCACTGAAGGTTTTTGAAATATACATGTTCCTCTGAAATGATATTGTTTCCCCCTTATTTGGAACAACTTTTGGATATTTGCGGGCAGTGATAGATTCTTCACTTTAAACATTATTACTGCAGTTTTAAAATCAACCAGATCTTTCAACTTGAGAGCTTTTAATTTAAGAAAAAGTGGGTTTGTTGGTTCCCTGTAAGCAGCTTTGTTTATTATTCTAATAGCTCTCTTCTGAAGCATAAAGACTGGATATATGTTTGTTTTATATGTATTTCCCCATACTTCAGTACAATATGTCATGTATGGGAGTATTAATGAATGATACAGAGTATATAGTGTGGGTTGATTCAGCAAATATTTCACTCTGTGTAGTATTGCAATTGATTTAGATATTTTACCTTTAATATAATTAATATGTGACTTCCAACACAGTTTATTATCAATTATTACTCCAAGAAATTTAGTTTCGGATACCCTTTCAATCTCTACGCCATTTACACTGAGGTTAGATACTAAGTTGTTGTGATGGTTGTTAAAAACTATAAATTTTGTCTTACTTAAATTGAGCGTTAATTTGTTTGAATCAAACCACAGTTTAAGCTTTCCTAATTCTTTTCCGAGTGTATCCAAAAGTTGTTCCAAATTGCTTCCACTGCATAATAGATTAGTGTCATCGGCAAAAAAATATTAAATCCATTTTTTCCAAAACTTTACATATATCATTTATATACATATTGAATAACAGTGGCCCCAAAACTGAACCCTGTGGGACTCCACAAGTAATCTTCAGTAACTGTGAGTTTTTGTTACCAACATATACATACTGATATCTATTCTTTAAGTAACTACATAACCAGGACAATGCTACCCCCTAATACCACAATTTTGTAGTTTCTTTAATAATAAATTATAATCCACTGTATCAAATGCTTTTTTAAGATCCAGGAATACCCCAACTGAGTACTCTTTATTTTCAACGGCAGTTGATATTTTTTTTCTATAAATTCCATTAGAGCAAATGCAGTTGTCCTCTTGTGTCTGAACCCATATTGCTGCTCACACAATAAATTATTCTTCATTATGAAGTTGTCAATTCTCTCACAGAATATTTTTTCAAGTATCTTGGAAAACTGCGGCAAGAGTGAAATTGGTCTATAGTTTGAAAGTTCCCCTCTGTCACCCATCTTGTATATCGGAATTACTTTAGCTATTTTCATTGCATTGGGAAATATACCTGTTTGGAGAGACA
The DNA here is from genome assembly GCA_020510985.1 of Pholidichthys leucotaenia. Taxonomy (NCBI): domain Eukaryota; kingdom Metazoa; phylum Chordata; class Actinopteri; order Cichliformes; family Pholidichthyidae; genus Pholidichthys; species Pholidichthys leucotaenia. The sequence goes on along the minus strand of CM035840.1, from coordinate 127,762,369 downwards.
GGTTACATATATACGTCAGTGGTTTCACTAAGCATTCAATAATAGTAGTTTTGACTAAGAGCATGTCAATACCATCACAGTCTGCAGATGTTTTACTTTTAAACGATTTAACACTTTCAATGACCTCTCTCTCGTCTGTGTTCTTTATGAAAATGGAGTCTTTTATAAGATAAGATAAGATAAGATAAGCCTTTATTAGTCCCACAACGGGGAAATTCCAGGATTGCAACAGCACAGGGATAGCAACACTCAGAGCAACAATCAGAAGGCAAGAAAAAAAACAAGCAAGCAAGAGCAGCTAATATACATATGTACATATTACTATAAAATATATATATACACACAGACACACAGTGCAGAGCATTGTAGCTGGATGGAATAAATATATGAATATATGAACACACAGTGCAGAGCATTGTAGCTAGATGGAATAAATATGTAAATATATAAACACCCACAGTACGGAGCATTGCAGCTAGGTGGAATAAATATGCAAGTATATAAACACACACAGTGCGGAGCAATGTAGCTAGATGGAATAATATGTAGATATATAAAAACACAGTGCGGAGCATTGTAGCTAGATGGGATAAATATATAGATATATAAATATAAACACACCCAGTGCTGAGCATTGTAGCTAGATGGAATAAATATGTAAATATATAAACACACACAGTGCAGAGCATTGTTGCTAGATGGGATGAAACAGCATAACCGTCTACTTAGTTATCCTACATGGTATGATTATGTGCCCATACATATTCTCACCCTCCATAGCGACCGGTATGTTCCTAGTTGTATGCCGGAGGGGACAATTGTGTAAGTCTATTGCATCTTTTGCATTCAAAAAACTATTAGTTTGTTACGTCTTTTTGCTATCTCTGCGAGCAGCCCTGCTTAGGTTGTACAGTCTGACAGCCGTTGGTAGGAAGGACCTACGAAACCTCTCGGTTGTGCACCTGGGATGATGTAGTCTGCTGCTAAATGAGCTCCTCAGTGCATCCAGTATGTCCTGCATAGGGTGGAACTCGGACTCCAGCAGAGTATATAGCAGTGTTTTTGCTTATTGTATCACCCGTAGGTGCCGTATTGGGTATTTCTCGAGCCAAATTAGGTCCAATGTTAACAAAAAAGTTATTAAATTCATCTGCAGGTGAAACTGCATTCACACTCTGAGTTGTTATATTATTTTTGGAAAAATTGGTTGGGTAGCTTGTATTTCTGTGTTTATTTCCAAGAATATTGTTAAGTATTGTCCATGTATTTTTAATATTGTCGCTGTTAACTTGTTTTTGTATGTTTTATACCGCTGCTCTGCTTCTTTTGTCCTTTTCTTTAGAAAAGCTTTATATAATGATTTTTTTTCTTTTTACATGCCTTTTGTAATCCTTTGGTTAACCATGGCTTATCGACAGATTTATGTTTAAGCTTTTTCTTTACTAATGGACAATTTTTTTTTTCATAAAGAGTGGTTACAATGTTTATAAATGTGTCATAGGCTTCATTTACATCTGATACACAGACTTTTGTCCAGTCTTGCTTCAGCAAGTCTTCTTTAAAAGAAGTGATTGCATTTTGTGATTTGTATCTGAAAGATTAAAAAAAAATAAATAAAATTCTGTATTGGCCCCTGTGTGGCCATGGATAAGTGCAAAGGTTGGCAAATGGTCACTTATATCATTGATCAATAATCCACTTTCTATTTTCTTATCAATAATATTAACAAACAGGTTGTCAATAAGTGTAGCAGTGCGAACTGTGATTCTACTGGGATGTGTTATTGTTGGATATAGACTCATACTGTACATAGAATTCATGAACTCTGTAATTACATTTTGTTGTAATTTTGTTGTATAGTCCTTGTGGTGGGGATAAGATGTCATTAAAGGGCATAAGCACAAACGAGCAGTGGCCAGGTGGGCAAAGGTTGGTGCAAGGATAGAAGAGCAAAACACCCAGAAGACACAGAGAGAAACTCTGAGCAGGGCTGAAGGTAGCTTACAGATGAGGATTTGTTACTCCTGACACTGAAGGGGAAGACATAATGAATGTGAAATGCGTCAAATTGGGAAGGCCAAAGACAACAGAACAATTTGTACTGTGCAAAGATGGGCATAAAGAGAACATGCAGAGACTAAGGGCAGGAATGAGTCACTGTAATCCAGCGGTTTAATTTCAGCCCTAAATGCTTCATTTAGGTGGTGCACTTGGTGGTCTGAGGCATGATAATGGCATGGCCTTGAGGGCATGTGTTGAGCAGAGCAAGGTCATGGGGAGTGCAACGAGCTGATGATACAATTTATGCAAGTAATGCTGTGATAAAGAATATAAACTGTGTCTGATTCCTTAAAATGGAAAGACAGACCACAAACCACTGCATGGGATGAGGGAAGTGAAGGAGAAAGACCCACCATCTGTTGACTTTTTAAAAGTGATCGAGCAAGCCCAGTGAGAAAACAAGTCTTGGACAGACTGTAAAAGTTTAGAGCAATTTGTTATATGAGGGAGCGACTGTGTAATGATGTGTTTTGTCTTGATTCCAAGAAGTATTTGGCAGCGGTTCTGACTCGGTTTTCAGTGGAATATTGGTTTGGTGCACCTACACAAAACAGCAGTAACCTCTTATGTGTGGGACAAAATTAACCATTTTTTCACCATCATATAGTCACCAAGTCACAGAGGGAGGAAAACGAAACATGAGATTTATTTTTTTTTTTTTTTAATTCTGTACTGTTTAAAGCAATATTTGTGCAGTGGTGTGTCTATACTGAATACTGCCCAGGAGCATTGCTGGACAACAACACTGCTTAAGTGAGCCTACAGCCAATAATTCAAAGACTTTGCTAAGGTAAAGATATTTGAATTATATGACAGCCGAGTGCATTTTGCTCTGAATATAAAGCAGGTTCTTTCACTGACATTTGCCAAACAAACAGTAAGACCTTGGACCTTGTGGTTTCCAAAGCACTGAAAAGGCCCATGAAAGACAAAACATCTGCAGATGTGCAGCCTTTTATTCCCTTTAAAAAAGCAGTACCTCAGTGGCCTAGTGATGCAGGATGCAAGCCATATAAAGAATAACCCTCATTTCCCTTGATCCTCAATTCAAGCCCCAGCCAGCGGGAACTTTCTTGTCTCTCCCTCAACTTTTCACCCTATTTCCTGTCTCTCTTCATTGCTCATGTCTAAATAAAGGCAAAAAAGGCAAAAAAAAAAAAATCAGAAAACACCTGTAACAGAATTTTTCAGCACGTCAGTTTTTTTTTTGTTTTGTTTTTTTTTATTCATTGTTAAATGCATGGTTTCTCTCAGTGTTCTTAATACACACAAGTGGGTCATGTTTTTACTGGTGTCTATCTGTCTGTCTGTTAGATCCCTTTCACCCTAGAAGAAGACTCCACTATTCTCTTCATGACCAACACCACCCCTCAGAATGTGGCTGGAAGATTCCTTCACTGTGAAGGCAATCATGATGCTGCTATGATTGCTCCCTGCTATTTTTCACATCCCCGAAACACTCTCCTCTGCAGCCCCCACCATGTTTGTTTCCTCAGCGATCCTGCCATGTACACCCACGATCCTACCATGGTCCAGACACGCCCTAAAACGACCCCCTCACACACACACACACACACACACACACACACACACACACACACACACACACACACACCAAAGTCATAATCATGAATCCACATGAAAACAGGAATCTAAATGTGACATTTTATATCTGAATGCTACATATAAACCTGAATGTTTCTGAGCTGGAAAGGATGTGCGGCAGGTTAGGCTGATTAAGGACACAAATGGTGATGTACTAACGAGTTAAGATAGTGTGCTGCCAAGATGAAATGAGTACTTTGAGCAGCTGATGAATAAAGAAAATGAGTAGAGAGGAGGATGGATGAAGGAAAGATAGTCAACCAGGAAGTTCTGAGGATTAGCAAGGCAGAAGTGAGGGCAGCTTTGAAGGGGATGAAGAATGGAAAGGCAGTTGGTCCAGATGACATACCTATGGAGGTATAGAGATGTTTAGGAGAGACAGCGGTGAAAAGGACTACATATGCAATGTGTGCTTTAAGTGTGTTGATGGAGAAGTATAGAGAAGGTCAGGAGATGCACTGTGTCATTGTGGATCTAGAGAAAGTATACTGTATGATAGGGTGCCAAAAGAGGAAGTCTGGTGCTGAACACAAAGTTGGGAGTGGCAGATAAGTATGTGAGGGTGGTGCAGGACATGTATGAGGACAGCAGGATGGTGGTGAGGTGTGCTCTAGGAGTGACAGATGGGTTCAAGGTGGGGGTGGGATTACATCAGAGGCTGGCTCTGAGCCCCTTCTTGTTTGTTACTGTATGGTGATTGACAGGTTGACAGATGAGGTCAGGCAGGATTCTTTGTGGACTATGATGTTCACAGATGACCTTGTGATTTGTAGTGAAAGTAGAGAGCAGGTGGAAGAGAATCTGGAGTGGTGGAGGCATGCTCTGGAGAGAAGACTAATGAAAGTCCATAGAAGCAAGACAGAATCCACGTGTGTAAATGAGAGGGAGGCAGGTGTAATGGTAAAGATGTAAGGAGTAGAGGCAGTGAAGGTAGATGAGTTTAAATACCTGGGGTCAACTATCCAAAACAATGAACAGTGCATAAGAGAGGTGAAGAAGAGAGTGCAGGCAGGGTGGAGATGAGTGGGTAATTTGTGACAGAAGGATAGCAGCTAGAGTGAAAGTGAAAATTTACAAGATGGGAGTGAGATCTGCTATGATATATGGTTTTGAGACAGTGGCACTGACAAAAAGACAAGAGGAAGAGCTGGAGGTGGCAGAGTTTTAAGATGTTAAGATTCTAATTGGGAGTGACTAGGAGGGACAAGATTGGAAATGAGTATATCAGAGGGACAGCTCAGGTTGAGCAGTTTGGAGACAAAGTAAGAGAGGCAAGGCTGAGATGGTTTGGACATGTGCAGAGGAGGAATAGTGGATATATTGGACAAAGGATGTGGAAGATGGAGCTGCCAGGAAGGAGGGAAAGTGGAACAGCACAGAGAAGATTCATGGATGTTGTGAAGGAGGACATGGAGAGGGTTGGTGTGACAGAAGAAGATGCACAAGATAGGGTGAGATGGAGGCAGAGGATCTGCTGTGGTCACCAGCAGTCTGAATTTGCATGTCAGCTAAATGTTTGTGTGTAAATATTTAGTATTTAGATGTAACATTCAGTGTTTTGATTTACATTTAGATTCATATTTAACATTTATATTTAATATTTAGGTTTAAAATATTTTAGGAACATAAGGACTGGCAATCTCTCCAGGGTGTACTCCACCTCTCATCCAGATGCTAGGATAGGCTTCAGCTCCACTGCGACCTGAAAAGGATTAAGCAGTTGAAGATGAATGAATGAATAGTTTTAGAAAGATAAAGGTGGAAAACAATCACAAATAATGCTATAAATCATGTTAAAAAAAACTCTTGAAAATGTCCAACATATTTTTGTTATGTTGTGGAGAACGAAATATGGCCAAAATGTTGGTGTTAAATCCAGCATGTTCTTTTTTACAATCCGTTCACAATACAGCACATTTTTAAATCAAGTCTCAAAGAGCTTTACTTAACTGTTATGGGCTCATCTTGTTACACATACTTGTCTATATTTAGTTAGAGAATGAACATGCCACTGTAATTTATATATTCAGAATCTCCAACTTATACCAAATCATTTAAAAGACCAACAGCTAATGAAGGCTTACATTCTAAAAGGGATAAGAAAAAAAAAAAGTTTTAGACTACAGTTTGATACGTTGTAATTTTGTTGTCAAAGCGCCCATTCTTGGCACCAATATGGGATTAGCAGATCGCAATCCATGTGTGTTTAAGTGGAAGAAAAAGCTCCCTCCCTCGTGTTCACAGAAAACGGAGGTTTACAATGTTAGACCGTAATGAGTCTCTTTGCCAGGCCAATCTCTCATCTGATACATTTCTGTTGCTGCTGTTGGTAGCCCCAGCCATTCTATCATTGTGTATACAGGACTAGCCAGGACTGTCATTAATACTCCTCTTATCATTGTGCCTGCCATGATTTCCATCCAAGCCTTTGTTATCAGCTGGACCCATATCAAACCTTGTCTGTCTTGTTGGGACAAACAGCAGAAGATTTGCTACCAGGCACACTGTCTACTAGCTGTTGCCCACTGGCAAACAGAAGACACCACAACCTTGACATTAATGATTCAATGAGCACAGTAATTGAGTGCCTTTCTCATTTCCTGGCAGCCACAATACAAAGCTTGTGGTGGGCAGACAGGAGAGATACAAGGGGTAGGATAGGAGGGTGAGAGTGAAAGGCTTATGAAGAAAAAACTAAAAAGTAACGGGAGATAGGAGAGAATGTGACGGCAAAAGCACAGAGGGAAGGAAGCAAGGAGGGCAACTAAGGTATAAGGTGGGATGGAGCGCGGATCAGAGGCAGAGGACACTGAGGAGAGAGATTGCATTAGCTCATCATCCCAGTCGGCCTGGCTGTGCTCTAAGGTTGACAGTTCTGAGAGTTCCTGTCCTTCAGCCTTTCCCTCTGCTTGTAGCATTTATCTCCTACTTACAACAGTGGACCAAGCTTTCAGTGAAGTCATTTTTCTTACTTTAGAAATAGGACTGGATGGGTGCTTTAATTCCTTGCCTGGGCTTGGATAGGGCTATTCCTTCTCATTGAAGTACTGTAAATACTAATCAATTAATTTGTTAAGTTAAAATCTTAGCATCCGGTGCTTCATGATAAACAAACATAAACATCATTTTGTGGCCTGTGTTCCTGTGGTTTCACTTTTATATCACAAACATGTAGCTGTATCTTACAGGTGCTTTGATAGGAGGTAATTTCAAACAAATCATAGCTGTTGTCATAGCTGACAGTTCAAAAAACTCAAAAACAGAATTACTCAAAAACAATTGAAACATAACTTGGTAAACTATAGCTAGGTTCAGATCTGAAGGCGAACATCTGCTCTGGTACGTCATTTTGTTATTGTTTACTTCAGCAAGTTCAACCAATTATTATTAGGGCAGAGCATATGTCCACCCCATCTAAAACGGAGACTAAATTTTATAATGTTCTATTAAATTGTGTAGGACTGCATTTCTTTTTCTTTCCACACTTTCTTTGTTTAACATTATCACCCCTAAGCTGAACCCAATCATAAAATATTTTATTGCCTAAACCTTAAAATGAAAGGTACAAATATTAAAGTTTATGAGGAAACATGAACTTGGAATCAAGTTAAAATCCACTTTGGGAGTAGAGCGAGTCCGGTATCCATATGGGGCAGGTGCAAATACAAAGGGTATAGTGGATTACACTACTGCTGCCACTGTCATTTCCTTTCCACGGCAGGGTTAGATTTAAACGCATGCACGCACACACACACACACACACACACACACACACACACACACACACACACACACACACACACACACACACACACACACACACACAAAACTTTCAGCCTACACTTTTTAAGGATGAATTTAGGTTATGAAGACAGATTGTGACTGACAAACCTTGATGGTGCTGCTTCTACTTTACATAAAATATTGGTATTGTCTTTGAAACTGATAGATGAATTCTTCCTTTGGTGCCTGGTTTGCACTCCAAAACCAGCTTTATATATTTTCATATTGCATCTGCACACAATGCGATATTAACAGAGGTCTTTCAAATTGCTACAACATACTGTAATACTTGTAACATACATATACTATAACAGAAACAATAGACAGTTGATTTGACTACATTAAAGTACCAAAGATTCAAAGGATAACTGGGTACCCTTTTGTCAAACTTCAGAATTATTTTTCATACAGGACTGTGGGTTTTGCAATAATTATCCTGGTGTGTGCTCATAGTCCTGGGGCGTCACTTGGTAATGTTTCATCAAAGCTGACAGGGTATCTCATTTACTCACAAGGTGCTCTTTGGCGCTGACACTAAGGCAGTGAATTATGGCATCAGTGAGACAAGCTTGTCACTCTGAATTTGACAATATTCGATGTGTGGGGTTGAGGTATTGAGGTGGCATCTTACAATACAAATCACAATCTTTTGACAAGCATAAGTAAATACTGGTAATCAAGAATCTGAGAAGAAAATCACACACACACACACACACACACACACACACACACACACGCACACGCACACACGCACACGCACACACACACACACACAAAAAAAAGTGAACTACACCATCTTAGGAAATTAACTAAATAAACTGCAACTTACACCATACCACTACCAATTATTGATGTCAAAGAACACTGGGGCCTTTTATGATGATCTAAAGTGCATGTTTTTGTCGCGCTTCCCATTTTGTATCTGTGGATTTGTTAGCTTCTGTCAGCACATAGTCTGGTTTTCACACTTTGTGTCACACCATCTATTTACCTGTAGACTGTGTTACATTGCTAAGAAGGGACTCATTACAGTAAAAGAGGTGTGGCACTGGCACAATCTCAGTGCATTTTGTCAAAATGCTGTTTTCATCAGCAAAAAAAGCAGGTCTATCATCAGAAGTGCATTGTTAATGCTGTTTCAGTTGCATGTTTTAAAATCATGGGTGCACACCTACTGAAACAGGCAGATGAGGAAACACTCATAGCATGTGCTGGTATTTTCCATTATTTTAATGGAAAGAGTTGTAAAAGACCTCATCAAATCAAAGTTTTGTCACTGGTCATTTTATTTTTTATATTATGATACACTGAATAGTTTTCCCTTTTATCATGTTTCATTTTAATCACAAACTTACAGGATGGATATAGCACAGATTAGGCAATAATTTATTTTTTAAGAGAATGAATGAAAATGGAGTGTGTTCTTTCTTTACCCTTACATGTGTTCATTTGAGGGAAATTAAATGTAAACTATCCACACAAACCCTTTCAAATAACCCAAACAATATGAAAAAAACAGTAGACAGTAATAAATGACATATTTGCTGAGCCAGAAGGAAGAACAATGATTTCAACACTGATTTTAATTGAATAAAATGTTTGTTGCTCTTCACCGTGGGCCATAAAAGTTGACAATTAAAAGTTATTCCAACTATTCTGGCAAATGACATTCAGATTTTTTTCAGTGGTGCTCAGACAATTTTCCCTCCCCTCCACAATTCTCTCTCTCTCTACAGGTCCATGAGGTGAGAAAGATACTGACAGCAGTGAACCTCCATAGAGCTGCTGGTCCTGACGGCATCCCAGGAACAGTCCAATCCAATCCACCTTTATTTATAAGGCACTTTAAAAAAAAACACAGCTGACACAAAGTGCTGTACATCAACAATAAGTAAAATATAAAAACATAAGACATTAAAACAATAAAATTCAACTAAAAAATACAAATCAACACAAACAAACAGTAGTCATACAATAAAAGCAACAAAAACAAGTAAAATCAATGTCTCAAACTGGGTCAAAACCCAAAGAATTAAAATGGGTTTTAAGATGAATTTTAAAACTGGACAGTGAAGAGGCCTGTCTGATGGACAAATGCAAATTGTTACACAGTTTAAGATGGATTCACACTACAACGTTTGAACCGACTTTTACTAACGTTTTGACAAACGTCTGGCTCTGCTGGCAAAAGTTAATGGTAGTTGGTGTTTGTTGGCAAAAGAGGGTGAAAGTTGTGTTTTTTGAAAATTTTCAGCATGCTGAAAATTTGCGGACGTTTGGAAATACACATTGGTGAAAGTTGTACTCAGTTTGTTAAAGTTCCTGAGCACTGGGCTAAGTTATGCAGAGTTTACCTACGTAAGCCAAAGTTAAAGCTGGGTTCACACTATAGCGTTTGGACCGATTTTCACAGACGTTTTTAAAAATCTGAGAAATTAGTTCAAACGCTGGTGAAATTACATTCGTGAGCAGGTTTTTTGTTTGTTTGTTGGTCTTTTTTAAATTTAGCGCACACCAACTTTTACCAACTTTTATCAACTTTTACCAACTTTTGCTAGCATTTGCCAGCATTGCATTCAGGGTTGGCAAACTTTTGCCAACTTAGGCTAGCGTATACATATGTGGCTGTTGCCAGCTTAGGTTAACTTAAGCAAACAAATACTCAGCGCAGGTCAGGTGACATCAGTGTCAGGTAACGCACATATAAAGAACAGTGTTTGTGGAGATTTCCTGCCATTCTGGACCTGCTTTTGGAGTGAACACATCTCCCTTGGACATACATTTCAGTATTTATTTTTGTTTTTCATTCCTAAGTGCAGTGGTGTGAAAAAGTGTTTGCCCCTTCCTGGTTTCTCATTTTTTTTATATGTTTGTCATTAATGTTTCAGATCATCAAGCAAATTTAAATATTAAGATAAGCTTGTATTAGCCCCACAATGGGGAAATTCCAGGATTGCAACAGCACAGAGACAGCAACACTCAAAGCAATAATTTAGAAGATAAGAAAATAAGAGCAGTGAATATACATATGTACACATAAATATATAAATATATATATGCATAGTGCGGAGCATTGTAGCTAGATGGAATAAACAGCATAACAATCTATTTAGTTACCCCACATAGTATGACTATGTACCCATACATATTGTCACCCTCCGACTATTAGGTCGCTACGTTTTTTTTTTGTTTGTTTGTTCGTTCGTTTTTTTTTTACTATCTCTGCGAGTAGCCCTGCTTAGGTTTTAAAGTCTGACAGTAGTAGGTAGGAAGGACCTGCGAAACCTCTGGGTCGCTGAGCTCCTCAGTGCATTCAGTATGTCCTGCATAGGGTGGGACTCAGACTCCAGCAGAGATGACAGCTTAGCCACCATCCTTCTCTCTCCTATCTCCTCCACTGGGTCAAGGTGCTGCCCTTTCTTGATCAGTTTGTTCAGTCTCTTCCTGTCAGCTGCTGTGGCTGTGGTGGGTACAGTGTTGTCCACACAAAAGTTGATGTAGTCCGTGATGGTGTGAGTGAGGCCATCGATGTCATCACCATGTGGATCGCAGAGCTGCTCCCAGGCAGTGATTTCACAACAGTCCTTTAGAGTGTCCATTGCCTCCTCAGACCATATCTTCACCGTGCGCATAACCGGAGGTTGTCTGTGTACTAGGGTTTTTTACACCGGCAGGAGATGAACCAAGTTGTGATCCGATCTCCCGAGTGGGGGGAGTGGAGATGAGGTATATGCCTCCTTAGTATTTACATAGAATAAATCCAGTGTTTTATTGTCTCTGGTGTGGCATGTGACATACTGGGTGAACGTGGGCAGAATGAGGGACAGTGACATATGGTTAAAATCACCCGAGATGAGGAGGAGAGCATCTGGGTGTTCTATCAGCAGCCTGCCAGTTACTGAGTGAATGGCGTCAGGCGCTGCCCCAGCATTCGCCGTCGGATTTGCGTAAATAACAATGCAGATCACGTGTGAGTATTCCCTTGGGAGATAAACAGGGCGCATGCTAGCAGCTAGCAACTCCATGTCTTTGCTGCAGTGTTGCTCTTTAACCGTGATGTGTCCCAGTTTACACCAGCTGTGAATGACATACATTATCACTCCTCCGCCCCTTGCCTTCCCACTGTCTGGTGTCCGGTCTGCCCGTGTTGCGTGGCAACCCTCCAGTTCGATGTTAGCATCTGATGCTAGTTCTGTTAGCCACGTCTCAGTAAACAACATCATGCTAATCTCTCTGAAGACGCTCTCGTAGCGGGACATGGCCTTTAGCTCGTCTATCTTATTTAGTAGCGATCTTACGTTCCCCATGATAACGGATGGGAGGACGGGTCTGTACCTTATATTCCTTGCCCGCCGTCTTACTCCAGCTCGACATCCACGCCAATTCCGTCTGATTTATCCCGGTATGTCGAGTTTTTGAGTTAGCACCGTGGGCCAGTTAAATGCTAACAGCTGGTCCATGTTGTACCGTCTCCTGCTATAAACAGCGGCTCCGTCCGCTGGCTCGGGAGACATTTGGGGCGATCTGTGTGTCCATGATGGATAAGGTGTCGCCAGATCAGAAAGTTTTGCGAGAAGCCAGATAGTAAATAAGAAAGAGGAAAAAAAACTCAGAATTGAGCCGCTGTTGCAAAAAGGCAGCCGACTCGTGTGGCGCCTGAAGTCAATAAATATTAGACAAAAATAACACAAGTAAACACAAAATGCAGTTTTTAAATGAAGGTGTTTATTATTAAGGGTAAAAAAAAAAACCTTCATGGGCCTGTGTGAAAAAGTCACCCCCCTCCCCGTTAAAACATAAATTAAATGTGGTTTATCACATCTTTGAAAAGCTGAGTTCAATTTCTCAAGCCACACCCAGGCCTGATTACCTGTTCTCAATCAAGAAATCACTTAAATAGGACCTGCCTGACAAAGTGAAGTAGACCAAAACATCTTGCTGTGATCCAAAGAAATTCAGGAACAAATGAGAAACAAAATAATTGCGATCTATCAGTTTGGAAAAGGTTATAAAGTCAATACTAAAGCTTTGGGAGTCCAGTGAACCAGAGTGAGAGCCATTATCCACAAATGGTGAAAACATGGAACAGTGGTGAAGCTTCCCAGGAGTGGCCGGCCAACCAAAATTACCCCAAGAGTGCAGCGACGACTCTCCCAAGAGGTCACAAAAGACCCCACAACAACGTCCAACAAACTGCAGGCCTCACTTGCCTAAGTTAAGGTCAGTGTTCATGACTCCACCATAAGAAAGAGACTGGGCAAAAATGGCCTGCATGGCAGAGTTCCAAAACAAAAACCACTGCTGAGCAAAAACAACATAAAGGCTTGTCTCAGTTTTGCCAGAAAGCATCTTGATGATTCCCAAGACTTTTTGGAAAATATTCAGTGGACTGATGAGATAAAAGTTGATTTTTTTTTTAAAGGTGTGTGTCCCATTACATCCAGCATAAAAGTAACAGCATTTCAGAAAAGGAACATCATACCAACAGCGAAATACGGTGGTGGTAGTGTGATGGTCTGGGGCTGCTTTGCTGCTTCAGGAGCAGGAAGACTTACTGTGGTAAATGGAACCATGAATTCTGCTGTCAACCAAAAAATCCTGAAGGAGAATGTCAGGCCATCTGTTCGTGACCGCAAGCTGAAGCACACTTGGGTTCTGCAGCAGGACAATGATCCAAAACACACCAGCAAATCCACCTCTGAATGGCTTAAAAAAAAAAATCATGAAGACTTTGGAGTGGCCTAGTCAAGTCCTGAACTTAATCCGATTGAGATGCTGTGGCATGACCTTAAAAATGTGATTCATGCTCGAAAACCCTTTAATGTGACTGAATTACAATTCTGCAAAGATTAGTGGGTCAAAGTTCCTCCACAGTGCTCGTAAACACTTGATTGCAGTTGTTGCTGCTAAGGGTGGCCCAACCAGTTATTAGGTTTAGGGGGCAATCACTGTTTCACACAGGGCCATGTAGGTTTGGATTTTTTTTTCCCATTCACCAAGATAGCTTCAGCGTGCGTAGATGTGTCTCAGCTCATGTCTGCCTAACTCCATTTTTGAAGCTCCTGTTTGTCATGAACCTACCCATGTGCTTTTCCACAGTGCACAGCAAGGGGTAAAATAATGAGGATTTACATGCTGGGTTCACCACACACATTTATTAACGTAAAGCCACACCATTCCAAAAAGGGTGAAGACATACCAAAATGCAAAATAACTCACAGTGGGCGTTCGAGGGCCGGCATCGCCTGGCGAACACATCAGAAGAGATGTGCAGCTACGCTGGCGTCCCATAGCCGGTATCGCTGTGCGGGCGCAAGAGAACCATGGTGATGTGGAGTGGCTACACGTCGTCGCATACAGTTGAATAAAGTTGTCTCAGAACAACGCAGCAGACAACACATACAGTTAGATGAAGACCAAGCAATGTGTGACTGGCACAAGGCAGCCTAAGTACCCGCATTGCTGGTGATAGTGAAATTGGCAGCACCTGAGCGAGAGCGGGAACATGGCACAAGGGAAGGACCAGCTGGTACTGATGAGAGAGGGGCATGGCCAGAGCAGCGGCTGTCAGCAGCGCCCACAAAAAGTAGGTCAGAGCAGCTGTCCAACAGCTGCCAGCCAGACAGTAACTGTGAGTGAGGAAGGCACACTGAAATACATACTAAACACATAAACAGCGGTACCTAGACCCACAGGGAGGGCACGACCGAGCGGGGGAAACCAAGCAGGCTCAGTTCCTGACAAAGCCCCCCTCTCTAGGGGTGGATGCCCAGACACCCACGGTCAAATCACGAGGACCCCCCCCTCCCCCACCAGCAGAAAGAAACAACATGAGCCTGGGTGGGAGGTAGGGGGAAAGAGGAAGGAGGGGACACAAGTTCCCGTCCAGGGCTCACAATTAACCCCCCCAAGTCCAAAGATGCAGGGGCTCGGGGGGGCGCCCGGAGTCCCAGGCCCAGCAGGCAGTCCGGTGAACAGAGTCCGGTGGCCTGCCAGAAAACACGGGCCAACTGGCCCAGAAACTCCATCCCTCTGGCGGTCGGCCAACTTTGTAAAGCCACCAGGACCAGGTGAGTGGCGCAGGAGGCTGCCTACGCCCCAGGAGGCTTTATGGTTGGTGACCAGACCGTAGGGAGGGGACCCTCACAGTGCTGGACTGGGAGGTGATAGGGACCACAACGGTGTCAGGCTGAGGAGTAATGGTCCTGGCAACCACAGGCTGCCCGGTAGAACCCTCGATGGTCTCGGTCTGGGACATGGCTTCACCCACAGTGGACTCCAGCGGGAGCCTTGCTACACCCACGGTGAACTCCAGCGGGAGCCTGGCTTCACCCGCGTTGGACTCCGGCGGGAGCCTGGCTGCACCCACAGCGAGTGGACCGACTCACAGCAGCACCAGGCTGAGGAGGTGGTTGACCGGGGGAACCCTGATGAGCCTGGCCGGCAGAGTAGAAACAGCGGCGTCCTCCTCCGGTTGGACCGGGCCCTCTGTGACCTCCGACAACAGCGCACCCTCTCCCGCAACCCTAAGTGAAGGCTCAGAGATAGCAGGAAGAGAAAGGTGGTTAGGGTCACTGGCAGCGGCGGAGCCTGGCAAAGTGAGTGCAGATGCAGCCGAGGGCTGCACCTGACTCTCCTCTCCAAGAGCCAGAAAAGATCTCTCTACAATTGACATAAGAAAAACAAGGGAGAGAACTTGCCTGAGCTGGAGCTCCACCGCTGTCCAGGACGCCGACAAACTTGACGATTCGGACCTGGGCCCGGCTTCCAGGAGGTCAAACTCTGGCTCCCACTCCGCTGCCATCACCTCCGCAGCTGGTAAGATGGCCCAAGCAGCAACTTGATACCCCTGCAGTGGCTCCAACGCAGGGGAACACCTCTGTGTGGGCCCCCGGGCAAGATCATCTGTGGCCCAAAACTCCTCCACCATCTGGCAGCTCGGCTCCAGGACTAGCAGGCACTCAGGGATTAAGGGAGGAGACACAGAGAGCGTAGAGAATGAGTTTATTGCTGCAGCCGGAGGAGAGGACCCAGTGGACTGCTGAGACTGGGCCTCTCCCACTGGTGACAGACAAGGGTTTTCATGGGTTAATTGAGTCAAGAGAAAACACACTTGCCTGTCATCCCAGCATTTGGTGTTCTCGGCTGCAGCAGGCGGATGATCCTCCCTCTCCATGTCTATGGAGATTTTGGCCCCTTCCCACGGTGCTGATGACTCCCTCAGTGTGGCTGCAGGAGACCAGCTCCGTGCTGGCTCCGGAGCGGAATCCTCTGGGGCCCTAAGCTCCTCCATCGTTTGGTGGCTCTGCTCGTTCTCAGGAATCGATGGGGGAGACACAGAAGAGACAGGAAAGTGGTTTACCTCCACAGCTGGAGGAGAGGACCCAGTGGACTGCTGAAGCTGGGCCTCTCTTCCAGGAGACAGACAATGTTTATCATTATTTTACTGAATAGGATTAAAACACACTTACCTATCCTCCCGGTGCTTGATGTTCACAGCTGCGGAGAGCTGACGGTCATCCTTCTTGGCATCTACACTGGCTCTGGACCCCCCTCTGAACGATGGAAGAGTCGGCTTTGGAGATGCGGAAGTGGGCGTGACCCGGGGAACCATGGCCCTCTCAGCGGCTGGAAGGATGTCGACAGCCGAAGGAGGGGAAGGCATCGATTGCTGGGCGCTGGAGGTTGATGAGCCAAAATGGGAGCGGGAAGCAGGAATAAGGGCGACCCGGGAGTGATAATTCCAACCCGGATAACTCCAGCCCAGAGCAAACATGACCACTACCGAACTCAGGTGAACCAAAAAACACAGTTCAAAAGGGAAAAAGTGATGTGCTGGTGTAACTCGCTAAATCCTCCTTTTGGCTGGGTCTTCTGTCATGATCCTCCCCGTGTGCTTTTCCACAGCGCACGGTGAGGGGTAAAATAATGAGGATTTACGTGCTGGGTTCATCACACACATTTATTTAACATAAAGCCACACCATTCCAAAAAGGGTGAAGACATACCAAAATGCAAAATCACTTACAGTGGGCGTTTGAGGGCCGGCATCGCCCAGCAAACACATGAGAAGAGACGTGCAGTCATGCTGGCGTCCCACAGCTGGTATCGCTGAGCGGGCGCAAGAGAACCATGGTGATGTGGAGTGGCTACACGTCATGGCATACAGTTGAATAAGGTTGTCTCAGAACAATGCAGCAGACAACACATACAGTTAGATGAAGACCCAGCAATGCGTGACTGGCACAAGGCAGCCTAAGTACCCGCAATGCTGGTGATAGTGAAATTGGCAGCACTTGGGCGAGAGCGGGAACATGGCACAAGGGAAGGAACAGCTGGTACTGATGAAAGAGGGGCATGGCCAGACGAGCGGCTGTCAGCAGCGCCCACAGAAAGTAGGTCAGAGCAGCTATCCAACAGCCGCCAGCCAGACAGTAACTGTGAGTGAGGAAGGCACACTGAAATACATACTAAACACATAAACAGTGGTACCTAGACCCACAGGGAGGGCAGCTTTTTTGGTTGCCAGGCTTTTTTTTTTTTGGGGGGGGGGGATGGATCCAAGATGGTGCCCACAGTGGCCGCCATGGTGCTTCGCTGCCCTTTAATTTGTTTGTTTCTGTTCATCAGTTGTGTGTCTGCCTGCTCTTATACCCGAGAAGAGCTTCTAAATATCAGGTCTTTCACTCCCACGGACCTTCTCCCGTTTTTTTTGGCTCCTGCAGCCGATCTGGTCCACTTTCTAGCCCAAAAAGTGAGACGGCGGAAGAGAGGAAGACGTGCAGGAGCTCTCGAACGGCTTCGGAAGAGGGGCAAGGCACAGCCTTGCCTGGAATATTTCTGACCAATACCAACTCTCTCTCTAACAAGGTAGACGAACTGAGACTGGTGATGCGATTTAAGGACCTCGCTAATTCGTCCGCCCTCTGTTTTACTGAGACTTGGCTTAATGATTCTACTCCGGACAGCGCGATCAGCCTTGAGGGATTTCAGCTGTTTCGTACTGATCGCGTCACAGAGCTCTCCGGTAAGTCTAAAGGAGGAGGAGTATGCTTTTACATTAACAGCAGCTGGTGCTCTGATGTAACCGTGATTTCCCGGCACTGTTCTCCCGACCTAGAATTTCTCTCCATTAACTGCAAGCCATTTTATTCCCCTCCGGAGTTTGTTTCATTCGTATTGATCGCTGTGTACGCCCCTCCCGACGCGGACGCACGCGTGGCTCAGCGCGTGCTCGCAGATCACATCCAACATGCGGAGCGGACTTTCCTGGACTCCCTGGTTATTGTGGTTGGCGACTTTAACCAGAGCAATCTGAGTCACGAGCTCCCCTGATACAAACAGTTTATTAAATGTCCAACCAGAGGTGAGAACACACTAGATCACTGTTACACCACAGTGAAGGACACGTATCGCGCTGTTCCCCGTGCTGCGCTCGGACTATCTGATCACATGATGGTCCACCTCATTCCCACATACAGACAGAGACTGAAGCTCACTAAACCTGTTGTGACCACCAGGAAGAAATTGACCAGTGAAGCTGGAGAGAAACTGAACACATGCATGGAAATAACTGACTGGGACATGTTTAAAGGAGCCACACATGATCTTAATGAGTACACAGACATTGTGAACTCATACATCGACTTTTGTGAGGAGAACATTCTTCCATCGCGCACCAGGGTGAGGTACTCTAACGATAAGCCCTGGTTCACTGCCAAGCTCAGACAGATCAGGAAGGAGAAGGAAGCAGCATTGAAAAGTGGAGACAGGGACTGCTACAGGGAGGTTAAATATCAGTTTAACAGAGAGCTGAAGAGAGCTAAATCTGTGTATTCTGAGAGACTCCAGCAGCAGTTCACTGCTAATGACTCGGCTTCTGTGTGGAGAGGACTGAGACAAATCACCAACTATCGGCCTCAGGCTTCTAAAGGTCAGGATGGCAAAGCCCTTTGTCAAAAACTGTCCCAACATTACGCCCGTTTTGACACCTCGTCAGCTGTGTCCAACTCCCCCCCTCCACCCAGCTCCACTGCCTCCTCGGCCGCTAATTCATCAAAAGCGGTCCCACCCTCCTCCTCCCCCCCTGCCCGTGTCATCAGTGAGCAGGACGTGCACAGACAGTTCTCCAGACTGAACCCACGCAAGGCCCCCGGTCCGGACGGCATGTCTCCCTCCACCCTGAGACACTGTGCGAAAGAGCTGGCTCCTGTCTTCACAGACATTTTTAACACCTCCCTTAAGCAATGCCACGTGCCGACCTGCCTCAAATCCTCCACCATCATCCCTGTCCCCAAGAAGCCACGGATTACTGGACTTAATGACTACAGACCTGTAGCGCTCACCTCTGTAGTCGTGAAGTCCTTTGAGCGCCTGGTCCTGTCCCACCTCAAGTCCATCACCACTCCCCTCCTGGACCCGCTGCAGTTTGCCTACCGTGCCAACAGGTCTGTGGACGACGCAGTCAACCTGGCCCTCCACTCCATCCTGCAGCACCTGGACTCACCGGGAACCTACGCCAGGATCCTGTTTGTGGACTTCAGCTCTGCATTCAACACCATCTGCCCCGCTCTGCTCCAGGATAAGCTGTCCCTGCTCGGTGTGCCTGACTCCCTCTGCAGGTGGATCACCGACTTCCTGACGGACCGGAGGCAGCATGTGCGGCTGGGGAAGTCTGTCTCAGACTCTATTAGCATCAGCATCGGATCACCCCAGGGCTGTGTACTTTCCCACCTACTCTTCTCCCTTTATACCAACTCCTGCACCTCCACCCACCAGTCTGTTAAGCTGATCAAGTTTGCGGACGACACCACCCTCATCGGGCTCATCTCCAACGGCGATGAGTCCGTCTACAGGAGAGAGGTGGCCCAGCTGGTGTCCTGGTGCAGCCACAACAACCTGCAGCTGAACGCTCTGAAGACAGCGGAGATGATTGTGGACTTCAGGAAAGCAACAACCCCTCCTGCCCCCCCTCACCATCACAGGCTCTCCCATCACCATTGCAGATTCCTTCCGCTTCTTGGCCACCACCATCACCCGGGACCTCAAGTGGGAGCCAACCATCAGCTCCCTCATCAAAAAGGTCCAGCAGAGGATGTTCTTTCTGCGGCAGCTGAGGAAGCTCAAGCTACCCACCAAGATGTTAGTGCAGTTCTACACGGCCATCATCGAGTCCATCCTCACCTCCTCCATAACCGTGTGGTACGCAGGAGCTACTGCCAGGGACAGACTAAGGCTGCAGCGCGTCGTGTGCACTGCTGAGAAGGTGATCGGCTGCAAGCTCCCATCTCTCCAGGATCTGTACATCTCCAGGACCCGGAGGCGTGCAGGCCGGATCATGGCCGATCCTTCACACCCTGGTCACGTACTGTTTGCCACCCTCCCCTCAGGTAGAAGACTTCGGTCCATTCAGACTAAAACCTCCAGGCACATGAACAGCTTTTTCCCCTCTGCCATCAGACTGCTGAACATTAAGTGACTTATTGACTCTCGTGCACTATATACAGCAGCTCAACCAGACTCATGTAATTCATCACTGTTTTTCTGTTGCATTATCGACTGCACATCATCTGCTACTTGCTAATTTATTTAAAACTGCTGTGACTAGTATTACTCATTATTATTATTATTATTATTATTATTATTATTATTATTATTATTATTATTACTTATTATTCTACACTTATTGCACGGTTTTAGTCTTTAAGTTTTTTAGTTTATCTCTTTATCTTATCATGTTTTAATGTTGCAGCATTGCACCGAGACAAATTCCTAGTTTGTGTACTACATGAACAATGGCAATAAATCTGATTCTGATTCTGATTCTGGGGAAGCCAAGCAGGCTCAGTTTCTGACAGAGCCCCCCTCTCTAGGGGTGGATGCCCAGACACCCATGGTGACATCCCGAGGACCCCCCCCCCCCCCCCCCCCCCCCCCCAGCAGAAAGAAACAACACAAGCCTGGGTGGGAGGTAGGGGGAAACAGGAAGGAGGGAACACGATTTCCCATCAGGTTCCTGACACTGTTTCTGCTTTGCCTTCTTTAAAAGTTATGTTCTTTGCTCACTGTATTGATTAAGAACTCCTATTAATCATTACTTGTCATTTGAGCTGAGTATAACTGGTTGGCCACCATAATGGAGGAGTCTCATATCTCTTTGAAATCTCTGGGTGAAGCCATTAACCAGATTAAGACTGATATGCTGGCTTATTTTGATGCCAAATTGGACCCTATTCAAATGAGCTTAAACAGCATTCAGAACTCTTTATCAACGCTGGGAGATCAAGCCACTATGCTGGAGCAGCATGTTTCTGCTAACAAAGACAATTTACAGGATTCAACTGCACATATTAAACAACTGCAGAGGGACAACTCCTACCTCATGGACAAAGTTGATGACCTGGAGAACAGAAGCCGATCTTCTTTTCTTCCCTTGGTTGGAATAAAATAATCATCTGAAAGCAACGATTTAATTGCCTTCATGACACATCTAAATCCACAGCTGCTAGGAAGAGATAATTTCCCCACTCTACCAAGCATTAAGTGGGCCCATCATTCTCCTATGACCCGACAGAAAGACAAAGTTACTCCAAGGCCCATCCTTACTAATCTTTTTAGCTTCCCGAAAAGTGAAAAGTGAAAATTCTTCGTATGTCCAGAGAAAGGAAGAAGCCGGAATGTAACGGGAGTCAGGTTTACATCTACCTGGACTTCAGTGCTGAACTGATCAGAAGGCATCGGAACTTTGATCCTGTTAAACGTAAGCTTTGTGAACTTAACAGCAAGTACTCTGTTATCCTTCCACACTCTGTTTTGTACATGGCAATGAACAACGTTATAGCCGTCATAAAGATGCAGAAACTGCTTTTCTACCTTTGTCTTCCCCTAAGTGAAAAACGTTGTCTCCTCTGTTGGCCTGAGCTCCTTTGATCAGAATTAACTTAGTTTCTGTCTTAATTATATCCGTATAATCATTGATTTGATCAGTTTTCCTTATTTAGTATTTTTGTTTACTTTTCAATTTGAGGCTGATTGGACAATTTTATCTCACTGGTGTGATTGCTCGAGTATAACTGACTATGATCATTACTGCCTCCTGGTGGCATTTGTATGAAGCTACTCGTTAATCTTTGTTTTTCTTTATGAGCTTCAATTTATTTATTTATTTATTTTTCAATGCAGGCTGAGCATTGAGCCTACTTATCATTTCAGATTTATGTACTTAATCCTACTCACAGAGATGCCCTGTTTTTTTATGTCTGGGGTTGCTGGGCTAGTTTTGTCTTATGTTTGTTCTGTGTTTGTTTGGTGGTGTGTTTGTGTTGTTTTTTTGTTTTTTTTTTCTTTCGTATGTACGAAATTATGCAGCTTTTCTTTTTTTTTCTTTTTTTTGTTGGATATTGAGGCAAATCAGTTTAAGTTTATTTAGTGACCATGCAATTTGTCTTTCATTTTTACATTGGATAAATACAAAGGGCTAAAAATTATTCATGCGAACCTTAGGAGTCTTCTTCCAAAAATTGATTTACTGCGTGCCTGGGTTACGTTAAATAAACCTCACAACCAAAAACATGTAGGTTTAGGGCACTCGCGCACGCAGCGACCAGCAGCCAATGGCTTGTCACCAGACTGCAAACCAAGTCTACCTACGGGTACAAATAAGTAACAAAATTTTTTTTTTTCCATCCATCCATCCATCTTCTACCGCTTTTCCGGAGGTCCGGGTCGCGGAGGCAGCAGTTCAAGCAGAGAAGCCCAGACTTCCCTCTCCCCAGCCACCTGCTCCAGCTCTTCAGAGGGGATACCAAGGCGTTCCCAGACTAGCTGGGAGACATAGTCTCTCCACCGAGTCCTGGGTCTGCCCCGGGGTCTCCTCCCAGTGGGACGTGCCTGAAACACCTCAAGTGGGAGGCGTCCAGGAGGCATCCTAATCAGATGCCCATACCACCTCAACTGACTCCTTTCAATGTGGAGGAGCAGCGGTTCTACTCTGAGCCTCTCCCGGATGACTGAGCTCCTCACCCTATCTCTGAGGGTGAGTCCAGCAATCCTACGGAGAAAGCTCATTTCAGCCGCTTGTATCCGCGATCTCGTTCTTTCGGTCATTACCCAAAGCTCGTGACCATAGGTGAGAGTAGGAACGTAGATTGACTGGTAAATCGACAGCTTTGCCTTAGAACTAAGCTCCCTCTTCACCACAACAGACCGGTACAACGTCCGCATCACTGCAGATGCTGCTCCAATCCGTCTGTCGATCTCTCGCTCCATTTTCCCCTCACTCATGAACAAGACCCCAAGATACTTAAACTCCTCCACTTGGGGCAGGAGCCTGTCCCCAACCCGGAGAGGACAATCCACCTTTTTCCGGCTGAGGACCATGGACTCGGACTTGGAGGTGCTGATTCTCATCCCAGCCGCTTCACACTCAGCGGCAAACCGTCCCAGCAAGAGCTGTAGGTCATTGCTGGATGAAGCCAACAGGACAACATCATCTGCAAACAACAGAGATGAGATCCTGTGGTCACCAAGCATGACACCCTCCATTCCCTGGCTGCGCCTAGAAATCCTGTCCATAAAAATTATGAACAGGACCGGTGACAAAGGGCAGCCCTGGCGGAGTCCAACTCTCACTGGGAATGACTCCGACCGAGTGTTGGCAATGCGAACTAAACTCTCACAACGGTCGTACAGAGACCGAATAGCTCGTAACAACAAGCCCGATACCCCATACTCCCGAAGCACCCCCCACAAAAATCCACGAGGGACGCGGTCAAATGCCTTCTCCAAGTCCACAAAACACATGTAAACTGGTTGGGCAAACTCCCACGAACCCTCAAGAATTCTCGAGAGGGTAAAGAGCTGGTCCGATGTGCCACGGCCAGGACGAAAACCACATTGCTCCTCCTGAATCCGAGGTTCGACCAACGGCCGGACTCTCCTCTCCAGTACCTTGGCATAGACCTTCCCAGGGAGGCTGAGGAGTGTGATCCCTCTAAAGTTGGAGCACACCCTCCGGTCCCCTTTTTTGAAGAGAGGAACCACCACCCCGGTTTGCCATGCCAAAGGCACTGCCCCCGACCTCCACGCAATGTTGCAGAGGCGTGTCAACCATGACAACCCAACAACATCCAGGGCCTTGAGGTACTCGGGGCGAATCTCGTCCACCCCCGGGGCCCGGCCACCAAGGAGATTTTTAACCACCTTGGCGACCTCAGCCCCTGTGATAGGCGAGTCATCCCCCTCGTCCCCAAACCCTGCTTCCTCTGTGGAAGGCGTATCAGTGGGATTGAGGAGATCCTCGAAGTATTCCTTCCACCGCCCGACGATATCCCCAGTTGAAGTCAACAGTGTCCCATCCGCACCATACACAGTGTGGACGGGGAGCTGCTTTCCCCTCCTGAGCCGCCGAACAGTTTGCCAGAATCTCTTTGAAGCCGACCGAAAGTCTTGTTCCATGGCCTCACCGAACTCCTCCCATACCCGGGTTTTTGCTTCAGCAACCACCCGAGCTGCACTCCGCTTGGCCTGCCGGTACACCTCAGCTGCTTCGGGAGTCCCACAAGCCAACCAAGCTTGATAGGACTCCTTCTTCAGCTTAATGGCCCCCCTCACCACTGGTGTCCACCACTTGGTTCGGGGGTTGCCACCACGAGATGCACCGACCACCTTGCGGCCGCAGCTCTGGGCTGCCGCTTCAACAACAGAGGTGGAGAACATGGCCCATTCAGACTCCATGTCTCCAGACTCCCTCGGAATGTGGTTGAAGTTCTTCCGGAGGTGGGAGTTGAAGACCTCCCGGACAGGGGCCTCAGCCAGACGCTCCCAGCACACCCTCACTATACGTTTGGGTCTACCAGGTCTGAATGGCTTCCTCCCCTGCCATCGGATCCAACTCACCACCAGGTGGTGATCAGTTGACAGCTCTGCACCTCTCTTTACTCGGGTGTCCAAGACATACGGTCGCAGGTCTGATGATACGATAACAAAATCGATCATCGACCTGCGGCCTAGGGTGTCCTGGTGCCAGGTGCACATATGGACACCCTTATGCTTGAACATGGTGTTCGTTATAGACAGACTGTGGTTAGCACAGAAGTCCAATAACTGAACACCACTCGGGTTCAGATCGGGCAGGCCGTTCCTCCCAATCACCCCCCTCCAGGTTTCACTGTCGTTGCCCACGTGCGCATTGAAGTCCCCCAGTAGGACAATGGAGTCTCCAGGAGGAGCACCCTCCAGCACCCCAGTCACAGACTCCAAAAAGGGTGGGTACTCTGAAACATCATTTGGTGCATAGGCACAAATGATGGTCAGGACCCGTTTCCCAACCCGAAGGCGCAGGGAAGCAACCCTTTCGTCCACCGGGGAAAACTCCAATATAGAGGCAGCAAGGTGGGGCGATACAAGAATACCTACCCCTGCTCGTCGCCTCTCGCCCGGGGCAACTCCAGAAAAGGCCAAGCTCCAGCCCCTCTCCAGGAGACTGGTTCCGGAACCGGAGCTGTGTGTTGAGGTGAGGCCGACTATATCTAGCCGGTATCGCTCAATCTCGTACACCAGCTCAGGCTCCTTCCCCACCAGAGAGGTGACATTCCACGTACCAAAAGCCAGTTTAGAAAGCTTGGGATCAGTCCGCCAAGGTCTCCGCCTTTGACTGCCACCTAATCCACATAGCACCGGACTTCCATGATCCCTCCTGCAGGTGGTGAACCTACTGGAGGGCGGACCCATGTAACTCCTTCGGGCTGAGCCCGGCCGGGTCCCATGGGTGGAAACCCGGCCACCAGACGCTAGCCTTCGAGCCCCTCCCCCAGGCCTGGCTCCAGGGTGGGGCCCCGATAACCCCATACCGGGCGGGGTACACTGAATCCTTGATATACAATTTATCATGAGAGTCTGTTGGATCGTTCTTCGTCTGGCCCTTCACCCAGGACCAGTTTGTCTTGGGAGACCCTATCAGAGGCAAATTGCCCCGGACAACATAGCTCCTGGGATCACTGGGGCACGCAAACCCCACCACCACGATAAGGTGACGATCCATGAGGGGAAATTTTTTTTTTAAAAATTTAAAAAAATTATTACACTATGTGAAACATGGCTCAACAATAATATTTCAGATGATGATATTTATCTTAAAGATTATTTAATTTTGATCTGATAGAGCTCCAGGGGTCGAGGTGTTGCCATTTATGTCTCCTCTAATTATGTCACTGAACTAGTCTCACCTGCTGTTGAACCTTTGCATTTTGAGGGTATTTTCTGTTAAAATTACTCTTCATGCAAATAAATGTTTAACTACTGGCAGTATTTTTAGGCCACTCTCTGCCCCTGTGGAGTCTTTTAATTAAGATAAGATAAGATAAGATAAGATAAGCCTTTATTAGTCCCACAATGGGGAAATTCCAGGATTGCAACAGCACAGGGATAGCAACACTCAGAGCAACAATCAGAAGGCAAGAAAAAACATCATCTAGTAAACATATGTCCATATTACTATAAATGTATATATATATATATATATATATATATATATATATATAGACACACAGTGCAGAGCATTATGGTTGGTTGGTGAATGTGCAGCAGAAAGTCTAAGCTCTATCTCCGCGGATGCGGCGGGCCAGCTGGAAGTCTTTGGGCATGATGGTGACCCCCTTAGCGAAGAAGAGACCACCAGGTGGGCCTCGCTGGTCTCCTGCAGAGCCATGACGGCGAAGCTCAGGAAACGCAGGACGGTCTTGAAGTCCTGAGCGATCTCCCTCACCAGGCGCTGGACGGGCAGCTTACGGATGACCAGCTCCGTGGATTTCTGGCAGCGACGGATCTCTCTCAGAGCCACAGGCCTGTGACGGCGAGGCCTCTTCACTCTGCCGGTGGCCGGAGTGCCTCTCCGAGCAGCCCTGGTGGCTAGCTGTCTCCTGGGGGGCTTCTTCCTCCAGTAGATTTTACGGGCGGTCTGCTTGTGATTTCTACTGTTAACTCCATTTCTAATAACTGAAATTATTTTGTTCGGTGACTTTAATAAAAATTGGTTTGATAAATCATCTGAAAAACTGAAAAATTTATTTTCTGATGTAAATGTTACTCAACTAATTAATGAGCCAACAAGAATAACTGCTGGATCACAGTCATTGCTTGACTGGATTCTTGTCTCGCACCCTAATAGATTTATAAGAGCTGGTGTTTTGACTGATTGTTTCAGTGATCATGCAATTGTTTACTGTATATGGAAGATGAAATTACAGAAATTACCACCTAAACTAACTAAAATTAGACAATTTTCAAAATTTAATCCTAATTTGTTTATTAATGATTTAATTAGAATTAACTGGGATTGATATCAATTAATACTTAATGTTCAAGAGGCCTGGGATTTTTTTCCATTCAGAATTCATGGAGGTAGTAAACAAACATGCCCCCTAGAAGAAAGTTAAGGTCAGGGGTAAACATCTCCCTTGGATCACTCCTGACCTCACCAGTCTGTTCAGACAAAGAGATAAGGCTTGGTCTAAATATCGTCAGACAAAGGATAATTCTGACTGGGAAATATACAGGCATTTAAGACATTTAAGTAAAACCAAAACTCAGAATGCTAAGGCTGATTATTATAAAGAATGTTTAATCACTCATTTTAATGATCCTAAACTTTTTTTGGACAAAAAATAATAAAATCTACTTGGTAAGACTGACAGGCATTCTATGCAACACATTAAAGTGGGTAATAGAATATTACAGGAATCTTCTTTTTCCATTGCTCAAGCTCTCAGTCAGCATTTTTCCTGTTTTTTTTCCACAAGACTTTCTGACTCTTACATAACAAATGGCAGTTCTGATAATCATCCTTCTTATGCATCCTTTTCTTTCAGAAAAATTTTGCCAGTTGAAGTCTATGAAGCAATTAATAACTTAAATTCAAGTAGTAGCCCAGGACTTGACGGAATTGAAAACAGATTTATTAAAGTAGCCTCTCATATTCTTATGTATCCCCTTACTGACTTATTTAATGTTTCTCTGTCCTTTTATGAGATTCCTACTATTTGGAAATATGTGCGAATTACTCTACTGCATAAAGGAGGCGATAAACTTGATTTTGATAACTATTGACCTATTTTAATTATATGTTTATTGTCCAAGGTTTTTGAAAAACTAATTTGTAATCAGCTCTCACACTGTCTTAATATTAATAATATTCTAACTCCATTTCAGTCTGGCTTTCAGTCCAACTACTCTACCAGTACAACAATACTCAAATTTACTAACGATATTTATACTGCTGCTGATGAAGATGAAATTACTGGAGCTATATTTATTGATCTAACAAAAGCTTTTGATCTTATAGCTCACTATCGCTTACTGGATATACTTCTTGCCACTGGCCTCTGTCAGAATGCAGTTCTCTGGTTTTACTCATATCTCCATAACAAAAAAACAAAACAAAACAGTGTGCTGACATTAATGGCATTCAATTTGATTTTTATGTTCAGGAAAGAGGTGTGCCACAAGGCTCAACTTTAGAACCACTTCTTTTTACTATTTACATAAATAAATTACCGTCTATCTTAGATCAATGTAATATACAACTTTACGCTGATGACACAATCATATATAAATCTGATAAAAAATAGCACAAGAGTACAAGTCTTTACAGGAAGATTTCAATTTAATACAAGAATGGTTTAAACATAATCAACGGGTGGTAGTGGCTCAGGAGGTAGAGCAGGTTGTCCAATAACCTGATGGTTGGTGGCTCAAATCCCCCTCTCCCCAGATATCCTGCTGTTGTTATCCTTGGGCAAGGCACCTTACCAACCTTGCCTTCAGTGTCCATAACACTGTATATAAATGTTTGGTGGTGGCCAGAGAAGCAGTTGGTGCAGATTGGCATCCACATTTCTGTCAGCCTGCCCCAGGGCAGCTTTGGCTACAGTAGTAGCTTGCCACTACCATTGTCTGTCTGGGGTGAATGAATAATGTATCTATTTCTAAAGACTGTTTGAGTGTCTATGATAAAGTGCTATAAAAATCTGATGCATTATTATAATTGACTTGTACTTAATAAAACAAAATTGTGGGTTATGTTTTTTGGAACCAAACAAAAACTGAAACAGATAATTTCTCCTTTGATTATAAATACCAAAGATGGAAGTGGACTCGTCAGTGTTGATAAATTTAAATGTCTGGGTGTTTGCCTTGATTCTGAATTGTCATTTAAATCACATATTTATTACATTCTCAAAAAAAAAAAATGATTTTGGGATCACCAACCTTCATCGCTCCTGTAAGTGTTTTATTTTTTTTTTCCATAGAACTCGTTTGAAACTTGCATCTAAACTAATACTTCCTGTTTTTGACTACTGTGATATTATACATCAAAATGCAACGAAATCAAACTTGACTTCACTTAATGGAGCTTATAATAGACTGTCGATTTGTTCTTGGTTGTTCATTTTTTACTCATCATTGCTTTATGTACAAATTACTGAAATGGCCCTCTTCTAATTGTGAGAAGACAAATCAACTGGCTCACTTTTGTTTTTAAATATTTTCATTTTAATTATCCTATCTACTTGAAGGACCAACTTATACCGTTTTCATCAAATTATAATTTCAGAGACTCCTCTCAGCCTTATTTTGTTATTCCTATTGTAAAAAAAATGAATTGGTAAAAGAGCTTTTATGTTTAAAGTTCCATCTGATTGGAATAGTCTCCAATCTCATATTTGTGCAATAACCTATTTTGGTTTATTTAAAAAATACTTGTCTACTCCCTTAGAGACAGACTGTGTCTGTTTTAACTGACTGTCACTGCATAATTATGTTTAGGTTTTTGTAGTCATTTATGAGGTGTGTTTATATTTAATTTTGTGTGTGATACATATATATATATGTACAGTATACACTCATGTATTTACTGCATTATTCCAAGTGTTTGTGTGTATGAGCTGGTGTTGCGTGTTTTGTTTGTTATATTGTTTTTGATTTAATACTTGTATTTTTTGTATTCTATTTTGAATTTTGTTAAGAGTTGTTTGTCGGACCCCCTCGAAAATGAGATGTTACATCTCAAGGGGTTTATCCAAATAAATAAATTTCAAAGAAGAAGTGTGACAAAAACAAAAAATGAGAAATCAGGAAGGGGGCAAACACGTTTTCACACCACTGTATTTTTGAGTTTTGATTTCAGGGTCCCATCTCTTAAAGGTTTATTTTGCAGTTTCCTTCTGCTTATTTTGTGATTTCTCTATGTGTCTTCCCATAATCCTTCAGTCTCGAGCCTTTTTTTTAGCGCTTTGGGGACATTTACTGATATACTAAATGGGCTGAACTGGCATGCCCACTGAACTTGAGACAGACTTTAGGAAAATATTGGTACATGGGGCCCACTATTATTACAGGTTTTTTTGTTGTTGTTGTTTTGTTTGTTTGTTTGTTTGTTTGTTTGTTTGTTTTTACCAATGACAATAAATGGTTTTTACTTCATCTTTTGACTTTTGGCAATGCATTTTTTTAAATTTGCATCTGACAAGTTGAAACTCTAGGTTAGGGACAGGCTCCTGTCCCAAGAGGAGGAGTTTAAGTATCTTGGGGTCTTATTCACGAGTGAGGGGAGAATGGAGGGAGAGATTGACAGACGGATCGGAGCAGCATCTGCAGTGATGCGGACGTTGTACTGGTCTGTTGTGGTGAAGAGGGAGCTGAGCTCTAAGGCAAAGCTGTCGATTTACCAGTCAATCTACGTTCCTACCCTCACCTGTGGTCATGAGCTTTGGCTAATGAGTGAAAGAATGAGATCGTGGATACAAGTGGCTGAAATGAGCTTTCTTCGTAGGATTGCTGGACTCACCCTTAGAGATAGGGTGAGGAGCTCAGTCATCCGGGAGAGGCTCAGAGTAGAACCGCTGCTCCTCCACATTGAAAGGAGCCAGTTGAGGTGGTGTGGGCATCTGATCAGCATGCCTCCTGGACGCCTCCCACTTGATGTGTTTCAGGCATGTCCCTCTGGGAGGAGACCGCAGGGCAGACCCAGGACTCGCTGGAGAGACTATGTCTCCCAGCTGGTCTGGGAACGCCTTGGTATCCTCTGAAGAGCTGGAGCAGGTGGCTGGGGAGAGGGAAGTCTGGGCTTCTCTGCTTAAACTGCTGCCTCTATGACCCGGACCTCCGGAAAAGCGGTAGAAGATGGATGGATGGATGGATGGAAGTTGAAACCTACTGTTATGTTTATGAACCTATAGTATAAAGCAACTCACAGCTGTCTTGTAAAGACAAATTTGTAGTTGTACTATGCTATCCGTATTATCAAGAAGATTTTAACAGGAATTTATGGAGGACTAAAAGTGAGTTAAAACTCATCAGGTGAATAACTTCAAATTCAAAATGCTGCTTCCTCATGTGCAAGTAAGACACTACTGAGTTCATATAAAGATGAAAATAGACTCACACGTTTCTACTTTTTTCTAAAGAGTGATTATTTCACTAACGCCTCAAACTTATCTTAACACTTTTCAGTTTCATTAAGACTCAGAAAGTGCAGATGAGAATGATTAATACAACTGCACATATGGCAACTTATGAGTTTCCGTGTCAGTCTTAAGCATGTGTTTGTCATACAAGTGTTTTTGCAATTAACTTAAAAAAAAAAAAGTTTTTAAAATATACTGTGTATGCTAAATCAGACTAATTTGTCATGCCTCATGAGGCTTTGAAGTGATTAAAACTGTGACCATAGCCCTGTAATCATCACTTCGTGGCAGAATCTGGAGATAAACAGATTGATAACACACAAAAGTCATACATCACATCTGCTGCACATTGCATAAGTGAACAAATAAAAGATAAATGGGCCAGTGTGTGTGTGTGTTTGAGTATGGTGCTATGCATCCATTCCCAGGCCAGACTGTCTGACTCAGCCGCCTGTCAGCAGGACGAGGCAGATGGGAGACATAAAACGCTCCATGCCTTGACAAGGTAGTCTGTCAAAGTTAGGGAGAACAGTCACAGGGGTAATGTTTTGACAAGGCATTAAATGTCTCCTTCGCAGACATCCTGTATGTCATTCCACTAGATTGATGTACAGATACAGATGGCCCTATAATGCATGACTATGGAGATTCTCTATTTGCATGCTTTGTCATTTTGTTATCCTGTGACCCACATTTACCTCATGCAACTATTAATTAACCCGAAGCCAAAGTCACTCGCAAGCTCAACATTTTCTGTGTACCTGAGGAGTTAAGATTAAGATTAATTTCTGAAATAAAGATCAAATATATAGTGTTTATGTGTTGTGTTTTGTCATTCTGCACATTATGGACTACTTCCACTGAATGTTGTGATGTAGTTCTAGTTCTGAATAACACAGCTTCCCCATATCTGGTTCTCATTCTCAATGTATATTTTCATCAGATTTAGGATAATTTTTAAAGAGTGTAACTAAAAAAAATCTTTTAAAAGCAGCATTATGCAACTTTCTTATCCCAGCAGCCAATTATAGGGTGTTTAGCTATCGGTGGCTAAATTTTTGCCCTGTGATTGGTCATAGTCACCATAGTTGTAGTTTTTTCAGTGTTCCTACCAAGAACAGAGCTCTTGCAGGCAATACGGCCCTATGGTGGCATTCACCCCAACAGAGGTTGATCAAAATCATTTTAGAAATATTAAGGGAAAAATCTTACAAGTCTGAACATTTCCAAGAACAGTAAAGGTAACAGCCAAAGCATGGCTGTGCAGAGTTTGTTCTGCACCAGGGTTCTATGATGACTTTTAGGTTTCTCACTTTCATTTTTGTCAGTGTAACATGATGACAAAACTGAGTAGTTTCATTAAAAAGGATTAAACATTGTTTATAAACTATCTTAGTTTGAAACCTGCTGTACTTTTTTGCAGTAATAATGATTATAATAATGGGCAAACCATAAGGACTTTGTATGCTGTATTGCAGAAGGCAGTTGTTTGAACAAAGTTGTAAGGATTTTTATGAAACCAAATTGCTAAAAATAACCATTTATGCTGATTAGTTGAGCCATTCACACCTAATAATTAATCATACATTATTTCCATCAATCTGTTATATGTGATAGTTCCAATTTAAGGCAATATTTAATGTACAAACCTGCTGTAGTCTTCATATTGTTAATTACACAGACAACAAAACAAAAGAGATTAATTTTCTGTTGATTTTAAGCAAAACAGACGTTAACATTACCAGAAATGATCAAATTTGAATGTTCCTCATCCTCATAGTAGCAAAAACATAACTTTCTGCTAATCAGTGAAACTTAAACTTTGTCAAGCTTCCAGTCACAGCCATAACAAAAGACAGAGAACAGAAGTAGTAGAAGTGTACTGATGAAAACACAGAAGTTTTGTGCACGTAGTCTTCATGCTTCCTTCAGATACAAAATTTTAACAAATATGTTTCTTTTTTAAAAAGATAATGCCTGATTAATATTACAGGGCATGGCATTACACAGTGTTGGTGGATATTAATTTATTTTGGTGGTTTTTCTCCCTTGCTGCTTTCATTCACCCTGCTCTACTGAGTTCTATACACAAAACTATCTGGATTCAAATATCTCAATTCGGGGTGAGACAATTATATCCAATTTTTGCCAGAGGCCATGCCGTGAGCATCAGCAGACCGTTTACCCTGAATCCTCCCATAATGATCGGGTAGGTTACTAAACAAAATCTTTTAAATGAGTGGACAACACCTAGGGCAATGCCTCAGGTTATGTGTTGCTGTTCAGTGAGTAGGTAGGCTTCTTGCCTGATGCTCTAAAAAGTAATTTACATTGCATGGAGACATACTGTAGTCACAACAGTAGAAACTTTCAATATTTAATCCAGTAGAATATGATAATTTTAAAGTTTTTAGAGAACATTTCTTCTTCTTCTTCTTCTTCTTCTTCTTCTTCTTCTTCTTCTTGCTCCTCCCTTTAGGGTTCACCAAAGCAGATCATCTGCCTCCAACTCACCCTATCCCTTGCATCTTCCTCTGTAACACCAACTCTCTCCATTTCCTCCTTCACTACATCCATGAATCTTCTCTGTGGTCTTTGTTAAGTTTCAGGACCCAAGAGACGGACACAGACACGGGCAGATACAAAATAGTTATTCTTTATTGTGAAGTGTAAGTGAGTGTAGTGCAAGTGTGAGTGCTGATATCGTGGCCTGGTCACCGGAGCTGAGCGATACAGAGGACGACCTGGCAACCCTAGAACACACAAGCAGAAACCGTTAAGGCTGTTCAGCACAAAAGGACAAGTGCAGGTGTGCAGCTTACTTGAGGTTGTCTCCGACTGTATCTAGCCGTTCTCCGATGTCCGTGTGCTGTGGTGACTCTGGTGCTTGAAGCTGTGACGGTGATAACTCCACTAACCGTGGAGGAGTTCGTGGTGAGAATGAAGACTGCACTGACAGCTGTGACGTTGACTGTTCCCGTAGACGTGACAGTGATAATGTCCGTAACTGCGGAGACAATGATTCCTGTGACTGAGGGAGTGACAGTACCTGCAGCTGCAGTGGAGGAAGTTCCTGGATCAGTGAAGGCCAGGAGGAGCTCCGGAAGGGAAAGGGTAATTCTCCGTCCGTTGGAGATACCGGTCCGCCGCCTGGGAGGTCCACCTGTGCACAGGGGTAAAGATTAGGCGTAGACAGGCAAATAGCCTTCTTACGTGGTGGGTCTTGTCGTGGTGGTCTTGGCTTGACTATGAGACGAGGCTCTGACTCCGTAGACCAGGAGGAGCTCCGGGAGCGCACCGGTCCGCCGCCTGGGAAGTCCACCTGGGCACAAGAGTAAAGGTTAGGCGTAGAGAAGCAGATAGTCTTCTTACGTGGTAGATCTGGTCGTGGCGTTCTTGACGTCGCTGTGACACGAAGCTCTGGCTCATACTCTGACGAGATAGACAGACGACTCCGTACCGAGCTGTCCATGACGCTGGCTTTTAAGAGCCGTTGATTAACACCTGTTAATCTGTGCGCGGCTGGTGCTGATGAGCTGGATGACGGCCCAGCGGCCGCCATGACAGTCTTCCTCTTTTCCTCCTGCCTGGCAGCTCCATCTTCAACATCCTTTCTCAAATATATCCACTATCCCTCCTCTGCACATGACCAAAACATCTCAGCTTTGCCTCTCTTACTTTAGCCCCTTTTCCACTAGCACCTACTCAGCCCAACTCTCCTCGACTCTACTTGGCTCAACACGGTGTGGTTGGTTTTCCATTACAATTGAGTACCACCTCAAGTGGTTGGGTTCATTACAGGAAGGTGGCTTGTTATCCTGTTATGTTGTTGACATGCTGACATTTTCACTGATAAATAACGTAAAAGATGCTTAAATTCACAAAACACTCACCATCTTCCCCATGAGCAGCCATCAGCTCGGAGACCTCCAGGAATACTTTTTCATTTCAGGTCGCTCTGCCGCAGCAGGGCCAACGGGGCTGAAAAGTTCATAGGCTGAAAAGTTCATAGGTGTCAAATTTTGACCAAATGTAGTTTATTTTTCAAGCACAGGGATCCAAGCGCTGCAACACTGATGGAAGAACTGTGTGCACCGACAGGGAGTGTGGTGATCCATGCTGTGTGTTGTTTTTTTCCCTCTCTCTCTAATTATCTTCCACAACTGCATTCTCACTCACACCTGCATCTCCTAATCAGACTGCCTTTATAAGGGGTGGGGTCTTCCACTCCTGCATGGGGACGTCAAAGCTCCAACTCTGGGAAAGAGCTTCGTGACACTTCTCAACTCTCCTCGTCAAGCTGGGAGTTTCACCTCCCTTTCTACTACTTCTACTCTACTCCTCGTCAGCTGGGAGTTTCGCCTCACTCTCTACAAATGGTAAGCAGCCTTTTTACTTGCTTTCATCCACCTTCATCATCCTCTCCTTGTCCTTTTACCTGTGCACAGGTGGACCGTCCTCCTGGCGGACCAACTCCACTCCGGGCGGCGGACCAGGACTCACTCTGTGAGCTGGAGGCCCTTCATCCTCATCTGCATCTCATAAGTGCACCAAGACTGAACTTTCCCCTTCCCTCCTCAGCTGAAGATTCCTCTCCACAGATCACTGTACATAACTGCACTGGTACTTCCTCACCATCGCAGGACTACGGTAACCTGGAGAAGAACAAGGCTGCAAGTAGCTTCACTCCAACCTTTCCTTGCTCCGTAAGATTATCGTTTACACCATTAATTCCTCCGTGTGTTGCAAAATACTCATATATCCTTCTCTCTCTTCCTTGCAGGGTTGCTAGACTCCTCCGCTGTGCACTCACACATGCACACACACACTCACATTCAATAAAGATCATTGTAATTCTAACCGTCTGTTTTCTGCTCCTGGGTTTAAGCCTCAAATCATGTCAGGGAGACTGTTGAAAAATAATCACATTTGGTCAAATTTTACCACTATATGAACTTTTCAGCATATGAACTTTTCAGTCTCACTGCCGGCAGAGTGTTCCAAAATTAAATACCAGGAGGTCTCCGAGGTGATGGCTGCTCATGGGGAAGATGGTGGTGTTTTGTGATAGTGTTGATTTGTGTGTAGCCATTTATTTCATTGATTATCCCAGAAATAATAAAAACTAACGGCCAAATTTACAAATGGCGGTTTTAAATCTTGTGAAGACATCGCTCTCATTCACTGACAATAAGCCCTGGCCAATCAGTGTCCAGCAATCTGATGACGTCACATTTTCAGCTCCACTAAGCATGGTTGGAAACTCAATGAAGTAGGTCCTAAAAAAGTACTTTGTACCAGGTACTAATGGAAAACCCTACAAACCAAGTAGAGTCAAGACAAGCAGGGCTGAGTAGGTACTAGTGGAAAAGGGGCTTAAGTCTCCAAACCACTCAACCTGAGCTTTCCCTCTGATATACTTATTTCTAATCCTGCCCCTCCTAGTCACTCCCAATGAAAATCTTAGCATCTTCAACTCTGCCATCTCCACCTCCAGCTCCATCTCCTGTCTTTTTGTCAGCACCACTATCATCTCCAAACCAGAGTAATAATCTGGTGGGTTGGATTCTCAATTTTTTATCCAACAGGACACAGAGAGTAAGAGTGAATGGTACACTGTCTTACCAGAAGTGCTCTTCTACTGGCTCTCCTCAGGGGTGTGTGTTGTCATCATTACTCTTCATCCTGTACACAAACAAGTGTCAGAGCAGACATGACAACAGACACATTATAAAGTATGCTGATGATTCAGTTATTGTCAGTCTCCTTCAGGATGGTGAGAGTGGCCACGGCCCAGTAGTTGATGATTTTGTTCACTGGTGTGAGGATTGCTCCCTGCAGCTGAATACGACAAAAACTAAAGATATGATTATTGACTCTAGGAGGAAAACTCCAAGGTACAAAGTCACTTTACTAAAAGGCCAGACCATTGAATGTGTGCAATATTACAAATATCTTGGAACGATCATTGATAGTAATTTAAACTTTGAAGAGAACTGTGAAAGGGTGTGCAAAAAGGGTCAACAACATTTGCATTGTTTAAGGAAACTTGCACACTTTCATATTGACCGAACCATAATGACAATGTTTTATCGGGCTTTTATTGAATCTGTTTAATCCTTTTCTTTAGTGTCATGGTTTGGTCAGATAAAACTGAACCAGAGGAAATCCTTAGACCAAGTAGTTTGATGATCCAGTCGTTTGCTTGGTGAGTCACAGCTGAGCCTGACATCCCTGTACACCAAACAGGTACAGAGGATTGCTACCTCCATTTTAAATGATGACTCCCACCCTTTGCACTGCCATTTTCAGCTTCTTCCCTCCAGAGGAGGTTTGCTGTCCCAAAAAGTAAAATCCAGTGCTCCAAAAACAGCTTTGTTCCTGCTGCTGTCAAAGAGTTGAACAAGATGTAGCAATATATTGCCCATAATTTAGTTATCTATTTATGAATTTTAATTTATATTTATTTATTTTTGTAGGATTTTTTAGTTGGGTTTTAAATCTTTTATTGGGTTTTAGACTTTTATTGAGTTTTTAATCTCTTTGATTTAACTTTTAACTTTTTTACTATGATCCTTCTCTCTTCTCTCTTTTTTTTTTGTTTTTTTCTCATATCTCTTTGTCTTATGTCATGATTGGTGGAGCCTTGAGTACTTTTATTGTTTATAGTCAGCTTCATGTGTGCCTGTGTTTGTGTTCATGTTGAATGTAATTGTGTTTTGTAAATATGTTTCTAAAAGGATGTCACCTGACTGCAAAACAAATCTAACTACGGGTACAAATAAAATAACCTGAACCTGAACCTGAAACCATACATCATAGCAGGTCTCACTACCGTCTTGTAAATCTTCCCTTTCACTTTTGCTGCTACCCTTCTGTCACAAATCATCCCTGACACTCTTCTCCACCCACTCCATCCTTCCTGCACTCTCTTCTTTACCTCCATTGTGGATTTTCTATTGCTTTACATTGTTGACCCCAGGTATTTAAACTCATCTATTTTCACCACCTCTACTCCTTCCATCTTCACATTTCACTTGCCTCCCTCTCATTCACACTCATGTATTCTGTCTTTTCACTAATGACTTTCATTTCTCTTCTCTCCAGAGCACACCTCCGCTGCTCCAGGTTCTCTTCCACCTGCTCCCTACTCTCACTGCAGATCACAATGTCATCTGCAAATATCAT
The DNA here is from genome assembly GCA_020510985.1 of Pholidichthys leucotaenia. Taxonomy (NCBI): domain Eukaryota; kingdom Metazoa; phylum Chordata; class Actinopteri; order Cichliformes; family Pholidichthyidae; genus Pholidichthys; species Pholidichthys leucotaenia. The sequence goes on along the minus strand of CM035840.1, from coordinate 127,724,270 downwards.
GGTCCTCAGAGACTCCTGCCTGATCTCATCTGTCAGCCTGTCCATCACTATGGCAAACAAGAAGGGGCTCAGAGCTGATCCCTGATGTAACCCCACCCCCACCTTGATTCCATCTGTCACTCATATAGCACACCTCACCACCATCTTTTTGTACAATTTTTAGAGAACATTTGATTCTTAAAAAATAATGTTATTCCACAAGCTTTTGGCCTCTGGAGGAAGGTGGATGACCTTTGGAAAAGATCAGATGGGATTTGTTGACAATAAATTCTTTATGTATATACAGTACAGTATATAAGTAAGAGTATAGCCACAGCTTCCACATTGACTGCTTGCCATAAGTGGCAGTTGAGTCAGTTATAACAAACCTTGGTAAGTTATAGTTTCTGTAAAACAGCGATCCAAAAACTGTTCATTGCTTAAAAATAGAAATAAAAGCCCGGTGTGCATGCTGTCACTCTCAACTGAGAGAGTGACACCGCACAGGCAAAAAGTAGGGCAGCTGGAAGTTCCAGTGTTCTCACTTCTACTCAAATCTCTCACGGCAAAAAGTATGCAACAACTAAATGAGAACTAACCTCACAAAGTTCATGAGGCTTACTCCATAGAATTCATCTACAACAGGGGCCATATGTTCCTTTAAAATAAAAAAGCACAGAACAAAAAAAAAAACATAACCTCCTTGGCGGAGGTAATTATTCAGTTATACAAAGATACTGTGTATTGTAATATCCTTAGGAAGGATATAAGGAACAAAGTTATTGATGTTATTAGGAAATAATCCTATTGTGAATTATTTGAGGGGAAAAAAACAATAAAGCAGGAAAACTACTAGGAAGTAATTTTTAAAGCAAACCATGATGCTTTATTGTGTTTGTTTTCTTTTGTTTTTTTTCCCGATATTTTTGCTCTGTGAGTTTTTGTGAATTCCCACACTTGGCCTAGTAAGAAAACCATTAACCTTTTCCTGCTGAATATGATAACATGATAAATGCCCTGTTCCTTCCAATGTATTGGGGTTTACGTTATTATTTTCAGATACGCACATTTCGGTCAGCCTAAGTTACACTGTGGGCCCCTCAAGTTACAGCCCCAATTCCCAGTAACAGCAATGCTACATTTTTAGCTCATTTGTAGAAAGCATAATGTGAGATCCTGCGTCCATCATCCTTCCATACTTGCATCCATCTGTTTTTTCACATTTTAAAGAAATTGCTACTTCTCATAGGCAATTTCCCAGATGCTCGCCAAACTCACAATGATGATGTAAGGGTTCCTTTCTGTCCTGCCTGCCTGTCTCTCTCTCTCTCTCCACTGATTGAGCACTTCTCCCAGCAGCTGCAATCCACACCTGCAGCCAATTAGTGGGGCAGTATAGGTAGGATGCTCTCACTCCACTCTGTCTGGTCACGTCTGGGCAACACCCCACTTGTATTTTGCCTGTGCCTTATCTGTATTAACCTTGTGAATGATTCTGCCATGTTCTGACCCTTGCCTGTCTCTAGACCCTGTGCCTGTCTGTTGTATTGTATTTGTCTGTCTGCCCTGACCTAGTCTACCATACTCTGAACCCTGCCTGGTTTTGGACTCTAGAAATGGTCTTATGGACTGGATTTGGAAGCTCTTGGACTATGCACATCATCCCCTCCCCAAGTAAGTTGACTTACCACTGCTTATCACCTTTGTCACCATTTTCTCCAGCTGCCAGGCCTGGCCAGCCTTTCCCCTCTGCCCCTCACCTGCACTTAAGTATTCCTTCCCTGACATCCACCATCAGAGGATCTGCTGCCATTCCCCATTGCTTCTGCCAGAAGAAACCTGAAAGCCTAAAGAAACAATATTAATCTCCCTGTCACCATATCTCATGCTCACCACTGTCTCTTACCTCCTCTCCCACAGGATTTCCAGATCCTCCTCATCATCACCATTTGCAATATTTCTAACGTTATTATCAATAAAGATAATTGTTCACTCACCTTTAACATTGTCCTCCATGTCTGCTCCTAGGTCTAAGTGTTACACCATGTCAGCACGTGACCAGCATGCAGACACAGTGGGCACAGCCATGACAACTGTCATAGCCTGACTCGGTGTTCTGGAGCAGCATCTAGACCAAATATCCAACCAATACTAGGAAATGTTAAATCAAATATCTGCCTATCGGGGACACTCTACTACGCTGTTCTTGCCTTCTTGTTACTTTGGGACCCTGGACGAGGCATGTGGCTTTCTTTTCCAGTGTCAGTTAATGTTTAACCATGTACCAGAGGATTTTTCTACTGACAAGAGCCGTATTAGCTATGTGGCGAGACTCCTTGATGGGCGAGCGCTCACCTTGGCTCAGGTGCTAATCCAGGGGCTGGATAACCATTTGTTCACCTATTCCCGGTTGTCCGAGGAGTTCACTTGGGTTTTGGCCACACTGACCGAGAGGGCGATGCTTCTGCATAGCTACTTAACCTCCACCAGGGGCAAAACTCAGCAGCGGAGCATGCGGTGTGTTTCCAGGTTTTTTGCGGCTGACACTGGGTGGGGTGATGCTGCACTTAAGTATTCACCTTTAGTGTTAGCTCTCACCTTTGTGATGAGCTCACCTGCCTTTTGGATGGACCAGAGTCATTAGATGCTCTCATTTCATTAGTTATAAAGCTGGACAACCGACTCCGTGAATGCTTGATGGAACGGCGATGCACGTCCAATGCTACGTCATGTGTTAGCCAACCGCGGTGACAGCTCCCTGCTCTGATGCTAGCTGCCACTGATCACGAATCCTCAAAACCCATGGCAAATGGATGGTCCAAGCTAACTTTGGCCGAAAAACAGCAGCAACACAACGAGGGGCTGTCTGTACTGTGGCCAACCTAATCATGTTGTGAACCAGTGCTCAGAGAAGTTAAACAGCTCAGCCCATCAGTCATGATAGGGAGACTGACAGGTTTTTCTCCCAATATGTATAATGCTCCAGTCTACGAAGTTTGTTGGCTCAGCATTAGTTGACTCAGGGAATGAACAAAATTTTATTTCTGAGAATCTGGCAACCGAGTTCAAGATTCCCTGGACCCTGCTACCTCAGCCCCAGAAGCTCACAGCTCTGTCTGGCCTGCCTTTCACTCAAGTCATCAACCGCACGGTCCTGGTAACTGTTTTAACCACAGGCAACAATCGGGAGGAGCTATCCTTCTTTGTTATCCCGGTCTCCACGTCCCCTGTAGTTTTAGGATGCCCCTAGTTATTTACTCACAATCTCATCATTGACTGGAACCAGGCAGTCATACACTTTTGGAGCACCTTTTGCATGTCTGCCTGCCTCCAGTTAGCAGCCTGTTCATCATCCATTTCACTCGAGTCTTCATACTCAGAGCCCCCTGATCTCTCAAAAGTCCCTTCTGATTATCATGACTTCACTCCCGTCTTCTCTAAAGTCAAAGCCATGTCTCTTCCTCCTCACCTTCTATGACTACGCCATAGAACTCCAGCAGGGAGCTAAATTACCCTCCAGTCAACTGTATAGCCTGTCGGCCCCCAAAAAGGAGGCCATGGAAGAGTATATCAAGGAGTCCGCAAGTGCCGGCCTGATCTGTCACTCCTCATCAGCCTTGGGTGTGGGTTTTTTCTTTGTGGGGAAAAAGGATGGCTCACTTCCCCCCCGAGCATAGATTTCAGAGAGCTAAATAATATCACAATCAAGGACAAATCCCACTTCGCCTCATGAACTTGGCCTTTAATCACCTCCAGGGAGACACTGTGTTCACTAAACTCCTTTGGACCTCAGGAATGCCTACCACCTTTTCCGGATCAGGGAGGTTGATGAAAGGAAAGCAGGTTTTTCCATACACCTGGGTCAATTCAAATACTGTGTGGTGCCATTCCGGCTCACCAACACCCCCACAGTATTCCAGCAGTTAATCAGCGACGTACTTCAGGATTTGCTGAATATATATATATATATATATATATATATATATACAGTATATATATAAAACCAGTTGGCGCACTCCATCCACCAGAAAACAGCTGCAACAGTTTCTTGGTTTCGTCAATTTCTACCGGCATTTCACACAAAACTATACCTCAATCACCCAACCACTCACCACCCTCACATCCACCAGGGTCCCCTTCCAGTGGTCCCAGGAGGCACAGGAAACACTGGCACTCCTTAAGACATGCTTCACTGATGCGTCCACCCTGCTCCAGCCTTACTCTGAGCTCCAATTTATTGTTGAGGTGGATGCTTCGGACACTGGGGTGGGGGTTGTGTTATCTCAGCGCTCCAAAGCCCACAGAAAGATCTACCCATGTGTGTATTTCTCTCGGCAGCTGTCCCCAGCCGAGAGAAATTATGACATCGTGGATTGAGAGCTGCTAGCCCTTAAATTGGTGCTGGAGGAGTGGCACAATTGGCTAGAGGGGTCAGCCTTGCCTTTTCTTGTGTGGACAGACCACAAAAACCTTGAATATAGCCATTCCGCCAAGCGGCTGAACCCCTGCAAAGCCAGATCGGCATTACTGGGGGCAACTGTGGTGCAGGTGTAGTATGGCTGACTACTGATTGGAGTGTCAGGGGTTCGATTCCCGCTCTGTCTGCAGTCTGCATGTCGAAGTGTCCTTGAGCAAGACACTGAACCCCCAGTTGCTCCTGGTGGGTCAGGCCAGCACCTGTGTATGACAGGTCCTCCCCCATCAGTGTGTGAATGTGTGTGTGAATGGGTGGATAGCAGAATCTGTAAAGCGCTTTGATCATCCAGAGATGAGAAAATGTGCTGTATAAGTGAACGCCATTTACCATTTACCATTTATTCTTGACCCATTTTTGTTTCTCCCTCACCTACTGGCCACGGTCGAAAAATATTAAACTCGATGCCCTCTCTCATCAGTTTGCCACCAATCCAGCAACTATGACAACGGAGACCATCATCTCGGAGGGGGTCATGGTGGAAGTCCTCACATGGGACAAAGAACAACAAATCCGGGAGGTGCAGCGCATGGGGCCTTACCTGGGCGGTGGGGGGGGGGATCCACCGGGCTGTCTGTTTGTTCCTACCAAAGCCCAGGGCAATGATATCCACTGGCTTCACACCACGAAGCTATTCTGCCATCCAGTGATAGACTGCACCTTGTTCTCTCTCCAGCGCTATTTCTGGTGGCCTGCGGTGGAAAGAGACATCCGGGATTATATTAAGGCCTTCCCCCAGTGCTCCAAGGGGAAGAACCCTACTCCACCCCCAACAGACTTCTCCAGCCCCACCCTGTTCCTAGCCACCTTTGGGCAAACATTGCACTGGACTTTGCCACTGGGTTACCCCCCTCCACCGGGCCCACTGTCATCCTGACCATCAGCGACGGATTATCCAAGGAAGCACATTTCATCCCCCTGAAGAAACCACCATCAGCCTTGGAGACAGCACAACTCCTGTCAGTGCATGTGGTCAGGCTACATGGCATACCCATGGACATCATTTCTACAGTATATAGGAATATACAGATTTTGGGTGAAATTTCAGGATGCACCTAAAATGCACAATAACCTTTACAGGTGAACTTAATTTGACCTTCTCTAATCTTTTGTGGCTTATGCCAGGTCAGGCATTGGTTTGCTTGCTACCGGATAACCATGAAAACCGGTCCTACTTGTCTCATAGGTCAGGCCATTGGCGACTCAATGGGCAAACCCGCCCTTCCGAGGGCGTGGAGGGTGACACTGGGCATCCTGGCAGAACTAAAAACAATATCTGTCACAGGTCTGTGGTGGACCTCTCCCAGTTACACGGGGTGAGACTGGACATCCTGGCAGATAAGCACATCTATCGCAAGGTCCGTGATGGACTTTTGCCAGTCGGTGAATTGTGACATGCACTACACAAAAAGCAGAGATAAACAAACCTATCATCCGGTCAGTCACTGCAACAGATACTGGAGTCAGTTTGTCTTGGCCTGTCCTTGCCAGTGATAATACCGCTATCTGCCAAGAATGTACTGCTAGTCCAGCAAAAGCTAGTTGTACTCAAATACTTTGCAAGCAGTTTCATGAAATGGCCAGTCAGAAAGCAACTCATACCGGCTCGGACGTCACCCAGGATAACAAGGTCAGGAGTTCCTGCCAGCAGAAGGCGAAGGACAGAGTGCCTGAGGAATCTGATCAGACTTAAATGAAACAGTCATTGTCGCCCCCGACAGACTGCTATGATGAATCTTTTGAATGCACATGTCCAACTGTTCAATGTTCCAGTACTTTTTGCATAACTTGCTGTTCTCTAACAAGGTGCTTAATGGTAAAATTCATAACAGGTGTTTGATCCATGAATTGACTAATAAATCTTCTGGTTGAATTTCAATTGGTAATTGAACAGTCCTCTTCCTCATGCTGTTCACATTTTGACATCATGAAACTAAGACAACGACTAACAACTGATCGCCAATACCTCACCATTGCAAGGCTACAAACAGGATGTTCTCAGAAGGGAAGTGGCTACTGAGCTTAGAGTGTCACAGAATGTCTTCAGCAGGTTGTAACAGAAATACAGAGAGACTGGAAGACCCACAGAAAGGCATAGAAGTGGACGTCCTTTGGTAACATCCCACGCTGATGATCAAATCATTGTGAACAGTGCCCTGTGGAACCAGATGATGAATGCCACTCAACTCCAGGCACATTTAAGGGAGGTGAGAGGCACTAAAGTATCATGTCAGACCATTTGAAACTGTTTACATCAGCGTTGGTCTGCATGCTAGATGACCTGCGAGGATACCTGACACAACCACTAGGCACATGTAAAATCATCTTGCATGGGCCAGGGAGCATTTACGCTGGACAAGGGACCACTGGGAATCAGTGCTGTTCTCTAATGAAAGTTGATTCACATTGAGCAGAAATGATGGCTGCCAACAATGTTGGAGACATCAAGGAGTGTGCTATGCATCAGCCACTGTTGTCACCAGATGAGCCATTGGTGGTGGTGTTACAGTCTGAGCAGGTGTGTCTAGTCAATACAGAACTGCCCTACACCTTGTGAATGGTGCAGTGACAATCAGATACTACCTGAATATCATCATTAATCAAGTCATTGTGCCCCTGCATGAACAACACGGGCCTAATTTCATCTTCATGGAGGACAATGCTCCAGCTCATTGAGGTTGCATCATTAGGGAACGGCTGCTGGAGGCTGGTGTACATCAAATGGAGTGGTCTGCACTTTCTCCAGACCTGAATCCCATAGAAAACCTATGGGATGAGCTGAGTCACTATAAAAAGGCTCGTAACAGTGCACTCTATCACCTCAATGACCTGAGGGCTGCCCTTCAAGAAGAGTGTAATGCCATGCCTCAGCAGACAATAAGTCAACGTGTGAACAGCATGAGATGTCGTTGTCAAGCTGTAATTGATGCTCAAGGGCACATGACAAGTTATTAAGACACTGACATTTTTTTTGTTGTGGTATACCCACCACTGTTGTTGGCTTTTGTTTCAATAAAATGTTTGAGATGAGTAAATCGCCATTGCATGCTTCAACTAAAATGCCCTACTTTCATCATATAATATCACTGTTGCGTAAACTATACATTTTTCATAAATTTCACCTGAAAGCCAAATATCACTGACTTTTTGTGCGTAGTGCATATACAGTGGGGAAAATAAGTATTGAACATTTTGACATTTTTCTCATTAAACATATTTCTGATGGAGCCATTGACCTGAGATTTTCATCAGGTATCAGTAATAACTCAAGTAATCCATACATACAAATAAGTCAAGGCAACTGTGTTCACAAAAAAATAATATTTAAAAAAGTGGAATGACACAGGAATAAGTGTTGAACACACAAAGAAAAAAGGGGTGCAAAAAGGCAATGAAAACCCAGAAAACCAGCTGAAATCCATCAGAATTTAGGAAGCCATCTCATCCCCCGTCAGTACAAATTAATTTCAACTCGTTAAGTCCTGACTGACAGCCTTTTAAAAGGTCTGTGAATATTAAAATGTCACATCAAAAGAGCTCATGATGGATAGAAGCAATGAGCTCTCTCTAGACCTTTGCAACCTTATTGTTGCAAAACATAATGATGGCATTGGTTACAGGTGCATTTCTAAACTGTTGAATCTTCCAATGAGTACTGTTGGAGCCATCATTCGGAAGTGGAAAGAACATCATTTTACCATAAGAGCTCCTCACAAGATTTCTGACAGAGGAGTCAAAAGAATTATCAGAAGAGTTAACCAAGATCCAAAGACCACTCATGGAGAGCTCCAGAATAATCTGGAGTTAGCAGGTACTGCTGTTTTAAAGAAAAGAATAAGTAAAGCACTCAACCAACATGGACTCTGTGGCCACTCATCTCGCAAGACTCCGTTGCTGAAGAAAAAGCATATTGAAGCTCATTGAAGCTGCACAACATTTGGGCAAGCTAGTAAAATAATGGGAGAATATATTCTGGTCAGACGAGACCAAAATTGAACTTTTTGGATGTCACAACACAGCATGTTTGGAGGAGAAATTGCACTGCCCATCAGTCCAAAAACATCATACCTACAGTGAAGTTTGGAGGTGGGAGCATCATGATGTGGGGGTGTTTTTCAGCACATGGTAGAGGCAGATTTCATATAATTGAAGAAAATATTAATGGACAAATACACAGAGACATACTTGATAAGAACCTGTTGCCATCTGCCAAGATGCTGAAGATGAAATGAGGGTGGACATTTCAGCAAGACAATAATCCCAAACACACAGCCAAGGAAACTCTCAATTGGCTCTAGAAAAAGGAAAATAAACCTGCTAGAATGGCCCAGTCAGTCACCAGACCCGAAACCAAATGAAAATCTATGGAATGAACTGAAGATCAGAATTCACTGAAGACACCCACTGAACTTTCAAGATTTGTGTGGAAGATTGGGCTAAAACCACTCCTGGCTAATGCCTGTGCCTAGTTTATCTGTACAGGAGGCATCTGGAAGCCATTATTACCAACAAAGGCTTTTCTGCTAAATATTAAATGAATTTCACCAAGCTTGTTCAATACTTATTCCCTGTGTCACTACACTTTATTAAATGTAACTTGTTTTGTGAACACAGTTGCCTTGATTTCTTTGTATGTATGGATTACTTGGGTTGTTACTGATATCTGGTGAAAATCTCAGGTCAATGGGCCATCAGAAATATGTTTAATGAGAAAAATGTTGAAATGTTCAATACTTATTTTCCCTCCTGTATGTAGGGAATATTATATATACTATATATATTATATATAATTATATATATATATATATATATATATATATATATATATATATATATAATTATATATATTCCCTGCTGGATTTCTAAGTTTCTCCCTTCGAAAGAAATGCAGTCTATAATTTTTATGGTAGGATTATTTTAACAGACTAAGACAGAAAATCGACAAAAAAATCCAGAAAAATAATAAATAAGGGTTATAAATCAATTTGGATGTGATCGAGGGAATTAAATATTTGATCCCCAAGCAAAACATTACTTAGTACTTGGTGGAGAACCCCTTGTTGGCTAGCAAAGAGGTCAGATGTTTCTTGTTGATGGTCACCAGGTTTGCACACATCTCCGGAGGGATTTGGGTCCACTTCTCTATACAGATACTGTCCAATTCCTGAAGGTTTTCAGGCTGGTGCTTGGCAATTCAAAGTTTCAACTCCCTCTATAGATTTTCTATGCGCCTAAGGTCCAGAGACTGGCTAGGCAACTCCAGGATCTTAATGTGCTTCTTCTTGAGCCACTCCTTTGTTTCCTTTGTCGTATACAGTATTTTGTGTCATTGTCATGCTGGAAGACCCATCCATGACCCATCATCAGTGTTCTGGCTTAGGCCAGGTGGTTCCCATTCAAGATTCTATGTTACATGGCCCCGTTCATCTACCATCTTCCTGTACCCTTAACAGAGAAACAGCCCAAAGAAAGAATGTTTCCACCTATGTTTGTGTCACAGGGTTCTTTACCAGCTTCTTCAAATCCCCCCAAAAATGATGGCAAAGTCACACAGATGGTATTGAACCTCTTTATTTGCCGGCCTCCCCGAGTGCCAAAATTATGTATAGGTGAGGAGAAAACAAACAGTGGAAATGAATGGAGAAAAACCCAAACAGTCTCTGTACCAAATTGTCCCTTTAAAATGGAGTCCTCTCTTAACTCCTTCTTCAAAATGGGAGGAAACTCTCTCTCCCGGCGCCACACGAGTCGGCCGCCCTTTGCAACAGCGGCTCAATTTCGAGTCTTTTTCCCTTCCTCTCTCTTTTTGATCCGTCTTTTTTTTCACTCCCACTTATATCACGGACACACAAATCGTCCCAAATGTCTCCTGAGCAGGTGGACGGAGCAAGCCACTGTTTATAGCAGGATACGATACAGCAGGGAAGAGCTGCTAGCATTCAACCGCCACCCGGTCCCATTGGAAAAACTCGACATACCGAGAGAACTGAGGAGAAAAAGCCGCGGCTGCCGGGCTGGAGTAAGGCGGAGGACAAAAAATATAAGGTACAGACCCTCCCTTCCATCTATTGTCATGGGAAATGTACGGTCGTTACTGGGAAAGGTAGATGAGCTAGCGGCTATCTGCCCGTTATGATAGCACATATCGGGAGGTGCTCTCTCCTTTTGTTTTCTGAGACGTGGCTACCTGAACTAGCAGCAGATGCTAACATTGAGCTGGAGGGTTTCCACATGATACGGGCAGACCGAACACCAGACAGTGGCAAAGCAAGGGGCGGTGGAGTGATAATGTATGTTAACAACAGCTGGTGCAGACCGGGACATATCACTGTTAAACAACGACACTGCAGCAAAGACATTGAGTTGCTAGCTGTTAGCATGCGGCCTACATATCTCCCGAGGAGAACACTCACACGTGATCTGCATTGTTGTTTATGCAAATCCGACAGCGAACGCTGGGACAGCGCGTGACGTCATCCATTCAGTAACCAGCAGGCTGCAGACAGAACACCCAGATGCTCTTCTCCTCATCTCAGGCGATTTCAACCATGTTTCACTGTCTCCCATTCTACCCACATTCACCCAGTATGTCACATGCCACATAAGAGACAATAAAACACTGGACTTATTCTACGCAAACACTAAGGAGGCGTACACCTCATCACAACTCCCCCCACTCGGGAGATCGGATCACAACTTGGTTCATCTCGGGCCGGTGTACAAACCCCTAGTGCACAGACAACCTCCGGCCATGCGCACAGTGGAGTTATGGTCTGAGGAGACAATGGACACTCTAAAGGGCTGTTTTGAAGCCACCGCCTGGAAGCAGCTCTGCGATCCACATGGTGAGGACATCGATGGCCTCACTCACACCTTCACGGACTACCTCAGCTTCTGTGTGGACAAATCCGTTCCCACCAAGACCATACGGTGTTGCTCAAACAACAAACCCTGGATCAACCCTGAGATAAAAACACTTCTGAGAGAGAAGAAGAGGATCTTCAGGTTGGGGAATAGGGAGATGCTGAAGTCCGTACAGAGGGAGCTGAGGAGAAAGATCAGAGAAGGCAAGGACAGCTTCAGGAAGAAGATGAGATAAGATAAGATAAGATAAGATAAGATAAGATAAGATAAGATAAGCCTTTATTAGTCCCACAACGGGGAAATTCCAGGATTGCAACAGCACAGGGATAGCAACGCTCAGAGCAACAATCAGAAGGCAAGAAAAAAAACAAGCAAGCAAGAGCAGCTAATATACATCTGTACATATTACTATAAAATATATATATATAGACACACACACAGACACACAGTGCAGAGCATTGTAGCTGGATGGAATAAATATATGAATATATAAACACACAGTGCAGAGCATTGCAGCTAGGTGGAAAAAATATGTAAGTATATAAACACACACAGTGCGGAGCATTGTAGCTAGATGGAATAAATATATAGATATATAAATATAAACACACCCAGTGCTGAGCATTGTAGCTAGATGGAATAAATATGTAAATATATAAACACACACAGTGCAGAGCATTGCTGCTAGATGGGATGAAACAGCATAACCATCTACTTAGTTATCCTACATGGTATGATTATGTGCCCATACATATTCTCACCCTCCATAGCGACCGGTATTTTCCTAGTTGTATGCCGGAGGGGACCATTGTGTAAGTCTATTGCATCTTTTGCATTCAAAAAACTATTAGTTTGTTACGTCTTTTTGCTATCTCTGCGAGCAGCCCTGCTTAGGTTGTACAGTCTGACAGCCGTTGGTAGGAAGGACCTACGAAACCTCTCGGTTGTGCACCTGGGATGATGTAGTCTGCTGCTAAATGAGCTCCTCAGTGCATTCAGTATGTCCTGCATAGGGTGGAACTCGGACTCCAGCAGAGATGACAGTTTAGCCACCGTCCTTCTCTCTCCTATCTCCTCACCGGATCAAGGCGCTGCCCCAGGACAGAGCTAGCTTTCTTAATCAGTTTGTTCAGTCTCTTCCCTATCGGCTGCAGTAATGCCACTGCCCCAGCAGACCACTCCAAAAGTGATGGCTGATGCCACCACCGTGTCATAGAATGTCTTCAGCAGCGCCCCTTGTACACCAAAAGACCTGAGTCTCCTCAGCAGGAACAGCCTGCGCTGTCCCTTCTTGTAGAGTGCGTCAGTATTGTGTGACCAGTCTAGTTTATTGCTCAGATGAACACCCAGGTACTTATAGGATGTCACCATCTCGATGTCTGTTCCCTGTATATTTACTGGTGCTGTGAGGGGCTGCCCATGCCTGCGGCAGTCCACCCCCAGCTCCTTAGTTTTCCTTGCGTTGATCTGGAGGCAGTTCCGATGGCACCAGTCCACGAAGTCCTGGATCGCAGAGTCATCAGAGAACTTCTGTAGATGTCAGTGTGTTGTGTTGTGTGAGAAGTCCGCAGTATAAAGAGTGAACAGGAAGGGAGCCAGCACCGTTCCCTGGGGGGCCCCCGTGCTATATATTTGTATGAATCCACAACCTCCACCTCAGCTCCCTCTAACAGGACTGGTTGAGGTCTTGGTCTGGACCTCCCAAAATCAATAACCAGCTCCTTCATCTTAGAGGTGTTGAGCTGTAGGTGGTTAGTGTGGCACCATGCAGCAAAGTCCCCTACCAGTCTCCGGTACTCCTCCTCTCTGTCATCCCTGATACACCCAACAATGGCTGTGTCATCGGCATACTTCTGGATATGACACAGCTCCGAGTTGTAGCAGAAGTCCGAGGTGTACATGGTGAAGAGAAGAGGGGCCAATACTGTGCCCTGGGGGGCTCCAGTGCTGCAGACAACTGTGATTGATTGATTGATTGATTTTTATTTGAACATTGTTAAAGAAAGAAAAAAGAGTTCAAAACACAACAAAAAAACAAACCAAAAATAAAATGTTCAAAAGGAGTGGGAAGAAGCCAATGCTTATACAGTCCCACCCCTTCTCCACACCAAACAAATTACAGTATTACTCATAATCATCATTATCCCACAACCACATTCACCGTAATACACCCATAGTCAAATTATACAACAAAAATGACACAACAATGACAGTCCATATCCAACAATATTACAACAACAATAAACATACAATTCTGGCATGTTCAATGCAAACACAAACAACACCATCACCTTCACAATCACCATAACACACAACAACCTTCCCTCACTGAAGACACAATGTAACATCACTGCCCTTCATTCTCATACTGCTCAAAAATCATTTCTTTATATGTTGATTTATATATATGGATGTTGGGACATTGCCTGTGTTTCTCCCCCAACCCATTCCACAGTTTTACCCCACACACAGACATACAAAAACTCTTCCGTGTAGATCTTACTAAGTGAATTTTAAATTTTGTATTCCCCCGTAAATTATATTTCCCTTCTCTCTCCCTGAATAGATTCTGTATATTGTGTGGCAAGAGGTTTTTACTAACTTTAAACATTAATTGTGCTGTGTAATAATGAACCAGATCCCATAATTTCAATAACTTTGAATGTAAAAACAATAAATTAGTATGTTCGAGGTACCCGACTTTGTGTATAACACGGACTGTCCTTTTTTGTAATATTAACAATGAATTAAGTTTACTTTTATAACTGTTACCCCAAACTTCTATACAATAAGTCAAGTATGGAAGTACTAATGAACAATACAAAATATGAAGTGATTTATAATCTAGGACCTGCTTAATTTTATTTATAATTGCAATATTTTTTGCAACTTTATTTTGTATGTATCTGACATGTGGTTTCCAACTAATTTTATCATCCAGTACTACACCCAAAAACTTGATCTCCTTAACTTTTTCAATAACTACATTATCTATATGAAAGTGTATATCTTCTTTATTTTTACAATTACCAAATATCATTACCTTAGTTTTATCTATATTTAGTGATAGTTTATTACAATCCATCCATTTTTTTAGCTTATTTAATTCATTATTTATAGTATGGATTAGTTTATTATAATTACAGTATTTTCCAGAATAAAATAAATTAGTATCATCAGCAAATAATATTATTTTTAATAATTTAGAAACTTGGAATATATCATTTATATATATGTTAAATAATTTGGGGCCCAATACTGACCCTTGGGGGACCCCCACAGGCAATTCCCATACACCCAGACAGATATTCTCCCATTTTCACAAATTGTTGTCTCTCAGATAGATAACTTGTAACCCATTTCAGAGCAATTCCCCTAATACCATACATTTGCAATTTATTAAGAAGTATTGAATGATTTATTGTATCAAATGCTTTTCTAAAATCTATAAACACACCAATTGCATATTTTCCTTGATCTAATGCATTTATTATTTCCTCTGTTGCATCCATTATCGCCAACGATGTTGTACTCTTGGCTCTAAACCCATATTGGTTCTGATTCAGCACATCCTGTTTATTTAAAAAGTTTTCTAATCTGTTGTTGAAAAGTTTTTCCAAAATTTTTGAAAATTGTGGAAGAAGTGATACTGGTCTGTAGTTTGTGTATTGGTGTTTATTTCCTTGCTTAAATAATGGAATTACTTTTGCTATTTTCATTTTCTGCGGGAATGAACCAGTTTGAAATGATAAATTACAAATATATGTGAATGGTTTTAATATACCATCAACAGTTCTTTTTATTAGTGCCATATCAATACCATCACAGTCAGTAGATAATTATTTTTACACTTTTCAACAACAGATTTTACCTCTAGTTCATCCACCGCTGTAAGAAAAATTGGACCGAGGGTTACTTCCAATTAAAGTCTCACTCACAGTGTCTTTTCCTTGATTTGGAATCTTTGCTGCCAACTCTGGCCCAACACTTACGAAAAATGTATTCATTTTATTTACTACCATATTCTTATCATAAATATCACCACAATTATCAGTAAAATACTCTGGATATATCATTTTCTTAGTTCCATTTTTCCTTAATTTGTTTAATATATCCCAGACTCCTTTTATATTATTTTTATTTTCATTTAACATTTTCCTCTAATATAATTTTTTACTAGTTCGTATTATATCAGTTAATTGTCAGACGTAATGTCCTTCAGCCCGACATATTGTGGTCTGCCAGTGAGATAGTCGAAGATCCAGTTCACCAGGTGGGAGTCCACTCCCATCTTGCTTAATTTATCCCGAAGCAAAGGGGGCTGAATGGTATTGAAGGCACTGGAGAAATCCAAAAAGAGGATCCTCACTGTGCCACTTCCCTTATCCAGATGGGAGTGGGCTCGATGAAGCAGGTAGAGGATGGCATCCTCCACACCAACACCTGGATGGTACGCAAACTGCAGGCACTCCTAGGCGTGTTGCACCTGGGGTCTGAAGAGGCTGAGGAAGAGCCGCTCCAACGTCTTCATCAGATGTGAGGTGAGTGCCACTGGTCGGAAGTCATTCAGCTCGCTGGGCCGGTTCTTTTTCGGAACTGGAATGATGTGGGATGTCTTCCAGAGAGTGGTCACTCTCCCATTCTGCAGACTGAGGTTGAAGATCCGTTGTAGTGGTTCCCCCAGTTCTGCAGCACAGGTCTTCAATAATCTTGGACACACTTTGACCGGGCCTGCAGCTTTCCCGGTCGGAGCTTCCTCAGCTGCCCTCTGACCTGTTCTGTGGTAATAAATGGCAAGGGTCGTACTGATGTAGGGGAGGGGGGGGGGGTGCAATATTTGGGGGAAGTGTGTGGAGGGGAGGGGGGGCATGGCTGTAATGAGGGCGGGGGTGGGGGTTGGAGAGCAAGGGCAAAGACTGGTTGAACCTGTTGAAAAAATCGTTCAGTTCATTTGCCCTCTCTATTGTCCCCTCAACAACTCTGGTCTTTGTATTGAGACCTGTGATGATCCTCACACCTTCCCAGAACTCCCTCATGTTGTTTTCCCTCAGCTTCTGCTCCACCTTTCTCTGTAGCTGTCCTTGGCTTCCTTCACCAGTGTTTCACCTCCTGCTGTGCTGCCTTAATGGCCTCCCTGTCTCTGCTCCTAAAAGCAGCTTCTTCTAGTTGAGCCCATCTTGACTTCTCGTGTACCTATGGCTTGTTTATTAGGGTAGCAACGGACAGTCTGACAGGGGAGACACGTCTGTACAGAAGTTCAGGTAATCCGTTCAAACAGTGTGTAACCCCTCTATGTCCTCACCATGCGGATCCATACGCACATCCCAGGCATGTGGTGTTTACACCAGTCTCTCACGCACTTTCCTTCTCACGGGGACCATCCCCTGACTGATCGAGTTGTCACAGGTTGCATTTGGACAGGGGAATATACAGTGGCTGTAGGTAAACCAGGTTGTGATCAGACTTCCCTAGTGGAGGAAGGGGATCGCTCTGTATGCATCCCGTACATTAACATACAGCAGATCAATTGTCTGTTGTTTCTAGTCGGACAGTCTACAACTTGATTAAAAACAACAAAGTAGATCAACGTTGCATGGTTAAAGTCCCCCCAGAGTGAACATGAGTGCCTCAGGGTGCTGTGTCTGCAGCCTTGCTGTGACTGAGTGGATTTTTTCACAGCAGTGGCTGCGTCCGCGATGTAAACACAGACGGTGATCACATGACTGAACTCTCTCGGCAAGTAATATGGCGCAGGCTAACAGTCAGCAGTTCAAGATCCGGCAACACTGAGACTGTCTTACGGAGATACGTCCTGGGTTACACCAGGGTTGTTAGCGTACATTATGAGTCCCCACACTTTCTTTTCCCGCTAGCCTTAGTGTCTCTGTCGGCTCTCACAGCAGTGAATCCTAGCAGGTCATCTAGCTAGGTCTCAATCCTAGCAGGTGTGTGTGTGTGTGTGTGTGTGTGTGGTTGAGTGCATGAGATGAGTCAACAGGCAGACAGTAACTAGCCAACCCAGTGACTGTACGCTTCTGTCTGGAGCGGGCAGCGGTAGCAACGGCAGTGGCAAGCCTAAACAGGAAGCCACAGGCCGCAGACAACGGGAGCAATGGGCAGAGCGCAAACCCAGCAGAAAGGCAAACAGGCCTCCACAGGAGCCAAACGCTGTGGCAGGGTTGCCAGCGGGAGCAAAAGAGCTGCTGACCAGGTGCGCAGGTGTGGGTTATATAGGAAATCCCCCGGCCCAGGGGTGGTCCTCCACAGGTCCACCTGCAACATAAGAAAAGAGGAAAAAAAACACATGACCACTCCAGAAGGAGTGGGGCCGTAACATCCACACACACACACACACACACACACACACACACACACACACACTCACACAAAGAATGGTCTTCCCACTGGGAAGGCCAGCACAGACTGACCTGCAAAAAAAAGACTATGAGAATTTATCATTCAATAATGAATATTCTAATTTTTCTTTAACTATTATTTATAGTTCTATATATAAATGTTACAGATACAGATCCACTATGCACTCACCAAGTTCTAATGTAAGCACCAAGCCAACCAATCATGACCCTCAGCTACCCGGCAACTCTGGTACCTGGAGAAGCACTTTAAGAGTAACAGAAGTAGAAAGGATGGCCTAGGTTTTTCTGTCTTACCATTTAAAAAAAAACATTGTACTCTAGAAAGGGCATCTGCCACAACATTCTGAGCATTTTATGTGGTGCATGTCCAAATAGTAAGTCAGCAAAAATAAAAATAGGTGTCCCTCGACCAAAATCCAGGGTCAAGTGGACAGGGAGAAAAAAACAAACCTGCCAGTAGGCTGACCCAAGTCCACAGCCAGCCAGACAAAATAGAGGTGCCCATCAGGCAGACGACGACTATCAAAAACCAACAAGACAAGCAGAGGTTTCAGCCCAGGAGCAAGGTGGTACAGCTCAGGAGCAAAGAACCACAGTTCATGAAGGTTTTGCAGTGAGAATTTTCCAGCCTGCCCTGCAACCAACCCTCATCAGGAGCAGCCATTATGTCATCATCTGAAACATGCTCATCCACAGACACTGCAGCAGTCACTGAGCTGACAGGCTGCTGAGTCACATTCCCCCCCAGTCCAAAAACCAGCTTTCTCAGGGAATAATCTGATTTCAACAGACTAACCTGGCAAAGCTATGTTTCTTTTTAATACTCATGTGTAGACAACAAGCAATCTCAGTCCCCAGCAGTGTCACAGCTTACGTGACACTGCTGGGGCTTTGGGGGACACGGCTTTGGGGGAGGGCAGAAAGGGCTGGCGGAGAGGGGTTTGATCTTTGAGACGTGAAAGGTGGGGTGTATCTGCATCACTGGCAGGAGCTTTTAGCAGACCGTGACGTCATTGATAATCCTAGAGATGGGAAACGGGCCCAGGAAATGAGGAGAAAGTTACCTGGACTCCGTCCTCAATGGCATCTGGTCTGTTGACAACCACACCTGCTGCCCGATGGAATAATTTGGAGCTGGAGTCCGCCTACGGTCAGCGTACTGGCGATTGAGTTCGGCTGACCGGACGAGGGCAGCATGAGTGGCTTTCCATAGCTGGTGACAGCGGCGTGCGTGGGCATCCACCAATGGAACTGCCACTTCCCTTTCCGCCGTTGGTAACGGGGGGGAGGGGGGGTTACCCCATGGGCTTTACCCCATGGATGCCTTCAGTGGGGTCAACATGGTGGCTGTTGAGATCGCAGAATTGTCGGAGTATTCAACCCAGGTCAGATGAGTACTCCATGAGCTTGGGTTGCAGGCTGCCATGCACCTAAGGGTGGTTTCCAAGGATTGGTTGGCGCGCTCAGCCTGCTTGTTGCTCTGTGGATGGTGTCCAGATGTGAGGCTAACGGTGGTGCATAGGAGTGGCAGAAGGCTTCTCCAGATTGGGAGGTGAATTGAGGACCCCGATAAGACACAATGCCCATAGGAATACCATGTAAGCGGATGACATGGTTGGTGAGGAGGTTCGCCGTTTCAAAAGCAGAGGGTAGTTTGGGAAAGGGCACCAGGTGGATCACCTTGGAGAAGCGATCCATGCAGGTGAGGATAACGGTGTTACCTTGAGAAGGAGGAAGTCCGGTCACAAAGTCCAGGGCAATGTGGGACCAGGGTCAGTGAGGGATGGAGAGTGGGTGGAGAAAGGCAGAAGGGGGCGAGGAGTCTGATTTGTTGCGGCAACAGACTTGACAGGCGCTGACATCCCGGAGTCCGTCTGCAGAGTGGGCCACCGGAACACTCGACAAATGAGAATGATAGTCCGAGTGATCCCAGGATGACATGCAAAGAAGCTGGTGTGGCCCCACTTGATGACGTCG
Organism: Pholidichthys leucotaenia; assembly: GCA_020510985.1. NCBI lineage: Eukaryota > Metazoa > Chordata > Actinopteri > Cichliformes > Pholidichthyidae > Pholidichthys > Pholidichthys leucotaenia. The sequence goes on along the minus strand of CM035840.1, from coordinate 127,704,599 downwards.
CTGCGGAGAGCGGCTGCGACAAACAGTCGACCGTCTGGGCCCCCTTCGGGTATGGGTTCTTTGGATAGATCCTGCCGGATCCTCTGCTCAAAGTCCCACGTGAGCTCTCCGAGGAAGCAGGAGGGTAGGACAATGGGAGGGGTGGGAAAGTCGGGGCAGAGCTGGCGGGAGAGAGCGTCTGGTTTAATATTGCTGGAGCCATGTCTGTAGGTGATGCTAAGATTAAATCTAGCAAAGAATCAGGCCCAGCGGGCCTGCCTGGCATTCAGCCTGAGGGCCGATCGAAGATATTCTAAATTTTTGTGGTCGTGCACACAATTACAGGCTTGGCTGCTCCCTCCAATCAGTGTCTCCACTCCTCAAGGGACAACTTAATGGCCAACAGCTCTCAGTCTCCTATGTTGTAGCTCCTCTCGGCAGGCGTGAGCCGCTGAGAGAAATACACGCAAGGATGGAGCTTCTGATCTGAGGCTGAATGCTGCAATAGAAAAGTACCCACCCCTGAGTCAGAAGCATCCACCTCTAAAATAAACTGGAGCTGGGGGTTGACCTGGGCCAAGATAAGAGTGTTAGAGAACAAACCCTTCAATTTGCGAAAGGCCTGTTCAGCTGCCTCGGACAAACTAAAGGGCACTTTTACTGAGGTAAGCTGGGTCAGAGGCTGTGCTACCCCATTATAGTTTCTAATGAAACAGCAATAAAAATTCACAAACCCCAAGAAGTGTTGAAGCTCCTTGCGGGAGTGAGGTGTAGGCCAATTTAGCACACCCTCCACCCTGGCCGGGTTGGCCCTCAGCTCTCCCTCAGCCACGATAAAGCCCAGAAAAGAAGTAGAGCGGGTGGAAAACACACTTCTCGGCTTTAATGTAAAACTGATTCTCCAGGAGCCATTGTAAAATGGCCCTGACATGGACTGCGTGTTTCTCTGGCATGTGTGAAAAAATCAAAAATGTCACTGAGATAAACAAAAGCAAATTGAATGACCATATTGCGGAGGACGTCATTGATCATACGCTGAAAGACGGCGGGGGCATTGGTGAGCCCAAATTGCATCACCAGATATTCAAATTGGCCCAAGTGTGTTTTAAAGGCCGTCTTCCATCCGTCCCCTTCACGAATGCGAACCAGATGATGTGCGTTCTGCAAGTCAAAATTGGTAAATACGCACGCTGAAGGAGCTCTAGCGCGGAGTTTATCAGGGGCAGAGGATATTTGTCCTTAACGGTTATAGCATTGAGTTCATGATAATCAATGCATGGGTGTAGGGAACCTTCCTTCTTCCCGACAAAAAAGAGCCCTGACCCAAGAGGAGCCGATGAAGGCCGAATAAGGTTGGCGTTCAGAGAATGTTTAATATAGCTCTACATCGCCTCCCTCTCCGGCCCAGAAATACTGTAGAGCCGGCTGGACAGCAGCTGTGCACCCGGGAGAAGATCTATAGCACAATCACAGGAGTGACGTGAAGGTAAAGAAAGTGCTCTAGACTTGCCAAAGACCTCTCCGAGATCATGATAGACCTCGGGCACTAGGCTGAGGTCTGGCGGGTCCACCAGGGGGGACAAGATGGACAGCGTAGGTGACACATGGACAATCCCTGTGGTACAGGTACACAGGTAATCTCCTTACCCGCTTTAAACCAATCTGGATCCCACATGGGTTTAATGTGGATGAGAAGTCAGTAACACTGGTGCCATAGGTAATGTCAAAATGGGCAAACACAGATGGGTCCAACATGGAACCCATGGACAAACCCACATGAGACCCATAAAACAGCCCAGTGGGTATGCTGGCTGGGGGGCAGCCTGAAGAGAATGAAATGACAATCTGGTATGTGGTGACTACCGAACACCATACTTAAAACACTATTATGAATAATTGCTTATCTGAAAAAGGAACAACAAAACAATGGCTCGCAAATGAGTCTTAACATCAAGATTCTTTATTTATGGTTTTGAGGCCTTCACCTGTTTTACCAGGAGGTAAACATAATGCCTGTTATCTCAGTCTTATGTCAAAAGCAGTCATTTCTGCTCAACACACTTGTTCCAATGACAGGCCTCATCTGCAATTCAGCTGGGTAAATTGAATCTGCCAGTCAAGTGAAGCACCACACTTATCTACTCCTGACCTGTGAAACAGGACTCTGCTCTATTGCCTTTGCATAACACCCTGCCATTGTTTATACCCCCACCTACCAAGATATCACTCAAGTATTGTCATTTCACTAACTGTAAATCAAGACCAGTTCAACCTCTGGCTATACCTGTTCATTCTTTGTGACTTTATGTTATTGTCAGGAGTACTCTCTAGGGCACAGATGCTAAAGTTCACATTATTCACATAATCACAAACGCTTAATATGTAAATGCACACATAGCCGACAACAGCAAACCACAAGGAAGGAAAAAAGATACATAGATTCCCCGAGAATACACTGTGCCTGGGACACATTTTTGCTTGAGTCAGCAAGAGAAATGTTAATGCTGCTGTGAGGATTAATGGAAGTATTGGCTTACAAACACTTGGTGATCCATTACTGTGGCTCCCAGCTACCAGCTACTCTTGGGTTGTTTTTCAGTTGCAAAAGTCACAAGGAAAGTACTTCCTGCTTTAATTACATACCACATAAGCAAATACTAATACAGATAAACCATAAACTCTGAGATCAGCTATTTCTTATTTTAACAAGAATAGGGTTACTAAATGTATGTATTTTCCCTGACTAAAATAAACAGCAGAGCTAAGCATGTATTGTGAATGCCCAGTATGTAAATTGGTATAAACTCAATTGGTAAGTATGCAAAATTATGTAAAATCTGCCATGCTTATTTTTTATGCACATTTTTATGCAAGTCTTTTATGCAAGTCTTTTTATGCAAGGTTTTTGTGATGTAAAAAAAAGAGGCCAAGATAAATCATTTCAAAACTTTTTCCACCTTTAATGTAACCTATATCCTGCACTGTATAAAACAGTTGTCTCAACTTTAAAAAGTTAGTGTTCGGGCTGCCTTAAAATTTTAAGTTTACTGAACTTCAGAAAATAAGTGGTAAAGACACATAAAACACAAAAATTCAAGTTCAGTCAATTTAAAATTTTAAGGCAGCCCGAACTCTGTTTTTTTTTTTTTTTTTTAAGTACAATAACCCTAGTTACTTTTTACAGTGTGTACAACCTAATTGAAAAACAAACTGAAATCTTTTAAGGGGAAAAATAATAAAAAACTTATAACCTGGTTGCAAAAATATGTGCACCCTTAAGCTAATACTTTTTTGCAGCACCTTTGACTTTTATTATAGCATTCAGTCTTTTTCGGTAGGAGTCTATCAGCATGGCACATCTTGATGTGGCAATATTTGCCCACTCTTCTTTGCAAAAACACTCCAAATCTGTCAGATTGTGAGTGCATCTTCTGTGCACAGCCCTCTTCAGATCACCCCACCGCAAATGTTCGATCGGATTCAGGTCTAGACTCTGGCTGGGCCATTGGTGAAGCCATTCTTTTGTTGATTTGGATTTGTGCTTTGGGTCATTGCCATGCTGACAGATAAAGTTACACTTCAGCTTCAGCTTTCTAACAGAAGCCTGAAAGTTTCGTTGCCAACACTGATTGATATTTGGAACTGTTCATAATTCCCTCCACCTTGACTAAGGTCCCAGGTCCTGTTAAAGAAAAACAGCCCCAAAGCATGATGCATCAACCACCATGCTCCACTTTAGGTATGGTGTTCTTTTGGTAATGGGCAGTGTTGTGTATGTGCCAAATATACCTTTTGGAATTATGGCCAAAGAGCTCAACCTTGGTTTCATCTGACCATAACACCTTTTCCCACATGTGTTTGGGAGATTTCAAATGTGTTTTTGAAAAATGTTGCCTGGCTTGGCTGTTTTAAGGCTTCTATCTTGCCACCCTACCCCATAGTCCAGACATATGAAGAAGACGGGAGATTGTTGTCACATGTACTAAACAGCCAGTACTTGCCAGAAATTGCTGCAGCTCCTTTAGTGTTGCTGTCGGCTTCTCAGCAGCCTCCCTGACCACTTTTCTTCTCATCTTTTCATCAATTTTGGAGGGACGTCCAGTTCTTGGTAATGTCACTGTTGTGCCTTATTTTCTCCACTTGATGATAACTGTCTTCACTGTGTTCCCTGGTATATTTAACCCCTTGCACTCTGGTCAATTTCCCTAAAAACGCCTAAAAATAACATACCCAAAGTAAATCAGAAGCTGTTCTTCAACCCTTTGCAGCATCATCATGGGGTTGGTCTCATTTAAAAGAAAACACTTTGAATTATTTGGCAAAACAGTCATAATCTCTCTAAGTGCTCCTGCCACTGAGTAAGAGTCATCTAAACATACTGAATCTGAAGAAAATAAAGTTCGCCTGGGTGTTTTTTTTAGATACAAATGCTTGCAAATAACACACAGCTGTCAGATACGGGCTGGGAAATGCAACAGAAATGTAGAACCAAGTGTTATCCAGCTGAGGTCAAAATTTTGTAACAATACCACAAAAAATGAATATTTTACACAGCTTTTTTCTCAGGTTGTTCCCAGGCGTTTTTGAACTGTGCCAAATTGTGCCAAATGGCACAGTTTGGAAAAAATGTCTATAACTTTTGAATGCTGAAACATAGAAGCTTGATCTTGGGCTCTAATGAAAGGTGACACTCAGGGCTGCGTGTGTGTGTGGGATGGGTTGTTTATTCATTCATGAATGAATGAATGAACAAACAAGCCCCCCACACACAAAGAAGCATGCCACGTAAAAAATGTGTGGCCTTTTTTTACAAGAAAAAAATAACCTGCAGTGCACTACAAACTATACTAAAATATCTGCAATGTAGAGGATAACAACTCCCCCCCCCACCGCTACAGAGGAGCTCGGCGCACAAAAAATGGTCCGTCAAGTGGCCATGACGCACCGTTGTAATTACCGATCGGTCAAAAGTCATTTTTATTACTATTTTCAGTGATAAAGAATAATTTAGCTTATAACACTTACCTGTCCACAACAGCAGTGTCGTTGGCGAACATCTGTTCCTCATCGTCAGACAAACATGAAGCTGGTCCGCTTGTTACGGACTCGTGGTTCTGGTCACGCGACCCGATCAAACCATCTCCGCTTCCATGATGGCGGTTTTTGCAAATGATTTTTCAAAACAAATAAGAACAGTAGTAATAAAAAAAGACTGGCTAATGGCTGCGAGTGGCGAACGCTACCATTACACACAGGTCTCAATGTGTGTCACCCAGCGGTTTAGACCAAACAGATTTTACGCACGGGACGAACGCTTTCAATCGTCGAACTTCTCTGCTTCAATTGGCTCGTTGTATTTGCGGTCGTTGGTAGGCGGGTCCTTCTTGCTAGGTTTTCAGTCATTGGTTCTTCAAGTTTTCAGAAACCCAATTCAAGGCTCTTATTAGTCGAATGAGAGGTCAATCAAATCTAAACCAATCAAAACACTCCGTTGGCTTTCTGTTCACGGCTGTGTCTGTACTGGAAGAACGGAAATGCAGCTTTTTTTTTTTTTCAGTGCGCACTGAGACGCACTAGGACGCAGAGACGTGACCGCCCACGGTATCCTGGAGTGCAACAGGTTAATGCCTTGGAAATTCTTTTCTACCCTTCTCCTGACTGATACCTTTGAACAATGAGATCCCTCTGATGCTTTGGAAGCTCTCTGCGGACCATGGCTTGTGCTGTAAGATGTGACTACAAAAATATCAGGAAAAGCCTACTCGAACAGCTGATCTTTATTTGGGGTTAATCAGAGGCTCATTAAATGATGGCAGGTGTTTACTGACTCCCATTTAACATGAGTTTGAATGTAATTGGTTAATTCTGAACACAGCCCCATCCCCAGTTATAATAGGGCGTGCATATTTATGCAAGCAAGTTATTATAAGCATTTTATTTTTAATTTTTCCCCTTAAAAGATTTCAGTTTGTTTTTCGATTGGGTTGTACAGGTTATAGGTCACATTAATTGTGGAAAAAGTTTTGAATTTTTGTTTTTTCATCACAAAAACCTGGTATTTGAACAGGAGTGTGTAGACTTTTAATATCCACTGTATGTTGTTGCATAGGCTGGTTACTGATTCTTACACTTCTTATAACTGCTAAAACCGAGAAATATTTTTCATTTTTTGTACTTTTTTTAATCTAATTGCCTTAAGATAATTTAAACATACTCATACATTTATACATACTCCTTTCTCAAAGCTCACCTCCTATTTTGCATCCAAAGAGGAGTAAACCAACACAAATGTATTATACTGAATTTGAAAGCTGCAGCTGATCCAGGGGACTTAAATCACCCTGGGCTCTTTTCAAAAACAATGACATAACTTGCGTGAGTCTGTGATTGTAGTCTTTCATTTTATGCATTTTCACAACCTTATATGTACTTTAACAGACAACAGCCTACACTGTTAGTTATGTGGAAAATTATATCTTATATTGACAAAGATCATATGTGTAACTAATGGCAAAAGTCAATCAGGATCAAAAAATAATTTCTCTCTTGCCATTCATTTGAATGGAGATTTTTTCCAAAGTAAGGTCCCATATGTGGAAGTAGAGAAGACATTACTTAGGCTCTCTATATCTTCAAAACTAAACAGCAAAACAAATCAGAAAACAATCAGTGTAATGAATAAATGGTGTAGCTGCTGAATATGTGTTTAATTTTCTGTAACAACCACTATTTTAAAAGTTTAGTACAAGACTGATTATTCATAGTTTTCGATCACGTGACTTCCGATGGGTTCACTGGCCATTTTGGGGGAATAATCATGTAGTAAAATGGAACAAAAAAAGTGAAAATGTCCAAAATTTGTTATGAAACTCTTGAGCCCCGGTCTTTCTCTTATTTTTTCTTCTACTGGGCAATGGAGAATAATAGAGGTGGGGGCGAATGCATTGTTTAGACGTGCGACCAGCTGATCGCGATGAGGAGGCCAGTGCCGCTGCCCGGAGTGAAGCCCCTCATCCCGAATGAGCTCAGGAGGAAACGCTGCAGAAGAAGGGATGGAACTAAATTAAGAATGTGGAGAACAAAGCATAAACCCTCTGTACCGATGTTCATCACCGGGAATGTGAGGCTGCTTGGAAACAAAACAGATGAACTCAACAGCTCTGATCAGGATGCAAAGTGAATATTGTGAGTGAAGTATCATGTGTTTTACAGAGACGTGGGCGCAGCACCCACGGAGGCCACGGACTGGAGTGCAGCACCAATGGAGGCCCCAGACAGAGGGGGAGCAGCACCCACGGAGGCCCTGAACGAAGGGAGGCAGCACCCATGAAGGCCCCGGACGGAGGGGGTGCAGCACCCAAGGAGACCACGGACTGGGGCACAGCGCCCACAGTGGCCCTGGAATGGGGTGCAGCACCCACAGCGGCCCTGGACTGGGGTGCAGCACCCACGGCGGCCCCGGACTGGGGCATAGCACCCACGGTGTCCCCGGACTGGAGCATAGTGCCCATAGCGGAAAGGGTGACCCTCGAGAAAACCAGGCCGAGGAGGCGATCGACCAGTGGAGCACTAGCCAAGGACAAGGACTGAGGACTGAGGCGCAGCACCCACGGAAGCTCCAGACCATGGTGTAGCACCCACGGAGACCCCGGGCTGGGGCGTAACACCCACAGAGGCCTCAGACGGAGGAGTCACACCCACGGTGGCTTCAGACGGAGGCGTGGCACCCGTGGCAGCCTCAGACAGGGAGGCAGGACCCCCAGAGACCTCAGGAGAAAACACAGATGAAAACACAGACACACACCGGACAAGAGTCGCCGGTAGCAGTGGAGCTACACCCAGCTGGTGTAGCTGATGGCTGCACCTAGACCTCCCCAGCAAGAGCCAGGCAAGATCTCTCTAGGACAAGAAAGAGCACTTGCCTGAGCTTGAGCTCCACTGCCATCCAGGACTCCAGCGATCCTGGCTGGGACATCTCGGCTCCCTCCACCTGGGCGTCCACTTCCAACACAGCCACCTGAGGAGAAGAAAAAAGCACCGGAGAAAAATCACCAGCAGCAGTGGAGAGTGGTAAGGACAGCTCAGGAGCAGAGGACATCTGCAACTGATTCTCCCCACCATGAGCCTGACAAGAATTCTCTGGAACTGTAGGTGATGGCACAGAACAGAGCACTTGCCTGATCTCAAGCTCTACCACCGACTCCAGCTTCTCTACTTCAGCGCCCCTAGTGGCAGGCATGATGGTGGGTACAGCCAGTAGACCTCCAGGTGTGATGACCCGCGCCGGTGGATCTCTCTGCAGAGTGGCTGATGCTGGAGTCTGCCTCACCAAAGGCACAGACTCCCATGCCACTGAACCCAGGGGACACTCATCTGTCAGCTCAGGGTTCAGAGCACAAGTTGTGCTTGTCGTCCATCTCAAACATGGCTGCAGGACTGGAGCAGGAGTTCCCAGTGTGGCAGGCCCAACCATTGCCCGGCGGCTTCTTCCCAGAACTGGCGAACACTCCGAAGAGACATGGAAAAACACGGAAGGAGGCGAGGGTGAGACAACAGCAGCGGGTGATGAGGACTCAGCTAAGTTTGGCTGCTGGCGCTGAGCTTCATCACCAGGAATACACTGTGTTCCACATTATTATGCAAATGATATTTGTCTCAGATTTTCCTAAATAGTCGATGCAAATGACAGTCAGTATAATTTTCAAGTCATCAACAATTAGAGCAAAATTCAAATTTTATTGAACAAACCTCCCATTGATAACTATTTTTTTGCAAAAATGAAACAACTCAAAATGCACTGTTCCAAATTATTATGCACATCATCATCATGATCACGGCGGTCTGTTGGGGGCGACAATGACTGTTTCATTTCGGTCTGATCAGATTCCTCCACGCACCTTGTTAACCCAGGCGACGTCCGAGCCGGTATGAGTTGCTTTCTGACTGACCATTTCATGAAACTGCTTGCAAAGTATTTGAGTACCGCTAGCTTTTGCCAGACTAGTGGCACATTCTTTGCAGATAGAGGTATTATCGGTGCATTTAATTGGTTGTAAAGAACTGAAAAGGGTCATTTGTTGAAGTTGCAGCATTAGGAGGTCATATTTACTGAAATCAAAAGCAATTTCATTCAAAAACATTTTAACAGGCCAAGTTACATGTTAACATAGGACCCCTTCTTTGATATAACCTTCACAATTCTTGCATCCATTGAACTTGTGAGTTTTTGGAGAGTTTCTGCATGGATTTCTTTGCAAGATGTCAGAATAGCCTCCCACAGCTACTGTTTTGATGTGAGCTGCCTCCCACTCTCATAGATCTTTTGCTTGAGGATTCTTCAGAGGTTCTCAATAGGGTTGAGGTCAGGGGAGGATGGGGGCCACACTATAAGTTTCTCCCCTTTTATGCCCACAGCAGCAAATGATATAGAGATATTCTTTGCAGCATGAGATGATGCATTGTCATCGATGAAGATAATTTTGCTACAGAAGGCACAATTCTTCTTTTTGTACCATGGAAGAAAGTGGTCAGTCAGAAACTCTATATACTTTGCCAAGGTCTTTTTCATACCTTCAGGGAGCCTAAAGGGGCCTACCATCTCAATCCTCATGAGTCCGGCCCAAAAAATGACTCTGCCCCATCCTTGCTGACGTTGCAGCCCTGTTGGGACATGTTGGCCATCCACCAACCATCCACTACTCCATCCATCTGGACCATCCAGGGTTGCACGGCACTCATCAGTAAACAAAACTTTTTAAAATTAGTCTTCATGTACTTCTGGGCCCACTGCAACCATTTCTGCTTGTGAGCATTGGTTAGGGGTGGCTGAATAGTAGGTTTATGCACAACTGCAGCCGATAGGAAGAGACTGAACAAACTGATTAAGAAAGCTAGCTCTGTCCTGGGGCAGCGCCTTGATCCGATGGAGGAGATAGGAGAGAGAAGGACGGTGGCTAAACTGTCATCTCTGCTGGAGTCCGAGTTCCACCCTATGCAGGACATACTGGATGCACTGAGGAGCTCATTTAGCAGCAGACTACATCATCCCAGGTGCACAACCGAGAGGTTTCGTAGGTCCTTCCTACCAACGGCTGTCAGACTGTACAACCTAAGCAGGGCTGCTCGCAGAGATAGCAAAAAGACGTAACAAACTAATAGTTTTTTTGAATGCAAAAGATGCAATAGACTTACACAATGGTCCTCTCCGGCATACAACTAGGAACATACCGGTCGCTGTGGAGGGTGAGAATATGTATGGGCACATAATCATACCATGTAGGATAACTAAATGGACGGTTATGCTGTTTCATCCCACCTAGCAACAATGCTCTGCACTGTGTGTGTTTATATATTTACATATTTATTCCATCTAGCTACAATGCTCTGCACTGGGTGTGTTTATATTTATATATCTATATATTTATTCCATCTAGCTACAATGCTCCGCACTGTGTTTTTATATATCTACATATTATTCCATCTAGCTACATTGCTCCGCACTGTGTGTGTTTATATACTTGCATATTTATTCCACCTAGCTGCAATGCTCCGTACTGTGGGTATTTATATATTTACATATTTATTCCATCTAGCTACAATGCTCTGCACTGTGTGTTCATATATTCATATATTTATTCCATCCAGCTACAATGCTCTGCACTGTGTGTCTGTGTGTGTGTGTGTATATATATATTTTATAGTAATATGTACAGATGTATATTAGCTGCTCTTGCTTGCTTGTTTTTTTTCTTGCCTTCTGATTGTTGCTCTGAGTGTTGCTATCCCTGTGCTGTTGCAATCCTGGAATTTCCCCGTTGTGGGACTAATAAAGGCTTATCTTATCTTATCTTATCTTATGTAAGATGTAGTAAAAGAGACTATTACAGTAAACAACTGGAAAAAAACAAAGACAATATTAAAAATACATGGACAATAATCAACAGTATCCTTGGAAATAAAAGCAGAAATACCAGCTACCCAACTAACAATCCAAAAAATAAAAAATCGACTCCGAATGTGAATATAGCTTCACCTGCAGATGAATTTAATAATTTTTTTGTTAACATTGGACCTAAACTGGCCCGAGAAATACCCACTACGGTGCCAACAGGTGATTCAATATGCAATAACACTGCTGTAAAAGACACCATCTTCATAAAGAACACAGACGAAAGAGAGGTCATTGAAATTGTTAAATCGTTCAAAGTAAAACATCTACTGACTGCGATGGTATTGATATGCTACTAGTCAAAACTGTTATCGAATGCATAGTGAAACCACTGACGTATATCTGTAACCTGTCTCTCCAATCAGGTATATTTCCCAATGCAATGAAAATAGCTAAAGTAATTCCGATTTACAAGACAGGCGACAGAGGGGAACTCTCCAACTACAGACCAATTTCACTATTACCGCAATTTTCCAAGATACTTGAAAAAATATTCTATGAGAGAATTGACAACTTCATACTGAAGAATGATTTATTGTGTGAGCAGCAATATGGGTTCAGACACAAAAGAACAACAGCATATGCCTTAATGGAATTTACAGAAAAAATATCAACAGCCATTGAAAATAAAGAGTATTCAGTTGGAGTATTCCTGGATCTTAAAAAAGCATTTGATACAGTAGATCACAATCTATTATTAAAGAAACTACAAAATTGTGGTATCAGAGGGGTAGCACTGTCCTGGTTAAGAAGTTACTTAAAGAATAGATATCAGTTTGTATGTGTTAACAACAAAAACTCAGAGCTACTGAAGGTCACCTGTGGAGTCCCACAGGGTTCAGTTTTGGGACCATTATTATTCAATATGTATATAAATGATATATGTAAAGTTTCAGAAAAAATGGACTTAATATTGTTTGCTGATGACACTAACCTGCTATGCAGTGGAAACAATTTGGAACAACTTCTGGATACACTCGGAAAGGAATTAGGAAAGCTGAAACTGTGGTTTGATTCAAACAAATTAACGCTCAATTTAAGCAAGACAAAATTTATAGTCTTTAACAACCATCACAACTACCCAGTACCCAAACTCAGTGTAAATGGTGTAGAGATTGAAAGGGTATCCGAAACTAAATTCCTTGGAGTAATAATTGATAACAAACTGTGTTGGAAGCCACATATTAATTATATAAAAGGTAAAGTATCCAAATCAATTGCAATATTACACAGAGTGAAAAATTTGCTGAATCAACCCACACTATACACCTTGTATCATTCATTAATTCTCCCATACATGACATATTGTAATGAAGTATGGGGAAATACATATAAAACAAACATATATCCACTCTTTATGCTTCAAAAGAGAGCTATTAGAATAATCAACAAAGCAGCTTACAGGGATCCAACAAACCCACTTTTTCTTAAACAAAAAACTCTCAAGTTGAAAGATCTGATCGACTTTAAAACCGCAATAATAATGTTCAAAGTGAAGAATCTATCACTGCCCGCAAATATCCAAAAGTTGTTCCAAACAAGGGAGAAACGATATCACTTCAGAGGAACATGTATATTTCAAAAGCCTACAGTGAGAACAACTACCAAGCAACACTGTATTTCAGTGCAAGGTGTCAGATTATGGAACGATTTTGGACCTGAATTAAAATCATGTACAAAGCTTGGACAATTTAAACAAAAACTAAAGGAAGAAATACTCCAAACATATTTACAAGACGACATGTAAACTCACATAAGGATTGACATTTCCAGCCTGTGTTGTGTTATAGCTTAGTTTTTCTTTTTTCTCTGTGACACTATGTCTTAGATTTGTTTTTGAATAGTAACCGCTTAACTTAGACTAGCTCAGTTTTCTTTTTCTCTCAGTCATATTTTGTCTTAGCCTTGTTTTAAATTGTAATCGCTCTTGTCTTGTTTTCTCTTTTTTCTCCTTTGAATTCTTGGATGGAATATGGGTGGGCAATATAAGCTGCGGCTTCAGCCATCACCCATTTCGGATAACTCACGTGGAATTGTATAGTAGAAGGAGTCTTTGTCTAATTTGACCTTGTTGTTATATTATACAGTTTCTTTTAACCTGTAATATACTATCCGAAATAAATAAATTCATTCATTCATTCATTCATTCTTATCTTATCTAACTGCAAGCCTGTGGAGGATGCTACACCTTGGGGTCCGTGGGACTCCAGAGGCACCAGGAGCTTCAAATACCTGTTTGCTGCTTTGTAATGGAATTTTAGCAGCTGCTTTCTTAATCCGATGAATTTGTCTGGCAGAAACCTTCCTCATTATGCTTTTATCTGTACGAACCCATCTGTGCTCTGAATAAGCCACAAATCTCTTCACAGTATGATGATCACACCAAAGTAAAGTGATACTTTGTCCAAAGCATTACACTATTTGATGCTTTTCGGCAGCAGAGAGATCCTTTTTCTGTCCCATATTGCTTGAAACCTTTGAGATACTTAATGATGTGGAACATTCTTCTTAAGTAGTTTTCCTTTAATTGGGCTCATCTGGCAAACTAATTATGACAGGTGTCTGAGTTTGATATAAGTGATCCAAAGATCTCTGAGGCACAATACCCTCCATGAGTTGAATTGAAAGACAAAAAAATTTAATGTTTATGACACTAAAATCCTATTTGCATAATACAGTAATTTGGAATGTGGTATAAGGCAAGGTATTTCATTAAAATGAGAAGAGGAATGAAAACCCACTTGCCTTTTTTTCCCAGGGCGTGATGGTTAATGCTGCTGAAATTGGGCCAGATGGTGCTCCTCTTGCCACCGCTGACGTCTTCTGGGAAGGAGGCGGAGGCTTGGATTCTGGCGAGGGAGGCGGGATGCTGGAGCCTGGGGCTGCATCCTCGTGGATCAGGCCCTCAATGCTGATGACTGGAGACCGCCTACCAGACTGTGAGGGTCTTTCTGGAGGGTGGTGATAGAATACGACAGGCTCGCACACCTGGGGTAGCTCCCTAATACCGGGTGCACCTCCACTAAGGCCGCTGCCCCCTCCACATTCCTACGCACCTCCTCCTGTGAGCGAGAGGTCAGTGCTGCATCGAAAAAGTCCTGGGCAAAGTCCGTTGCCCACAGTTCATCAACGGTTGGATTCCCAGCTGCTGATTTACCTCGGTCAGTGGCGCCCCGACACGTTTGTGGCTTGGTAAAAGCACAGGAGGGGAACATAATTGCAGGGAAGGGAGGGAAAAAAACAAACCCACAGAGGCTGGTGTCACACTGGTTGTGTCCTGTCACAAAACGCCCTTTTCAAGGGCTAAGCAGGACACCACATGCTCTCTGTGAGTTTGCACATTTATTAACATAAAGATGAACATACAAAGAACACAAAACATATACAAAAATGTGACTGAAGAAGCGCTGGGGGAGAGCGGGGCTCAATGCACAAGGGGACGGAAGCCTGGGAACGCCAGGCAAAGGGGCAGAACCAGCTGGAGCACACCCGAGAGACAGCAGGGCTCACGACTGGAAATAAGAGGAAAAACCTGACCTGGCTGAGCACTCCCGTTCTCCTTGACGGCTGCACTAACACACTCAGAGCAAGAGCCAGAAAGGACATCTGATGATGCCACAATGGTAGAAGGACAGGGCAACAGGAAGAGGTTGTTGTGCCCTTATATACCGTTGTTTAATGTGTGACAGGTGTGGATACATGAGTGGGGGAAATAACATAGGGAATGACTAAATATGAATAAAAATAATTCTGTCATTATCAGGCGAGAATGCTTCCCCCCACCCTTCCGGTCTCTATTTTCCGGGCTCCAGAGCTCATCAAGCACACCTGCGTGATTACGCATCTGTTGCCTCCTGATTCACCAGCGTATTTAAGAGCCAGTGTGTGAAGAGTTGTCCGCTGGATTGTTGGGTTTGTGCCGCCTCACAATCATAATTCTTGTGTGGTTAAATTAATTATTTTCTACAAACGTTGTCTTATCTTCTCCTCTTCTCCTCTCAGGTTTGCTGCCGCCTCCAGCGGTGTGGCTCCAGGGCTGTGATTGCTCGCTCGCCTGAATCATCTACCTCCAGGACAATGGCTTCTCTACCCAGGTCCTCCAGTCACTCCTCCTCCATCCCTGCAGTCATTAATTCACTGTGTCCTCTCCCACACTGTGGTCACTGCTGGGCTCTCTGTCAGTATCGTAAGATCCATATCCTCTGTAGCTATTTTCTAGTATGCCATGTCCATTATTAAACCCTCCTCTGTTTCCCTCCTAGGCCGCATGTGGCTCAAGAGTGCAACTATTTTCTTGTATATAGTTTGGCTTCTTGCTTGCGGGTTTCATTAATTGTTGTGTGTGTATATATATTCATTAAGTTAGCGTGTTTTGTATAGGGATTGGGTTTTCATTAAAGTGGTGTAACTTTTCATCTGCATCTGTGTGTTCTTCTGAAGTTGTTACCTTGTACTTAAGCCTCCTCAGAATTTCAAATCATGACAGAATGATCAAGCCAGGATCAAGGCTTAGCGGGCACTACCTCAGGAGAACAGTCAGCGCTCTCGCGTTTGGAAGCCAAAGAGCCCCAGGTCATGCTTTTGTCTGAGAAGCTCCAGACTATCAAACAACAATTCACCACTGTATCAGAGCATTTGTGTCGGCTTCCTGGTGCCCCCCCCCCCCCCGGCAACTTCTGTCCCAGGAGTCCCTGTTTTCTGCTGGACCATGTCCGTCCTCGCACATGCCCCGAACGGGGAGAGGTGGGGGGATGTAAGGGGTTCCTGTTACTATGTCGGATGTATTTTCAGAAGGTGGAGGGGGAATACAGGGATGATTCGGCCAAAATACAGTTCCTGACCCTGTTACTTCGCGACCAGGCACTCAAGTGGGCCCAGTCTGTCTTGAGTGGTCAGGAAGGGGCCCAATATACTTTTGAATGTTTCATTCAGGAATTCACCCAGGCATTTGATCACACAGAGAGTGAGGGTAACATCGCTTGCCAGTTGCTGGGGCTTCGGCAGGGGAGTCAGGCAGTTGCCGACTACTCTGTTGAGTTTCAGGTTGCTGCGGCAGACTCTTAGTGGAATGACGCTGCTTTACGTAGCGTCTTCCTCTGGAATTTGAATAACATCCTCCACGACAAACTGGCTATTCGGGTGATCCCCTCCTCTTTTGATGAATTGATCGCCCAGGCAGTGGCCCTTGACAACTGGTTCCGGGGGTGTGCTAGGGAGCAGAGGACCGCTGCTTCCTTGCCTGCCCCACGGCCGGGTCCCCCACCCAATCACGCTGCATCCACGGCGCCACCTCCAGAGCCGATGTTCCTGGTGGGGACTCATCTGACTCCGGAGGAGCGCCGGCACCGGGAAAAGGTCGGGGCATGCATGTACTGCAAGGCAACTGATCATGCCATCTCATAATGCTCAACTCAGCCAAAAAGAACCGGACAGTCAGCAACTGTGGGGGTCTGGCGCAAGGTTCTTCTCAAAATTCCTCTAGCTGTTTTCTTATCCAGTTACCGGGAGCTGAATGTAAAACCTCCGGTCTGGTGGATTCTGGAGTGGTGCAAAACTTCATTCATCAGAAATTGATTCAAAAATTTCAGATTCCCACAAGGAACCTCCCAATACCCTTTAATATCCCCGCCTTATCTGGTTGTAGTCTTGCGGCAGTGACCCGACAAACTGAGCCCATTTTGGTCATTTTGCCGGGTAACCACAGTGAGATAATCCAGTTTTTTGTGTTGCCACAATCTTCCTACTCCGTGATTTTGGGGTATCCATGGCTTCACAAATATAATTCCATAATCAGCTGGGCCCAGGGTTCAATTTCTTCCTTGAGTTAATTCTGTTTGTTGTCATGTCTCTGATCTGCTACTTGTTCACCCTCTCAAGGCTGTATTTGCCCTCCTCCCTTCGCGGTGATGTCATCCAGTGGGGATACACAAGTTTTGTTGCCTGTCATCCCAGCATCACTCACGCTATTGAACTAATTCAGCGTGTGTTTTAGTGACCTTCCCTCAGGTCAGACGTTAAGGACTATGTGAAGGCCTGCCACACTTGTGTCACCAACAAGTCGGATTCGTCCCCTCCAGCCGGTCTTCTCCATCCACTCCCCATCCCTTCCTGCCCCTGGTCCCATATCGCTATTGACTTTGTCTCGGGCTTCCCTCCATCTCAAGGCAACACCATCATTCTCACTATCGCCAATCGCTTCTCCAAGGCCCTTCTTCTGGTTCCCCTTCCTGGTCTCCCTTCTGCTGCTGAGACGGCCAACCTCCTGTCCATCCATGTCATCTAACTACATGGCCTTCCCATTGACATCATCTCTGATCGAGGACCATAGTTTATCTTACTGGTGCGGAAGGCATTCTGTCGGTCCTTGTGTACCTCTGTCAGCCTCATTTCCCGTTATCATCCACAGAGCAATGGTCCGGCCGACAGTGCAAACCAGTCCTTGGAGGCCACCCTGAGGTGTATAGCATCCTGCAACCCATCTACCTGGAGCTCCCACCTGACCTGGGTGAAATATGCACTCAACTCTGCTGTCTCCTCCGCTACGGGGCAAACTCATTTTGAGGCCGCCATGGGGTTCACACCACCACTGCTACCCATGATGGAGAGGTAGATCATGGTACCTTCTGTGGAGGCCCACGCACATCGCTGTCGCCACCTCTTGAGGTCAACTCAGATGGCTCTTCAACGATGGTCCAAGCAGAACCACCTGTATGCCAACCGTAGATGTGCGGTGAGGTCAAGATACTTTGTGGGCAAGAAGGTCTGGTTATCGCGGAGAAGGTACCGGTGAAGACGGACTCACATAAGCTGTACCCACACTTTCTGGGCCCATTCCCGATCTGCCGTAACATCAATGATGTCACCGTCGGGTTAAAGTTGCCTCCATCTCTCTGTATCCATCACACCTTCCACATTTCTCAAATCAAGCCTCTCTCTGTCAGCCCCCTATCGACCCCTCCAGAAATTCCTCCACCTCCCCGGGTCATTGATGGACATAACACCTACACTGTCCAGTAGATTTTGGACATACGCTGTCGAGGCAGGGGTCTGCAGTACTTGGTGCTCTGGAAGGGATATGGTCCAGAGGAGAGATCCTGGATTCCACGATCCTGTTTCCATGACAAGGTTATGGTACAGACGTTACATCTCGCCCATCCAAAGAAGCACGGGGTCCGCCAGGACGTGTCCCTTGAGGGGGGGCACTGTCATGGTCAGGCAAGCGTGCCTCCCCCCCTCCCTTCCTGTCTCTATTTTCTCGGCTTCAGAGCTCATCGAAGGCACCTGCATTATTACATACCTGCTGCCTCCTGATTCACCAGTGTATTAAAGGGCCAGTGTGTGAAGAGCCCTCTACTGGATCATTGGATTTGTGCCACCTCACAATAATAATTCTGGTTGTGTGGTTTAAATTATTTTCCACAAACGTTGTCTTACCTTCTCCTATCCTCCTTTAAGGTTTGCTGCCACCTCCAGCGGTGCGGCTCCGGGGCTGTGTTTGCTCGCTCGCCTGAATCTCTCTACCAGTATCATAAGCTCCATGTCCTCTGTAGTTATTTTCCAGTATGCTGTATCCATTATAACAATAATAATAATAATAATAATAATACATTTTATTTAAGGCGCCTTTCAAGGCACTCAAGGATGCCGTACAAAAATAAAACAATCAATAAAACACATTTAAAAACACATCACAAGTACAAGAATCACAAAGAATAGGCCTTAGTGAACAGAAAAGTCTTGAGGTGGGATTTGAAGGTGGAAAGTGAGTTTAAATTCCTGAGGTCCGGTGGGAGGGAGTTCCAGAGGCGGGGGGCGGTGCAGCTGAATGATCGGAGGCCCATGGTGGTCATGCGTGCAGGAGGGACAGTGAGGTTGATGGTAGTTGATGATCTGAGAGTTCTGGATGGTGTATGGACGGAGAGGAGTGCAGCCAGGTATGGGTGGGGGGGCGAGGCCATGGAGGGCTTTGTAAGTGAGGAGGATGATTTTATAGTCAATGTGGTGTTTGATGGGGAGCCAATGGAGGTGCTGCAGAACCGGGGTGATATGATGGGTGAATGGAGTTCTGGTAATGATCCGGGCGGCAGCATTCTGAACCAGTTGAAGTTTTTTTAAGAGATTTGAGGGGGAGACCAGATCAGGATTTGTCCTTCAATTCACATATTAAATTTGTTTCTAAGACTGCCTTCTATCATTTGCGTAATATTGCCAAGATTAGGAGCATCTTGTCTCAGAGTGATGCTGAGAAGCTGATCCACGCTTTTGTTAGCTCGAGATTAGATTATTGTAATTCTTTATTATCAGGCTGTCCTAAAACATCTTTAAAAAGTCTTCAGCTGATCCAAAATGCTGCAGCAAGAGTTTTAACAGGTACTAGAAAGAGAGATCATATCTCTCCGGTTCTGGCCTCCCTTCATTGGCTTCCCATAGAGTTTAGAATTAAGTTTAAAATCCTTCTTCTTACTTACAAAGCTCTAAACAATCAGGCTCCTTTTTATTTAAAAGATCTGATACTACCGTATTATCCTAACAGAGCACTACGCTCCCAAAATGCAGGATTACTTGTAATACCTAGAATCTCCAAAAGTACAATGGGAGGCAGAGCCTTCAGTTATCAAGCTCCTCTCCTGTGGAATCAGCTGCCAATCTGGATTCGGGAGTCAGACTCGATCTCTGTTTTTAAGAATAGGGCTAAAACCTACCTTTTTGATATAGCCTACAATTAGGGAGGGATCATGTGTTTCTGAACCCTCCCTTAGTTATGCTGCTAATAGGTTTAGTCAGCCGGGGGACCTCCAGTAATGCACTGGGCCTCACTCCTTTCCTCACTCTCTATGAAATATTTTTTTTTGCTGGTCATTAACATTTGTTTGTTCTCTCCCATAGATTGAGTCCCCATCGTGCTGTTTGCTCTCTACATGTCTGTTCTTTTCTTCTTCTCTATCCCCTCACCCCCCAGCCAGTCGCAGCAGATGACTGCCCCTCCCTGAGCCTGGTTCTGCTGGAGGTTTCTTCCTGTTAAAAGGGAGTTTTTCCTCTCCACCGTCGCCAAGTGCTTGCTCACAGGGGATCGCCTGATTGCTGGGGTCTTTCTGCAACTGTGGGGGTTCCCCCCTACAGTTGATAGTGCTATGAGATGACTGTTGTTGTGAAATGGCGCTATATAAATAAAGTTGAATTGAATTGAATTGAAAGAAGGGGGTTACAATAATCCAGGCGGGAGGTAACGCCTGGTAACTGAGGTAACTGCCCCTAGAAAGAGGTAACTGCCCCCCTGGTAAGAGGTAACGCCTGGTAAGAGGTAACTGCCCCCCTCCCCTTCCCTCCTAGGCTGCATGTGACTCCAGCATGCAACTATTTTCTTGTATATAGTTTGGCTTCTTGCTTGTGGGTTTCATTTATTGTGGTGTGTGTATATATTCATTATGTTAGCCTGTTTTGTATAGGGATTGGGTTTTCATTAAAGTGGTGTAACTTTTCATCTGAGTCTGTGTGTTCTTCTTAAGTAGTTGCCTTACACTTAGGCCTCCTCAAATTCTCAAATCATGACAGAACGATCAAGCCAGGATCGAGGCTTAGAGGGCGCTACCTCAGGAGAACAGTCAGAGTTTTTGCGTCTGGAAGCCACATAAGACCAGGTCATGCTTTTGTTTGAGCAACTCCAAACTATCACCCAACAAGTGACCACTGTATCGGAGCATTTGTGTCGGCTTCCTGGTGTTGCCGCTCCCCCTTCCGCACCTGCTGTCCTGGCAGTCTGTTTTCAGTAGGACCATGTCCATCACAGTAGATGCCTCTCAGATGATGCTGTTTCCAAATTTATGCAGATTGTTTCCTCTATGCCATGTGTCAACACAACGGAAATAAGCTATAGACAGCTTGCTCCTTCTGTAATTGATAACATGGTGGATAGTGTTTCAGCTTCTCTACATCAGGCTCTAGACTTGGTGGCCCCCTTAAAAAAGAAAAAGTCTAATCAGAGATTTTTAACTCCTTGGTTCAACACAGAAACTCGTAGCTTAAAACAGAAGACTCGTCAATTAGAAAGAAAATGGCGCTCTACTAATTTAGATGAAATCTATTTAGCTTGGAGAAATCATCTTTTAATTTATAAAAAATCTCTTAGAAAAGCTAGAACGAGTTATTACTCTGCATTAATAGAAGAGAACAAGAATAATCCCAGGTTTCTTTTCAGTACTGTAGCCAGGTTGACAAAGAGTCAGGACTCTGTCAATCCTAGCATCCCCTTAGAGCTTACTAGTCAGGACTTTATGAACTTTTTCAATAATAAAATTTCATCCATCAGAGATAAAATCAATCAGATTCTTCCCACAGTTAACTTAAATACTGTAACTACTACAACTCCTTCTATTGATGTCTGTCTTGATGAGTTTACTCCAATCGACCTTTGTGAGTTAGACAAAATAGTTTCCTCATCCAAACCTTCAACTTGTCTTTTAGACCCTATTCCTACCAGGTTATTTAAAGAAGTCTTCCCACTTATTGGTAGCTTTATTCTTCATATAATCAATTCTTCATTAACTTTAGGCCATGTACCGCAGGCTTTTAAAACGGCTGTAATTAAACCCTTACTCAAAAAGCCAACGCTAGATCCAGGAGCTTTAGCTAACTATAGACCAATCTCTAATCTCCCTTTCATTTCAAAAATCTTAGAAAGAGTTGTTGCTATGCAATTATTTGACCACCTGCAGGGAAATGGTTTATTTGAGGAGTTTCAATCTGGGTTTAGAATCCATCATAGCACTGAAACAGCCTTAGCGAAGGTCACTAACGACCTCCTCATTGCATCTGATAATGGACTAGTTTCTGTACTTGTCCTTTTAGATCTTAGTGCAGCTTTTGATACTATTGATCATAATATTCTACTTGATAGATTAGAACACTATGTTGGACTTAATGGAACTTCGTTGCAGTGGTTTAGATCTTATTTATCTGATAGGTTCCAGTTTGTTCATGTAAATGATGAGTTTTCTCTCAGCTCAAAGCTTAGTCATGGAGTTCCACAGGGATCTGTGCTTGGCCCTACTCTTTTTAGTTTATATATGCTTCCGTTAGGCAACATTATTAGAAAGCACTGTATACATTTTCACTGTTATGCAGATGACACACAATTATACCTGTCAATGAAGCCAGATGATACTAATCAATTAGCCAAGTTAGAAGCCTGTCTTAAGGAAATCAAAGTTTGGATGACTTGTAATTTCCTGCTATTAAATTCAGATAAGACTGAAGTCATTCTTGTTGGTCCAAAAAACCTTAGAAATTCCTTTCCAAATCAAACTTTCAGTTTGGATGCAGTTACTCTTTCTCTTAATAGCTCTGTGAGGAACCTTGGAGTTATTTTTGATCAGGATTTGTCCTTCAATTCACATATTAAATTTGTTTCTAAGACTGCCTTCTATCATTTGCGTAATATTGCCAAGATTAGGAGCATCTTGTCTCAGAGTGATGCTGAGAAGCTGATCCACGCTTTTGTTAGCTCGAGATTAGATTATTGTAATTCTTTATTATCAGGTTGTCCTAAAACATCTTTAAAAAGTCTTCAGCTGATCCAAAATGCTGCAGCAAGAGTTTTAACAGGTACTAGAAAGAGAGATCATATCTCTCCGGTTCTGGCCTCCCTTCATTGGCTTCCCATAGAGTTTAGAATTAAGTTTAAAATCCTTCTTCTTACTTACAAAGCTCTAAACAATCAGGCTCCTTTTTATTTAAAAGATCTGATACTACCGTATCATCCTAACAGAGCACTACGCTCCCAAAATGCAGGTTTACTTGTAATACCTAGAATCTCCAAAAGTACAATGGGAGGCAGAGCCTTCAGTTATCAAGCTCCTCTCCTGTGGAATCAGCTGCCAATCTGGATTCGGGAGTCAGACTCGATCTCTGTTTTTAAGAATAGGGCTAAAACCTACCTTTCTGATATAGCCTACAATTAGGGAGGGATCATGTGTTTTCTGAACCCTCCCTTAGTTATGCTGCTAATAGGTTTAGTCAGCCGGGGGACCTCCAGTAATGCACTGGGCCTCACTCCTTTCCTCACTCTCTATGAAATATTTTTTTTTTTTGCTGGTCATTAACATTTGTTTGTTCTCTCCCATAGATTGAGTCCCCATCGTGCTGTTTGCTCTCTACATGTCTGTTCTTTTCTTCTTCTCTATCCCCTCACCCCCCAGCCAGTCGCAGCAGATGACTGCCCCTCCCTGAGCCTGGTTCTGCTGGAGGTTTCTTCCTGTTAAAAGGGAGTTTTTCCTCTCCACCATCGCCAAGTGCTTGCTCACAGGGGATCGCCTGATTGCTGGGGTCTTTCTGCAACTGTGGGGGTCCTCCCTACAGTTGATAGTGCTATGAGATGACTGTTGTTGTGAAATGGCGCTATATAAATAAAGTTGAATTGAATTGAATTGAATTGAATCCCCCGGTTCCAAGGTTGTCATAGCCAGGAGCGGCACTGGGGTTAAGCTCCCAGTGCTCATAAAATGCTCCTTATGGCGTGCATCTCGAAAAGCCTCTGACAACTAAGTCCAACTCCTAGCCTGCCCGTGTGGTTTAGTCTCTAAGCCCGGCGGAACTGCTTTTACTAATAGGAGAAGGGGCGAGGGCGGATCTCTGGCGCCTTAAAACCAGATGCTTCGGGTAGATGGTGGCTCATCAACCTGGGAAGGTAGCCCATCTAGGGGAAGGTAAACCCTGATTTCAAACCTCCACTGCCTTGCGGCACACCCAGTCACGGGAAAGGCTTCGGGAGTCAACCCTGAGGAAAAATCCGGAGTCGGAGCCCCTAAGGCAGTTCTCTGTTGTGCTCAACATCGTTCTGGCAGCTCCTGCGACGGCGCTGGTGCCAAACTGTAGCAGCCCTGCTGTTCCTTTGGATTCATCAGTGACGTGGAGAGGGGGGACATGCTGCATGGGCAACATCTTGTCCTCCATATCTTCCTGCCCAGGCTTGAATCCTACCAACGCCCAACGCTGGAAGGTAGAACACCGGATCACTGGAGAGGACACTCCAGCTTCGCCTTTGGCGTAGACAAAACATGGGGAATGACAGTTACCGGTTATAAGCCACCGCTCAATTGGCATAGAGCGCAGCGCCAGGGGTTGTTCCCGACGGTGGGAGGGATCATCGGATCTCACTGGACAGCTACCGCCTGCCTCATGCTGGACAGCCCCCAGCCAATAAGGTGTTGTCCCGCCACAGGTTGCTTTCCTCATTGGGTGAATGGGGATGAGGAGAAGTCCGAACAGCAGGCTGAGAACCTTCACACCAGGCAAGACAAAAAAAACAAAAGAGACCAACTCTAAAACTGGGAACTTGGAACGTCTGCACTATGATGACAGGACTCGCTGCTAACCTCAAGGACATCAACGACACCAGGAAGACTGCCATCATCAATAATGAGCTGAAGAGACTGGGAGTGGATATCGCCACTCTCCAGGAAACACGGTTGGCTGACGCAGGCACACTGAGAGAGAAGGACTACACATTCTACTGGCAGGGAAAGGGCAGTGACGAACACAGGGAACACGGAGTGGGCTTCGCAGTGAAGAACACCTTGCTGAAGATGGTGGAACCGGGCAGCAATGGCTCTGCACGACTCCTCACCCTCCACCTCAACACCACTCAAGGCCCAGTCAGCCTCGTCAGTGTGTATGCCCCAACACTGACAGCCACACCAGAGGCAAAAGACGAGTTCTACGAGAATCTCGCAACAACCGTCAGGATCATCCCCAACTCTGAACAACTCATTCTCCTTGGAGACTTCAATGCCAGAGTGGGTGCTGACCACGACTCCTGGCCCTCCTGTCTTGGACCATTTGGCGCGGGCAGAATGAATGACAACGGACAGCGGCTGCTGGAGTTCTGCACATATCACAATCTGTGCATCACAAACTCGTTCTTCAAGACCAACCCCCAACACAAGGTTTCCTGGCGACATCCGCGCTCAAAGCACTGGCACCAGATGAACTTGATCCTGACCAGGCGCACCTCACTGAAGAATGTGCTAATCACCCGTTCGTTCCAGAGTGCAGATTGTGACACAGATCATTCATTGGTGTGTCGCAAGGTCAAGCTGCAGCTGAAGAAATTCCATCATGCTAGACAGCCTGGAAAGGCACGGATTGACACCAGCAAGATGGCCCAACCAGAACTTGTTGAGCAGTTTGCCTCCACCTTTGAGAAGGAACTTGGTGTACCACAAGAAGGAGAATCTGCAAAGCAGAAGTGGGAAGAGCTGCGAAACACCATCCACCGCACAGCCTTGGCTACCTTTGGGAGGAAGACCTCGAAGTCACAGGACTGGTTTGATGCCAAGTTGACCGAGATGACCCCCATCATTGAAGCCAAGCTCTCAGCACTTGCTGAGTACAAGAAGTACCCAAACGAGAAGAATCTCCAGATTCTCAGGGCTGCGAGAAGCAAAGTTCAGCAGACTGCTCGGCGCTGTGCCAACGAGTACTGGACTCAGCTCAGCCAAGACATTCAAACCGCTGCCATAACAGGGAACATCCATGGTATGTACGATGGCATCAAGAAAGCACTTGGTCCGGCTCAGAGCAAGACGGCCCCCCTCAAATCCTCCACTGGGGAGATGATCACAGAAAAGAACAAGCAAATGGAGAGATGGGTGGAACACTACTCCGACCTCTACTCCAGACAGAACACCGTGACACCGTCAGCCCTTGATGCCATCGACTGCCTGCCATCCATGGACGAACTTGACGCCGAGCCAACCATCGACGAACTCAGCAAGGCCATTGATAGCTTGGCCGCTGGCAAGGCACCCGGCAACGACGGCATACCCCCCGACCTGATCAAGCACTGCAAGACCGCCCTACTGCTGCCATTGCATGACGTCCTCTGCCAGTGCTGGAAGGAAGGTGCCGTACCACAGGACATGAGGGACGCCAAGGTCATCACCCTCTACAAAAACAAAGGGGAGAGAAGTGACTGCAACAACTACAGGGGCATCTCCCTCCTCAGCGTTGTTGGCAAAGTCTTCGCATGAGTTGTTCTCGTTCGTCTACAGAAGCTTGCCGAACGTGTTTGCCCCGAGTCTTAGTGTGGCTTCCGCGCTGAGCGATCGACGGTAGACATGACATTCTCCATCCGCCAACTCCAGGAGAAATGCAGAGAACAGAACATGCCCCTGTACGTCGCCTTCATCGACCTCACCAAAGCGTTCGATCTGGGCAGCAGAGAGGGCCTTTTCAAGATCCTGCCAAAGATAGGATGCCCACCAAAGTTGCAAAGCCTCATCGAATCATTTCACACCAACATGCAGGGGATAGTGCAGCACGACGGCAACGTCTCAGGGCCATTCAACATATGCAGTGGAGTGAAACAGGGCTGTGTACTTGCGCCAACCCTCTTTGGGATTTTCTTTGCTATGCTCCTGAGGCATGCCTTCAGCACAGCAACAGAGGGAATCTACCTGCACACAAGATCTGACGGCAGGCTTTTCAACCTCGCCCGCCTGAAAGCCAGAACCAAAGTACGTGAGGCTCTAATCAGAGACATGCTGTTCACAGATGATGCTGCAGTCGCAACCCACACACAGCAGGAGCTTCAGACCCTGATGGACTGCTTCTCCCAGGCATGCAAGGACTTCGGGCTTACCATCAGCCTGAAGAAGACTAACGTCTTGACGCAAGGCACAGAAGCACCACCAACCATCACCATCGACGACTACGAGCTGGAGGTCGTGAATCAGTTCACGTACCTGGGGTCCACGATCAGCAACAACCTCTCCCTTGATACAGAGATCGACAAGAGGATTGGAAAATCAGCCTTCACACTCGCTCGCCTCACCACACGAGTGTGGGAGAATCCCAAACTCTCTGTCAAAACGAAGATGGCAGTGTACAACGCCTGCGTCATCAGCACACTGCTCTATGGGAGTGAGACGTGGACAACATACGCCCGGCAGGAAAAGAGACTGAATTCCTTCCACTTGTGCTGCATTCGCCACATCCTGGACATATCCTGGCAGGACAAAGTGCCCAACACAGAAGTTCTGTCCCGCACCGGCCTTCCCTCCATGTTCACTCTACTCAGGCAGCGCAGGCTCCGCTGGCTAGGCCACGTTCACCGTATGGAGGATGGCAGAATCCCCAAAGACATCCTCTACGGAGAACTGGCGACTGGCAGGAGAGACGTTGGCCGCCCACAGCTGCGCTTTAGAGACGTCTGCAAGAGAGACATGAAAGCCCTGGAGATCAACACAGAGCACTGGGAGGACCTTGCAACGGACCGCTCCAAATGGAGAGGCACCCTGACCAGACAGCTCAAGGCGGGTGAAGAGAGACTAACTGCTGCAGCAGATGAAAAAAGGACCCGTAGGAAGAACCGCCACAGACCCAGCAGCATGGAGACCACCCACAAGTGCGACCTGTGTGACAGGGACTGCCATTCGCGCATCGGCCTGTTCAGCCACAGGCGGTGCTGTTCCAGCAGAGTAGACGTTTAGGATTCTCTTCCATGGTCATCATAGACCGATGGAGGCCGACGACGATGATGTCCGTCCCCGTGCCTGCCCCCCACGGGGGGGAGGGGGGAATGTAGGGGGTTCCTCTTTCACTGCCTGATGTATTTTCAGTAGGCAGAGGGGGAATACTGGGATGATTCGGCCAAAATGTAGTTGCTGGCTCCGCGACCGGGCACTCAAGTGGGCCCAGTCTGTCTTCAGTGGTCTGGAGGGGGCCCAATATACTTTTGAAAGTTTCGTTTAGGAATTCACCCATTCATTTGATCAAACAGAAAGCCAGGGTAACATTGCTTGCCAGTTAATGGGGCTTCGGCAGGGGAGTCGGTCAGTTGCCGACTGTCGAGTTCCGGGTGGCCGTGGCAAACTCCGAGTAGAATGACGCTGTACTACATAGCGTCTTCCTCTGGAGTTTAAATACCAACCTCTGTGACAAACTGGCTATTCGGGTGAACCCCTCCACTTTGGATGAATTGATCGCAAGACAGTGGCCCTTGGCAACCAGTTCCAGGAGCATGCAAGGGAGCAGAGGACCACATCTTCCTTGCCTGCTCCACGGCCGGTTCCCCCGCCCCCTCACACTTTATCCACGGTGCTGCCTCCGGAGCCGATGTTACTGGCTAGGACTCATCTCATTCCGGAGGAGTGCCAGCACCAGGAAAAGGCGGGGGCATGCATGTACTGCGGGGCAAATGATCATGCCATCTCCAAATGCCCAACTTGGCCAAAAAGAACCAGCCCGTCAGTAACTGTGGGGGGTCTGATGGGAGGTTCCAGCACTGAGTTTTCTGGCTTTGCTGGTTTTCTGCAAGCACCCTCAAGAATAAAGTTTTGTTGTTTTTCTTCTCTTTGAAGCCTTCTTTCTTTGGAAAGGAAACAAGAGGTGAGCAGGATCCAGGTGTGGTCCGTAGGTTGGTCTAATCAGCCGGAATGATTAGAAGCATCTGCATAGTTGAGTGGAAGGAGACATTTTCTATCTCATCTGTGTGGACACAGTTGATGGTACAGACTCCAGTGAAAGATAAGAACTTAGTAAAGAGGGCTAAATAGTGATTTGGATCTTCAAAATATCCTCTAGCTTGAAATTGTGACACGTAAGTTGGCTCGGATCCCCGATAGGTCCCATGAGACATACAAGTAAGTTTGTTTAGCTCTATGTGTATGTGCTGCTGGCAGCAGCTGAGCTGATGAGAACAGGGAGCTTAGGAATCTGTGAAAATGTCCACAGGACATCACAACAATATATTATTAGTCAATTATTTAAACAAACCGATTACAAAATGGTAATAGCACCCGCAAGTTGAAATACAATGAAGGTGCCATGCCAGCTCTACTAATACTTCTTCCTGCCCTTCAGAGAGAACGGTCGCTTTTTCTTCTGCTCCCTCTTTCACCCTCCTCCACCCTCCCTAACTGAGAATCCCAGCTTGCTGTCTTGTCTGCGTCACTGTTCTTCTGGCTGAATCTTGATCCAAATGAAAAAAATGGATTTGGTGAGCGGCTTTAATAAAATTAACAACTTTTTACATAAATTTGGGCCAGGGGGAGCCCCTATGGAGAGACCCATGGATTGGAACACATGTGGCTGCATGATTCGACTGATGATGTGGAAGCATCTATTTGGTTTGGCACGATCACAGGATTTTTCTGCTGATTGGCTCTGGAGTTTTCCTGGTGTATCGAAAATTGAACTAGAAGAGCTAATCAAAGCGGTCCTGGCGTAGCTGCTTCTTCAACAATTCGACTAGACGGGGGACAGCACTAACTAACGGCAAGACTAACATGGAAATTACCACCTGGCATGCACTGTAGAGAGATGGACTCTGCCGGACATGCTTCCCATGTTTAGAAGGGAAACATCTGGAGTCGTTTTGGTGCCCTCCAAGAATGGATTTAAAACGTATGTATGGAAATTATGAACACAGGATTGCAAGAGCTGTAAATTCTATGCTCTGAGTGATCTGTGTTATCAGACCTTGAATTAGGTGCCCTGTTGACTATTTTCCTCCTGGATTAAGACAAAACAGAAGATTGTGCTTCTCTTCATAAACATTCTGGTGTGCTGCAATCTGAACTCTCAAGGACAGTGACTGGCTCAGGAAATTTCCATCTGCCATGCCTCAAGGACATGCTTCCGAGTTTCAGACACTAAGACATAACATCTCGGCTGGGAGAGATTTGCTGCCTCCAGTAACTGATAAACACCCACCTGCATTCAACATACACAAACACACTGATTCACATATACTGAATTACATCCATTCATTCACTGATCCTCTTTGACTTTTGGTTCTGTTGTCTGCTAAATGTGCATTGAGGTTTTTTTTTTTCCTGCAATCAAAATTTTGCTCACTCACTGAGCGCCATTTTGATAAACATGTTTTTTTCTCTCGCCTACTGTGTCATTCCATATCCCTTCCCTTTTTCTTTCTTTATCACCACTATGACTGGCGCCTAGCGGCTGCCCCGGCCTTGGATGCGCTCTGCAGAGCGTGCCCAAATGCCAAGTCACGTTTCGTTGCCTTGTATTCATAAATGTGTAATGACAATAAAGTTGAATCTCATCATCTCATCATCATCTCACTAATAGGAGAAAGCCAAATTTTCCTCTATTCCTCTGATAGCTCCCGAGTTGACTCACCTTGGTTCAAAAATAATTGCAGGTAATTGATAAAAAAAAAAAAAAAACTTTCTCCTTCCACCAATGTTTGTACATCCAATTATTCCACTGTAGTGCATTATATTTACATAATTTTTGGCTTTAATGAAATAGAATCACCGCCTGCAGCTTCCCTCCCAATATGGCCACCCATATAGTGACTGGTAGCCGTGTGACATCATCTTAAAACTATGAACTGGCAGGAAGTTGTCCGTAGGGCTGTAAAAAAATCACAATGCCACCTCTACTGGCCCGGTTTAGTTATCACAACAACTTTCACAGTGTGAGTGAGTGTGACTGCATGTTTTTGTTTGTTTATTTTGACAACAAAGCCTTATCTCGAAATCTTGACAAATTAAAAGTCAAGAAAATATGGCGATTCAATGATAAAAATCTTGAGTTCCACTTGATTTTGACTGGGCGAGTGACATGTTTAGGACCCAGGAGACAGACACTGACACTGGTAGATAGTGACAATAATCCTTTTATTGAAGAGTGAGAGTGTGTAGTGCGTGAGTGAGTGCAAGTATAGAGTTCTAGTCGCTGGAACTGAGCAGTCCGGATGGAGACCTGGCAACCCTGTAACACACAAGCAGATACAATTACCGCTGTTCAGCACTCGTGAGTAATTGTAGGTGAAGGGGCTTACTTGGGTGATCCACAGGTAGCGTCCTGCTGACTCCCAGCGGCCGTGCAACGTGGAGGTGAGTGTGCTCGTGGCTGTGGTAGTGAGTCCACCTGTTGCTGTGGCGATGGCAGTTCCTGTGATGATGACGGCAGTGATTCCACCGTCAGAGATGTACGGTTTGACCTGGGAGACATGAAAGGTGGGGCAGATGCGCATCGAAGAGGGGAGAGACAGGCGCACAGACACAGGATTAATAATACGAGTGATGGTGTAAGAACCAATGAAGCGCTTGGTAAGCTTACGCTTCTCAGCTGGTACATCAATATTCCGGGTTGACAACCAAACCTTCTGACCCACCTTGTAGTCCGGGGCGGGTCTCCTATGCCGGTTGGCCACCTGGATGTTGTATTTAGTAGTCTTTAACAGGGCTTGGCGGGCGATGAGCCAAACTCGCCGACAGCGCTTGATGTGGGCTTGGACCGAGGGAACCGCTACCTCCCTCTCCTCTTCCGGGAACAGCGGTGGATCAAAACCAGATGACGCCTTGAAACGGGAGACGCCCGTAGCCGTAGAGACCGTGGTATTATGGGAGTACTCAATCCAAGGAAGATACTTGCTCCAGGAGGATGAGCAGGAGGAGATGACACAGTGCAATGCGGCCTCAAGCTCCTGATTAGCCCGCTCATACTGGCCATTGCTCTGGGGATGATAACCAGAGGAGAGACTGGCTGTGGCTCCCAGCGCCGCGCAGAAAGCCTTCCAGACCTGTGAGACAAACTGTGACCCTCGGTCCGACACTATGTCGGCGGGGATGCCGTGGAGGCGGACCACATGTTGAACGAGGAGGTCCGCTGTTTCCTGGGCTGAAGGCAAACCCCGAAGAGGCACAAAATTGGCTGCCTTCGAGAAACGGACCACAATGGTTAAAACTGTAGTGAAATTATCCGAGGTGGGCAAACCAGTCACAAAATCCATAGCAACGTGGGACCAGGGGCGAGAAGGGACCGGCAACGGGTGTAACAGGCCCGCCGGGGGGGATGATGTCGTCTTCCCGGTGGCGCACTGAGCGCAAGCCCGGATGTAACCTACAACGTCCTTCCGTAGCCCTGGCCACCAGAAGGTCCTCTGGAGAAGATCCACAGTCCGGCCCACCCCTGGATGACAAGCCAACTTGGAGGCATGACCCCACTCAATCACTTGGCCCCGAATGGCACGTGGAACAAACAGGCGCCCCCCCCCCCCGGGGTCCGGCTCAGTCCTCTGAGCCCGGCGAACCGTCTTGCAGATACCCCAGAACAGAGCGCCCACGACGCAGGAGGGCGGCAGGATAGGAGTTTCCTGGTCCTCAGAGGATGGTGCGTCAAACTGCCGCGAGAGGGCATCCGGCTTACCGTTCTTGCTTCCCGGCCGGTAAGTGATGGAAAAATTGAACTGGCCGAAGAAGCGGGACCAACGAGCCTGGCGTGCATTCAGGCGCTTCGCCGTCCTGAGGTACTCCAGGTTACGATGATCAGTCCATACCACGAACGGTTGAGCAGCCCCCTCCAGCCAGTGTCTCCATTCCTCCAAAGCGAGCTTCACTGCCAGCAGCTCCCTGTCTCCTATGCTGTAATTTCTCTCTGCTGGGGATAGACGATGAGAGAAGTAAGCACATGGGCGAATCTTACCATCCTCGGGAGAGCGTTGGGAGAGTACCGCTCCTACCCCCGAGTCAGAGACGTCCACTTCCACCAAGCACTGCAGCTTCGGGTCCACCTGAGTTAGGACCCGGGCCGAAGCGAACTCCCTCTTCAGTTTCTCAAACGCTCCGGCTGCCTCCTCACTCCAGCAAAACGGGGTCTTAGGGGAGGTGAGCGCAGTCAGAGGGCGAGCAATATTACCAAAGTTGGGCACAAACCTCCTATAGAAATTAGCAAAACCCAAGAATCCTTGAAGCTGCTTCCTAGAGGTGGGTGCAGGCCAATCCACTACTGCCTTGACCTTGGCCGGGTCAGGGAGCACCTGGTTCTGGGCTATTATGAACCCTAGGAAGGAGGTTTGGTCAGTATGGAACTCACATTTCTCGGCCTTGACGAACAGTTGATTCTCCAGGAGGCGCTGTAGTACCTTACGGACATGCACCTGATGCTCTTCTAGTGTGCGAGAGAAGATCAGTATGTCGTCAAGATATACAAACACAAACGAGTTCAGGAAGTCCCGCAAAACGTCGTTTATTAAACGCTGGAAGACGGCCGGAGCGTTGGTTAACCCAAACGGCATTACAAGGTACTCAAAATGCCCGCTTGGGGTCCGGAAAGCCGTCGTCCACTTGTCACCTTCTCTTATGCGCACTAGGTGATAAGCATTCCTGAGGTCTAACTTAGTAAACCAGGATGCCCCCTGGAGGGAGTCAAAGGCAATGTTCATCAAGGGCAGAGTGTACAGTGGTACCTCTACTTACGAACGTCTCTACATACGGAATTTTCAGGTTACGAGACGCCTCAACGGGAAAATATTGCCTCTAGTTACGAACGAAATTTCAGGATACGAAAGGCAAAAAAGTACGCGCTCCTCGCAGCTTCCGTAGTTTACCGAACGTAAACATACCTGTAGCTGCTCTGCCATTGGCTATCACCTAGCATCTTCCTGGTATCCCATTGGCCACGAAGTTTTTTTTTTTTTTCCCAAAACTTTATGCGTTTGGTTGATCTCGCCAAAGAATATGGCCGTAATACATCAACGATCAGCACGGTATTAAAACAAAACGAAGCACTTACAAGCCGACAAAAGCAAACGTCCTTGGATCAGAACATGAACCAAAGAAGGCAAAAGGTGACGACGTCGACGACGATAGCAGTTAAAGGGTAAATGAACATAATTTTTATTATTCTTTCTCTTTTATTATTCTCTTTTATTATTCTTTCTCTCATTTTAAACTCTCATTTTATGTTTATTGTGCAGTAATCTAATTGTAACATGTATTTGTTACATGTTTTGATGCATTTTTACGATTTATAAAAAATTTATGCCCGAATTTTGGGGGCTTGGAACGGATTACGGCATTTACATGTAAAACGCGCCTCTACTTACGAATTTTTCACGTTATGAGAATTCTTCCGGAACGAATTAAATTCGTAAGTAGAGGTACCACTGTATTTGTCTTTTACCGTTATTTCATTGAGACCCCGGAAGTCGATGCAGGGGCGTAATGAGCCGTCCCTCTTCCCGACGAAGAAGAACCCGGCTCCCACAGCCGAAGACGACGGGCGGATGATTCCAGAGGCCAGGGACTCCTTGATGTATGTGTCCATAGCCTCGCGCTCCGGGGCTGATAGGCTGTATAGGCGGCTAGCAGGAAGAGGGCCCAGCCTTCAGATTAATTGCGCAGTCGTAAGGGCGATGTGGGGGGGGGGGGGTAAAGACAACGCCCGAGACTTGCTAAAAAATAACCCCAGGTCATGGTAAACCTCTGGCACCTTGGACAGGTCCGGTGGTGACGACTGAGGTGGAGGCACCTTGACAAACGGGGCGCACGCCACAGATTGGAGACAGGCACTCAGGCAGAACGTACTCCACGCTGTAATACTCCCAGCTTGCCAGTCAATGGTGGGGTTATGCAATCGAAGCCAGGGGTACCCCAGGATGATGGGCGAAGAAGAGACGGGCAGAACTAGGAACCTAATCTCCTCCCTGTGATTTCCTGACACAATTATAGATACTGGGGCCGTCTGATGGGCGACGGTGGTCAGGGACGCCTTGGACAGGGTGATGAGTTTGACAGGGGGATCTAGAGTCTGACAGCTAAGGCCCATCCGGGTTGCCAGGTCTCTAGAAACAAAATTCTGCTCAGCTCCTGAGTCAATTAATGCTAATGTGGAGTGCTCTGTATGTGCATGGATCAGTCTGATGGGTAAACGGCAACTAGTAAGGGGTTCTTCTGAATTCTTGCCCGTGAATCCCCCTACTGCGATCCACGGGCCTTCCCTTTTAACCTACTGGGACACTCAAAAACCCCATGTGACTCTTTCCCACAGTAGAAACAAAGGCCCTGATCCCTGCGGCACTGTCTCTCAGCTGCTGACACTTTAGACCGACCTACAACCATAGCCTCTTGATCCGGGGATTCCTCTGACACGGGTAGAGTGAGAAGAGGAGAGTTAGTGATGCGAGGGCGGGGTCTAACCAAACGGGAAGTAGCTCACCGTTCGGCCGCCTGCTCCCTTAATCTGCTATCCAGGCTAACCGTAAGGGCAATCAAATCACGCAAGTTGTCCGGTTTATCCCGTGCCGCTAATTCATCCTTCAACTCATCATTAAGACTGCGCAGGAAAATACCACACAGTGATGGCTCCCCCCACCCAATCTCTGCGGCCAGGACCCGGAAGTCAATAGTCAGCAGCTGATCTCTTTCCCTGCTGTAGGCTCAACAGCCGTTCTGTCAACACCTCACCCCTATCTGTATGATCAAACACGGACATGAATTCTGTCACAAACTCCTGGTAAGTAAGCATGGAGTAGCTTGGTTTAGCCATGATGGAATATGCCCAATCTAAAGCTCTACCCGCCAACAAATTAATGACATAACCAATCCTGTTTGAATCTAAGGCGAAATCTCCCGGAACGCGGAGAAAAACTGATTCACATTGTAATATGAATCCTCGGGCTTCCCCGAGTTTTCCGCTGAACCGGGCAGGCATGGGAACAGGGGTGAGGCGAGGGGTCGAAGAAGTGTTAGCTTGACCTGGCGCTAAGCCCGCAGGGGCTGAGATATTTGCGGTCGGGGAGAACATCTGGTGTCCTTCCAGACGATCCAGCCGACTGTTAATTAAAGTTAACTGATTTAGGATTACCGTCTGCTGGTGTGCTAACAAATCTATCCGAGCGCTAAGTGTGTTAAGTTTGCGTGACAGTGAACTGTCCGCTGGGTCAACGTGACGGAGTCGTACTGACATGTTTAGGACCCAGGAGACAGACACTGACACGGGTAGATAGTGACAATAATCCTTTTATTGAAGAGTGAGAGTGTGTAGTGCGTGAGTGAGTGCAAGTATAGAGTTCTGGTCGCTGGAACTGAGCAGTCCGGATGGAGACCTGGCAACCCTGTAACACACAAGCAGATACAAATACCGCTGTTCAGCACTCGTGAGTAATTGTAGGTGAAGGGGCTTACTTGGGTGATCCACAGGTAGCGTCCTGCTGACTCCCAGCGGCCGTGCAACGTGGAGGTGAGTGTGCTCGTGGCTGTGGTAGTGAGTCCACCTGTTGCTGTGGCGATGGCAGTTCCTGTGATGATGACGGCAGTGATTCCACTGACCGTGACGATGACAGTTCTGATAGCGGTGCTGGCAGTGATTCCACTGATCGTGACGATGACAGTTCTGATGGTGGCGATGACAGAGATTCCACTGATCGTGGTGATGATAGTTCCTGCAGCTGAGACAATAGCAGCTCCTGCAGCTGAGGAGTAAGATGAACCCGTAGCAGAGGTGGTAGCGAGGAGCTACGTGGCTGAAGTGGCAACGCCCCGTCGGCTGGGGAAGCTGGTCCGCCGCCTGGGAGGTCCACCTGTGCACAGGGGTAAAGGCAAGGAGTTCAGTAACACACAGTTCTCTTACGTGGTAGTTCCGGACGAGGCGTTCTAGACGTAGCTTGAGAACGAAGCTCTGGTTCATGCTCCGATGAGAAGGACAGGCGACTCCGTGACAGGCTGTCAGCAACACTGGCTTTTAACAGCCGCTGATTGGCACCTGTTGGTCTGTGCGCAGCTGGGACTGATGAAGCCAATGACGGCCCAGAGGCCACCATGACAGCGAGCTTAAAACCTGGTAAGAGACAGACACACACAGACACAATTCAATTCAATTCAGCTTTATTTATAAAGCGCCACATCACAACATAAATCATCTCATAGCGCTACAAAATGCAGAGAAAACCCCACAATTTCAGAAAGACCCAGCAAACAGACAATCCCCTGTGAGCAAGCACTTAGCGACGGTGGAGAGGAAAAACTCCCATTTAACAGGAAGAAACCTCTAGCAGAACCAGGCTCAGGGAGGAGCAGTCATCTGCTGCGACTGGCTGGGGGTGAGGCGATAGAGAGGATAAAGAGGACAGACATAAAGAACATAACAGTGAGATGCCAAGTACATTATTGGAGGTCACCCAGCAGTATGAATCTATTAACAGCAGAACAGAAGCGGGGTTAAGAGACACAAAATACTTCCCTAATTGTAGGCTATATTAAAAAGGAAGGATTTTACCCTGTTCTTAAAAACAGAGGCAAAGTCTGACTCCCGGACCCAGAGTGGTAATTGGTTCCATAGAGAAGGAGCTTGATAGCAGAAGGCTCTGCCTCCGAATGTACTTTTGGAGATTCTGGGCATTACAAGTAATCCAGCATTTTGGGAGCGTAGTGCTCTATTAAGATGGTAAGGTAATATCAGATCTTTTATATATAAGGGGGCCTGATTATTAAGAGCTTTGAAAGTGAGAAGAAGGATTTTAAACTTAATTCTAAACTCTATGGGAAGCCAATGAAGGGATGACAGAACCGGGGAAATATGATCTCTTTTTCTAGAGCCAGTTAAAACTCTTGCAGTGGCATTTTGGATCAACTGAAGATTTTTTAAGGATATTTTAGGACAACCTGATAATAATGAGTTACAATAATCTAATCGAGAGCTGACAAAGGCATGGATCAGTTTCTCAGCATCGTTAAGAGACAAGATGCTTCTAATCTTGGCAATATTGCGCAGATGATAGAAGGCAGTCTTAGAAAAAAAATTAATATGTGAATTAAAGGACAGATCTTGATCAAAAATAACTCCAAGGTTCCTCACAGAACTATTCAGAGTGAGAGTGGTGGGATCTAAATTAAGGGCGTGATTTCAGAAGGAATTTCTAAGATGTTTTGGGACTGTCACGCCGCGCCGCTCATCAGCGGCGCCACCTGCACGCACACCTGCACATCATCAGCGGCGAGGAATATAAGCCGCCTCGCCCTGAGCTTTGGCCTGAAGCCGTCAGACTTCTCTACTCATCATCGTGAGTCAACTTTTCCTTCAGCACGACGCCTTCGGTAAGAAGCCCTTACCTCCTTTGTTTCCAGTCTGCTCCCCTGTGCACAGGTGGATTCCTCGGCGGCGGACAACGCCTCTCCCTCGCCATTCCTCGCTGCTGCACCGAGTCCTGCAGGTGGCTGTCTCCCGGGTCCCGTCCTTGTAGTGCCAGTCATCTGTCCCTTGCAAGTAAGCCCCTCTCTCGCTCATTCTCCTCCTGTGTTGGTGTGTGCCCGTCACCCTGTGTCTTTGTGCTCTTTCCCATAGGGTTGCCGGCTGTACGGTCTCCTGCCTCTGTGCCCGAAGCAGACGCCGCCACCAATACATTTACATCCCGCAGACACACATCCATTCACCCCTGTTGCTAATAAACTATTTGAACTTCTCTGAGCCTGTGTGTGTGCATTTCCTGAGCTGTGCGTTATGT
Source organism: Pholidichthys leucotaenia (assembly GCA_020510985.1). Taxonomy (NCBI): domain Eukaryota; kingdom Metazoa; phylum Chordata; class Actinopteri; order Cichliformes; family Pholidichthyidae; genus Pholidichthys; species Pholidichthys leucotaenia. The sequence continues at coordinate 127,666,419 of CM035840.1, read as the reverse complement.
CAGTACGGCTTCAGCAGAGCGGCTCGGCAGACGGCGGGCTCGCACACCGGCTTACCAACCTCGAGGCTCGGGTGGATCAGATAGCTTATCAGCAACAGGTGATCCTAAATCAATTGATCATTATTAATAACCGATTGGACCGCCTGGACCCCCAGCAGCCGTTCCCCCCGGCTCATCAGGGTGGCGCGGCTCCTGCCGCTCCGGTGGCCGTCCAGCAGGCTCCGGTAGCACCGGTGCGGCTCACACCCATTCCGACCCCCGCCCGCTTTAGCGGAAAGCTCGGCGGAGCGCGGGGGTTCATCATGCAGTGTGAGTCCGTATTCCACCGCGTGCCCGGAGACTTTCCCTCGGATCATAGGCGAGCGTTGACTTGGACCTACGCCGTTATGGCGAGGCCCAGTTACGCCACCCTCACTTATGACCAGTTCGTGAGGCGCTTCCTGGAGGTCTTTGACCATTCACGAACCGAGACGGTCCAGGTCGACCGGCTTCTCGCTCTCCAGCAGGGCAGCCGGTTGGCCGGGGACTATGCGGTCGACTTCCGGGTAGCAGCGGAGGAAGTAGGCTGGGAGGAACGCTCCCTCTGCGGTCTTTTCCTCCGCAGCCTCAATAACGATCTGAGGGATGAACTGGCTGGGCGGGACCTCCCTGAGACGCTAGCGGAGCTGTCTTCCCTTGGCATCAGCTTGGATAACAGGCTGCGCGAGCGTTCCTCGGGGCAGAAGTTGTCATCTTCTCGCCCTCGCGGAGCCTCGTCGCGCCAGCCCCAAGCTCGCCCCCTGGTGACGCCGCCACCGTCGCACTCCGAGGAGTCGGAGCCAATGGTGACGGGTTGGACAAAGCTCTCCCCGGCGGAGAGACAACGCCGCCGTGCGTTGAATCTCTGCATGTATTGCGGAGATGATCAACACACGGTAGAGCTTTGTCCACAGAAGCCAAACGGGGGGGTCCGCGAGTCACTGTAGGGGGCCTCACGGACGTTAATCGGTTAAGTCCCCTCACTCAATTAAAGCTGCCCATCCGTTTCTGCCACAACCCCACTGGGCACCTCACCCACGCACTGGTGGATTCGGGCGCAGAAGGCAGCTTCATTTCACAAAGCCTGGCAACCCGATTGGGCATCCGCTGCCAGGCGCTCAAAGACCCCATCTCCCTGGTCAACCTCTCCCGTGCTTCCCTTGGGAGAGTCACACACCAGACCGTCCCGGTCCCGGTGATCATCTCTGGTAACCACCGGGAGGAGATAATCTTTCTCATCCTGCCCAACTCTGTGTCGCCCGTCATCCTGGGGTATCCCTGGCTACGCCTCCACAACCCTGTGCTGGATTGGAAGTCAGCTGGGGTCTCGGCATGGAGCATGTTCTGCATGGGCACCTGCCTTCAATCCGCTGCCTGCTCTCCGTCCGCTTCTCCCCCCGCTACGGACGCAGCACCCCCGGACCTGTCCCTGGTGCCTCTGGAATTTCACGACCTGGGCATGGTATTCAGTAAGACCAAGGCCATGTCTCTCCCTCCTCACCGGCCCTATGACTGCGCCATCAACCTCCGCCAGGGGGCACCCTTACCTTCTGGTCGGCTCTACAGTCTGTCGGCGCCGGAGAAGGAGACAATGAATGCCTACTTAAAAGAGTCACTGAGTGCTGGGATAATCCGCCCATCATCTTCACCCGTGGGGGCAGGGTTCTTCTTCGCTGGGAAAAAGGACGGATCCCTCCGTCCTTGCATTGACTATCGGGCCCTAAATGACATCACAGAGAGGGATTGTTACACCCTGCCCCTCATGGACACCGCTTTCCACTCCCTCCAGGGGGCGACCTGGTTCACCAAGCTGGATCTACGCAGCGCATACCACCTCGTCCGGATCCGGGAGGGAGATGAGTGGAAAACAGCCTTCCGTACCCCGAACGACCACTTTGAATACCTGGTAATGCCGTTCGGGTTGACCAACGCTCCTGCCGTCTTTCAGCGCCTCATCAACGACGTCCTCCGGGACTTCATCGGCCTCTTTGTGTTCGTCTACCTGGATGACATACTCATCTTCTCCAAGTCCAGGGACGAGCACCAGGTCCATGTGAGGCGGGTCCTCCAAAGGCTGCTGGACAACCGGCTATACGTGAAGGCTGAGAAGTGCGAATTTTTTGCTAGAACAACCTCCTTCCTGGGATTCGTCATCACTCACGACCAGGTGCGTCCAGACCCAGAGAAGGTGAAGGCGGTGGTAGAGTAGCCTACCCCTGCGTCGAGGAAGCAGGTGCAACAGTTCGTGGGATTCGCAAACTTCTACCGCCGCTTTGTTCCAAACTTCAGCACCATCGTCGGACCGCTGACCCACCTCACGTCCCCTAAGGTCCCGTTCCGGTGGACCGAAGAGGCCGCAGCTGCTTTTCAGGCGCTGAAGGCGGAGTTCTCCTCCTCCCGGGTCCTTCGCCAGGTCGACCCCGCGCTGCAGTGCATCGTGGAGGTGGATGCTTCGGACACAGGAGTGGGGGCGGTGCTATCCCAGCGGTTGCCTGACGACGGCGCCAAAAGGCCCTGCGCCTTCTTCTCCCGGCGCTTGTCCCCGGCGGAGAGAAATTACGACGTGGGGGACAGAGAGCTCCTCGCCATCAAGCTCGCGCTGCAAGAGTGGCGCCACTGGCTAGAGGGGGCGGACCTGCCGTTCGTGGTCCTTACGGACCACAAGAACTTGGAATATCTTCGATCTGCCAAGCGCCTGAACGCCCGCCAGGTGCGCTGGTCCTTGTTCTTCGCCAGGTTCCAGTTCTCCATCACCTTCAGGCCTGGCTCTAAGAACGGCCTGCCCGACACCCTCTCTAGGCAATTCGCCCCCGAGGAGTCGGAGGACGCGCTCCACACCATCCTGCCCAGGTCGTGCGTCGTGGGAGCCATCTCCTGGGACATAGAGAGCAAGATCCGGAAGGCGCAGGAGGTGGAACCTGACCCTGGCGGCGGACCAGAGGGAAGACTATTCGTGCCATCAGCGGTTCGAGGAGAGGTCATCCACTGGCTACACACCTCCAGGCTCACCTGTCACCCTGGCTCCTCCCGGATGATAGATCTCCTCCAGCGGTCCTTTTGGTGGCCGGGCCTGCGGAGGGATGTGGCCCGCTACGCCCGGGCTTGTCCAATTTGTGCCACCAATAAGTCGGGAAATGCCCCTCCAGCGGGTCTGCTCCAGCCCCTGCCCGTCCCTGGCAGGCCCTGGTCGCACATCGCCCTGGACTTCGTCACCGGACTCCCAGTTTCCAACTCCTACGACACCATCCTGACCATCGTGGATCGCTTCTCCAAGGCGGTGCACTTCGTTCCCCTGCGAGGTCTCCCTACTGCCCTGGAGACGGCGGACCTCCTCATCCAACACGTGGTCAGGCTGCACGGGATTCCGGTGGATGTGGTCTCGGACCGGGGGCCCCAATTTTCCTCTGAGGTTTGGAAGTCGTTTTGTAATGCCATCGGAGCCAAGGTGAGCCTCTCCTCCGGCCATCACCCCCAATCCAACGGGCAGTATGAACGGACCAACCAGGAGCTGGAGGCTGCGCTCCGCTGTGTGACTGCATCCAAACCCACGTCCTGGAGTAACCATCTTGCCTGGGTTGAATACGCCCACAACACCGCTCGCTCTTCTGCTACAGAGATGTCCCCCTTCAAGGCGCCCCTGGGTTACGACTCCCCGCTGTTCCCGGCGCAGGAGAGTGAGGTAACTGTCCCGTCAGTTAGGGCGCATCTCAGGCAGTTCCGCTCCATTGGGCATCTGCGCGTAATGCGCTTTTACGCACAGCGGAGCGCAACAGAACTGTGGCGGACCGGCACAGAAGACCTGCCCCGGCGTACAGAGTTGGGCAACGAGTCTACGTGTCGACCCAGGACATAACATTGGAAGGCGAGAGGAGGAAGCTGGCACAGCGCTTTGTGGGACCCTACCCCATCACCCGGATCATCAACCTGGTAGCTGTACGTGTGGCTATTCCCCCCTCCCTCCGCATCCATCCCACCTTCCACGTGTCTAAGGTAAAGCTGGCAGTCTCCGACCCCCTTTGCCCTCCTCCTGCTGTGCAACCCGCGCCCCGGATGGTTGGTGGCCATCCGGCCTGGGCCGTCTCTTCCATCCTGGACTCCCGGCGCCGGGGTCGTGGGTTGCAGTACTTGGTGGACTGGGAGGGCTACGGGCCTGATCATCAACAGTGGGTGCCCCGGTCGTTTGTGTTAGACCCCTCGCTCATCGCTGATTTCCACCGAGCGCACCCAGAGAAGCCATCACCAGGAGGCGCTGCTAGAGGGGGGAGTACTGTCACGCCGCGCCGCTCATCAGCGGCGTCACCTGCACGCACACCTGCACATCATCAGCGGCGAGGAATATAAGCCGCCTCACCCTGAGCTTCGGCCTGAAGCCGTCAGACTTCTCTACTCATCATCGTGAGTCAACTTTTCCTTCAGCACGACGCCTTCGGTAAGAAGCCCTTACCTCCTTTGTTTCCAGTCTGCTCCCCTGTGCACAGGTGGATTCCTCGGCGGCGGACAACGCCTCTCCCTCGCCATTCCTCGCTGCTGCACCGAGTCCTGCAGGTGGCTGTCTCCCGGGTCCCGTCCTTGTAGTGCCAGTCATCTGTCCCTTGCAAGTAAGCCCCTCTCTCGCTCATTCTCCTCCTGTGTTGGTGTGTGCCCGTCACCCTGTGTCTTTGTGCTCTTTCCCATAGGGTTGCCGGCTGTAATGGTGGCCGGCTGTAAACATGGTGCTTCGCTGCGCTCTTTGTTTGTTTTTGTTTGTCAATTGTGTGTCTGCTTGCACTTATACCCGTGAAGAACTTTTAAATATCAGGACTTTGACCCCCACGGACCTCCTCCCAGTTTTTCTAGCCCCTGCCGCCGATCTGGTTTATTGTTTGGCTCGGAAAGTGAGACGGCGGAAGAGAGGAAGACGAGCGGGCGCTCTCGTGCGACTTCGCAGGAGAGGCTCGCGAACGGCGCTGCCTGGCATATTTCTGTCCAATACCAACTCTCTCTCTAACAAGGTGGATGAACTGAGACTGCTGATGCGTTTTAAGGACCTCGCCTCCTCAGCTGTCCTCTGCTTTACTGAGACCTGGCTCCGGGAAAATATACCGGACAGCGCGCTGCGCCTCGACGGCTTCCAGCTCTTCCGTGCTGATCGTGACACAGAGCTTTCCGGCAAGACCACAGGAGGCGGTGTCTGCTTCTACATCAACTGTAGCTGGTGCTCTGATGTAACGGAAATTTCCAAACACTGTTCTCCTGCCTTGGAATTTCTTGTTATCAACTGCAAGCCTTTTTATTCCCCACGGGAGTTTGCTTCTTTTATACTGATCGCTGTGTACGCCCCTCCCGACGCGGACACGCGCGAAGCTCAGCGCGTGCTCGCGGATCACATTCAACACACAGAGCGGAGTTTTCCAGACTCGCTGATTATTGTGGCTGGCGACTTTAATCAGTGCAATCTGAGCCACGATCTCCCCCGCTACAAACAGTTTATTAAATGCCCCACCAGAGGATTAAACACACTGGATCACTGTTACACCACAGTGAAAGACGCATATCGCGCTGTCCCTCGAGCTGCGCTGGGATTATCTGATCACGTGATGGTTCACCTCATTCCCACATACAGACAGAGATTGAAGCTCACTAAACCTGTTGTGAGCACTACGAAGATACGGACCAGTGATGCTGAGGAGAAGCTGGAAACGTGCATGGAAATATCTGACTGGGGCATGCTTAAAGGAGCCACGCATGATCTGGATGAGTACACGGACACTGTGAACTCATATATCCACTTTTGTGAAGAGAACATTCTTCCATCACGCACCAGGGTGAGTTACTCTAATGACAAACCCTGGTTCACAGCTAAGCTCAGACAGATCAGGAAGGAGAAGGAAGCAGCGCTGAAAAGTGGAGACAGGGACTGCTACAGGGAGGTTAAATACCGGTTTAACAGAGAGCTGAAGAGGGCTAAATCTGTGTACTCAGAGAGACTCCAGCAGCAGTTCACTGCTAATGATTCGGCTTCCGTGTGGAGAGGACTGAGGCAGATCACCAACTATCGGCCTCAGGCTCCTAAAGGTCAGGATGACAAAGCCCTTTGTCAGAGACTGTCCCAACACTATGCCCGTTTTGACACCTCGTCATCTGTGTCCAACTCCCCCCCTCCCTCCAGCTCCACAGCCTCCACATTCCCTACTTCATTTAAGGCACCCCCCCCCCACCTCCCCCCCTCCCCTTATCATCAGTGAGCAGGATGTGCTCAAGCAGTTCTCCAGACTGAACCCGCGCAAGGCCCCCGGCCCAGACGGCGTGTCTCCCTCCACCCTGAGACTCTGTGCGAAACAGCTGGCTCCTGTATTCACAGACATTTTTAACACCTCCCTTAAGTTATGCCACGTGCCGTCCTGCCTCAAATCCTCCACCATCATCCCTGTCCCCAAGAAGCCACGGATCACTGGACTTAATGACTACAGACCTGTAGCGCTCACCTCTGTAGTCATGAAGTCCTTTGAGCGCCTGGTCCTGTCCCACCTCAAGTCCATCACCACCCCTCTCCTGGACCCGCTGCAGTTTGCCTACCGAGCCAACAGGTCTGTAGACGATGCAGTCAACCTGGCCCTCCACTCCATCCTGCAGCACCTGGACTCCCCGGGAACCTACGCCAGGATCCTGTTTGTGGACTTCAGCTCCGCATTCAACACCATCCGCCCCGCTCTGCTCCGGGACAAGCTGTCCCTGCTCAACGTGCCTGACTCCCTCTGCAGGTGGATCATCGACTTCCTGACGGACCGGAGGCAGCATGTGCGGCTGGGAAAGACTGTCTCAGACTATACTAGCATCAGCACCGGATCACCCCAGGGCTGTGTACTTTCCCCCCTACTCTTCTCCCTTTACACCAACTCCTGCACCTCCAGCCACCAGTCTGTCAAGTTGATCAAGTTTGCGGACGACACCACCCTCATCGGGCTCATCTCCAACGGCGACGAGTCCGCCTACAGGAGAGAGGTGGCCCAGCTGGCGTCCTGGTGCAGCAATAACAACCTGCAGCTGAACGCTCTGAAGACAGTGGAGATGATTGTAGACTTCAGGAAAGTCACTACTCCTCTGCCCCCCCTCACCCTCTCAGGCTCTCCCATCACCACTGCTGATTCCTTCCGCTTCTTAGGCACTACCATCACCAGGGACCTCAAATGGGAGCTGACCATCAGCTCACTCATCAAAAAAGCCCAGCAGAGGATGTTCTTCCTGCGGCAGCTGAGGAAGCTCAAGCTACCCACCAAGATGTTAGTGCAGTTCTACACAGCCATCATCGAGTCCATCCTCACCACCTCCATAACCGTGTGGTACGCAGGAGCCACTGCCAGGGACAGACTAAGGCTGCAGCGCGTCGTGCGCACTGCTGAGAAGGTGATCGGCTGCAAGCTCCCATCTCTCCAGGATCTGTACATCTCCAGGACCCGGAGGCGTGCTGGCCGGATCATAGCCGATCCCTCACACCCTGGTCATGTACTGTTTGCCCCCCTCCCCTCTGGTAGAAGACTTCGGTCCATCCAGACTAAAACCTCCCGTCACATGAACAGCTTCTTCCCCTCTGCCATTAGACTGCTGAACACTAAGTGACTCTCGTGCACCATGTACAGCAGCTCAACCAGACTCATGTCAATCATCACTGTTTTCTTCCTGCATTACCGACTGCACTATATAGTTCTCCACAGTATCTGCTGCTGGCTAATATATATTTTAACTGTTGACCAGTATCACTTAATCTTATCCTACACTTTATTACATGTATAGTTTATTTCTCTTATCTTATCATGTTTAATGTTGCAGCATTGTACCGAGACAAATTCCTAGTTTGTGTACTACATGAACAATGGCAATAAACCTGATTCTGATTCTGATTCTGATTCTGATTCTGTACGGTCTCCTGCCTCTGTGCCCGAAGCAGACGCCGCCACCAATACATTTACATCCCGCAGACACACATCCATTCACCCCTGTTGCTAATAAACTATTTGAACTTCTCTGAGCCTGTGTGTGTGCGTCTCCTGAGCCGTGCGTTATGTCAGGGCCAACAAGAATTACCTCAGTCTTATCTGAGTTTAATAGTAGAAAATTATAAGTCATCCAGGCTTTGATATCCTTAAGACAGGCATCTAACTTGGCTAATTGATTACAATCATCGGGTTTCATTGACAGGTATAGTTGTGGGTCATCTGCATAACAATAAAAATGTATACAGTGCTTTCTAATGATATTGCCTAATGGAAGCATATATAAACTAAAAAGAGTAAGGCCAAACACAGATCCCTGTGGCACTCCGTGACTGAGCTTAGAGTTGGAAGAAAATTCATCATTGATGTGAACAAACTGAAATCTATCGGACAAATAAGATCTAAACTACTGCAGCGGAGTTCCGCTCAGTCCAATATAGTGTTCTAATCTATCAAGTAGAATGACATGATCGATAGTGTCAAAGGCTGCACTAAGATCTAAAAGGACAAGAACAGAAACAAGTCCATTATCACATGCGATAAGGAGGTCATTAGTGACCTTCACTAAGGCAGTTTCAGTGCTGTTATGAACTCTGAACCCAGATTGAAACTCCTCAAACAAACCAACTCCCTGCAAGTGGTCAAACAATTGCACAGCAACAACTCTTTCCAAGATTTTTGAAATGAAAGGCAGATTAGAGATAGGTCGATAGTTAGCCAGAACTCCTGGATCGAGCGTCGGCTTTTTGAGTAAAGGTTTAATTACAGCAGTTTTAAAAGCCAGTGGTGCATAACCCAGAGTTAAAGAAGAATTAGTTATATGAAGAATATGGCTACCAATAATTGGGAAGACAATTTTAAATAACCTGGTAGGAATAGAGTCTAAAAGGCAAGATGAAGGCTTAGATAAGGAGATTATTTTATCCAACTCTAAGAGGTCGATTGGAGTAAACTTATCAGAATCAGAATCAGAATCAGCTTTATTGGCCAAGTATGCACAACACATACAAGGAATTTGACTTTGGCTAAAAACTTGCTCTCGTTGTTCAGGTGGAGGATTTAAATAAGGATTCAATGGTTCAATGTTATCTAAACAGATACAGTATCAGTTGAGGGAGTTGTAGTAGTTAATGTACTTAAGTTTACGGTAGGAAGAATCTGACTGATTTTATCTCTAATAGATAAAATTTTATGATTGAAAAAGTTCAGAAAGTCCCGACTAGAAAGCTCAGGGGGGATGCGAGGATTGACCGAGTCCTGACACTTTGTCAGCCTGGCTATAGTGTTGAAAAGAAACCTGGGGTTATTCTTATTCGCTTTTATTAATGCAGAATGATAACTTGATCTTGTCATGGTCCGAGCGCCAATCTCGTCCGCGCTCGGGCCATACATCATCTCCTTCAGGCTTGACAGCAGTGTTTACCTTCTGGCTCCCCGGGCTCTTATTGTGACAGCGCTCGGAGGAGCTTCCTGCTGTCAAAGCCGAACAGCTGTGCTGCATTTGTGGCTCATCAGTGGACCGGCTTTTAAGCGGACACTGAATGCAGCCCAATGCAGCAGCCTCGTCAAACATTCCCTTGTCAGACATCGGTTATTCCTTTGTGATTCCATGTCTATGATCTTCCCTAGTCCTTGTGTTGTAAGTGAGCTTGTTCAGCCTTACAGTCTCTGTTTCTGTGTAGTGTGTTTTAGCCCATCGTGGCTCATTACTTTGTCACTTTGTGTTATCCTTTGCCCTTAATTAAACATCATTGCAAACTCATTGGTGACTTGTGGCATCTTATGGTGGCTCACGAGGGCCACCCATGACAGACCTAGCTTTTCTAAGAGATTTTTTATAAATTAAGAGATGATTTCTCCACGCTAAATAGAATTCCTCTTAATTAGTAGAACGCCATTTCCTTTCCAACTGACGAGTCTTCTGTTTTAAGCTATGAGTTTCTGAGTTAAACCAAGGGGTTAGAAATCTCTGGTTAAACTTTTTCTTTTTTAAAGGGGCTACCAAATCTAGAGTCCGATGCAGAGAGGCTGTAACAATATCTACTATGCAATCAATTACGAGAGGAGAAGGCTCTCCATCTTTTATTTCCGTTGTGTTGAACCATGGTATAGAGGAGACAATCTGCAAAAATTTGGTAACAACATCATCTGAAAGACATCTGCTGTAGTAGTATTTTTCTTTAGGAGTCAATCAGAAATAGTGAAATCAAAGGTTAACAGACAATGGTCTAACAGTACATGATAATGAGGAGACACTACAAGATTTTCTATATGTATACCATAAGTCAAAACAAGGTCCAATGTATGGTGGAGATAATGGGTAGAATTTTCTACTTTCTGGGAAAACCCCATTGAGTCTAAAATTGAAGTGAATGCCTTATTAAGACAGTCACTCTCTACATCAACATGTATGTTAAACTCCCCTACAATAATTATTCTATCTGATTTCAGCACTAAATCAGCTAAAAATTCAGCAAATTTGGATAGAAACTCTGAGTAGGCCGAGGGAGGATGATAAACTATGGCAAAGAGAATTGGGTTCAATCCAAGATAGCAAACATACCCCACACTGAGGACCAGGCCCTCAGAGGAATTAAAACATAATTTTTGCATGACATTAACTAGTAATTTAGAATGGAAAATTGCTGCCACTCCACCTCCATGACCAGAACCTCTGGGGTTATGACAGTTTAAATAACCAGAGGGAGTTGATTCATTCAAACCAATATAATCGTCTTGCCCAAGCCAAGTCTCTGTGAGGGATAATAAATCGATCTGATGATCAATTAATAGATCATGGACTAGCAGAGACCTGGGAGTTAGAGACCTAATATTTAATAAACCACATTTAATTTTAAAATTTTGGGGAGGAACAGAGGCCAAGTTATTAAATTTAGAGACTTGAGGTTTGATTTGAATTTTACCAACATTTTTTTTTATCAATTTGTGATGTTTATGCATTCTATTTTTATTAACTTTTTTATTAACTTTGGGGGGAGCAGAGAAATGTTCTCTAAGGGAGAAGACATGGGCAGAGTTGAGGGATGGTGGATGAGGAGGAGCTGCAGAAAGACGTTCATTTATCAGGTAGTGTTGTATTTGTCTTGAGTTATAATATTTTGGGTAACGGGAGACAGACACAATCTCTGTATGGTTATAAATCGAAGGGTGATCCAAACAGTGCAAATTATATGGATTAATGCGATTAATATGAGAAGTGGAAACAGAACCAAAAAAGGGCTGATTGGCAGACCCAGGAGCTTCAGAGTGAGTAAATACACCAAGTTTCAGTCACTGTACCAAAAAACACTGAATGGAATAGAACAGATTGTATCTTAAAACACGTGCACCAAGTCTATTTGGGTGGATGCCATCAGACCTCATAAGTGATGGGCGGCTCCAAAACAAGTTAAAATAGTCTACAAAACCAATGTTAAAAATAGGACAAGTAAAACACAGCCAAGTATTAAGACTAAGAGTTCTGCTAAAATAATTGCAGCCTTGTCTGAGAGGTGCCAAAGGCCCAGAGATAAACGCACATCTGCCACAGTTCATAAGAGTGGACAGAAGGCTCCTGAAGTCACTCTTTAAAATCTCCAACGCTTCATCTGGGATGTTATTGCATCCAACATGTACTATGACAGTTTGAATGTGGGGGAATTCATTTAGCAGGTCGGGGATAAGGGCTTCAATGTCAAAGACTCTAGCCCCAGGAAAAAATCTAGTGGTACAGTACCTGCTTCTGACGTTCCTCATAATCGAGTCACCAATTACCAGTGTCGTCTGGGGGGGGGTTTGTTGGTGGATTCTGACGTGGACAATAACTTTGTCGAGGGTGTTGTTGTTGTGAAGGTGGGGTGATGCGCTCTCTTCTATTTGGAGCTGGTGTGTAATTTGGCACACCTAGAGTTGTCTTAATCCGGGGTTTGTGGACCTGAGCCGCTGCTGAAGGAGAGGAAGGAGGAGGAGGGGCGGCCACGAGCGGACGGCCAGTGTCCAGGTTGGGAAAATCCTCCAGAGAAAGGATGTCAAATCTATTATCCAGGACCAGAGGAAGAGAAGAGGCGCGGCCCTGTCTGGGAGACTGACAATGATTGCCAGCTGGTCCAACCAAGGTCCAGGGCACGCATTGAGTGTGAGAAGTACTGACCGGGGCTTTGGACATCGGAAGAAGCCGGAATCGGAGCAGGAGTGGAAGTGGACGGAGAAGCGCTGACCTCCCCCAAGTAGGTAGCCGTCTCTGCCAACTGCGAATCGGTTACCAGAGCCGTTGTTCGTCCAAGTATAATGGTGTCAAGATGTTCCTCAGCCTCCCGAATCTTGTAGAGGTTGGCGAGTCTCACTTCCAGCTCAGAAACCTTACTAAGAAGGGACACACAACAGATACATGTAGGGGATGGAGCCATGGTGTTCCAGGCGATGAGGTGGATTGCCAGCACCCAGCCAAAAACAGCTAAAACAGCTAAAAACAAGTTAGCTAAAAACAGCTAAAAAGGCTAAAAACAGGTTAGCAGGTAGCCTAGCCAGGTAAAAACAGCCCAGCCGGGGGTCCGACCACCCGTGCGTCTGATCGGGCTTTTCAGTGAGGCAGTACCAAGCTAGCACCAAACAGAAACTAATATCATCAAACAGAGATTAAAAACGAAATCAATAAAAACAAACAAGAGCCAACAAAATAGCACTCTGACACGACGAAGCGCTCAGGTGAGTGATCAGGTGATAGTGGCATTATCATTGTCAAATTACCCTATGCCTACATTGCTTTGCACCAAGGTATAATGATGATACAAAAATCCTACAAAATACACTAAAATAAAAGGAAAACATCAAAAATCCTAATGTTGTCTCTTTATAAAAAGAAAAAAAATGTCATTTTGTAAGCAGACTATATTTGTGAAAATGTAAAAGTAAGAGCCACCCACAGAAAAACCACCCTCCCTCTTGTGATCCTTTTATTCTCTCCAAGAAACATAATTTTCTCCATACATAATTGGCCCAAAGGTGTCTTGCCTGCATAATGGTGAACTGCAACATGAGCAGATTATTTTTCCAAACATGTAAAAGAAGTATTTGCCCTAAAATGATTTACAGTGCATCCGGAAGGCATTCACAGCACTTCACTTTTTCCACATTTTGTTTTGTTACAGCCATATTCCAAAAGGGATTACATTCATTTTTTTCTTTCAAAATTCTGCACACAATACCCCATAATTACAATGTGAAAAAAGTTGTTTTTTTTTAGATTTTTGCAAATTTTTTAAAAATAATTAAAAAAACAACAACTAAGAAATCACATGTACATAAGTATGCACAGCCTTTGCCATCCATCCATCCATCCATCCATCCATCTTCTTCCACTTAATCCTTTTTGGGTCGCGGGGGGGCTGGAGCCTATCCCAGCATCTCTGGGCGAGAGGCAGGGTACACCCTGGATAGATCGCCAGTCCATCGCAGGACCAACACAGAGAGACAGACAACCATTCACTCTCACATTCATACCTAAGGACAATTTAGAATCCCCAGTTTGATGCCAATTAACCTAATTTGCATGTTTTTGGCATGTGGGAGGAAACTGGAGCAATCCCGGAGTAAACCCACGCATACACGGGGAGAACATGCAAACTTCACACAGATCCCTGTTGGTTGGGGGCTGGGATTGAACCCAGGATCCCCCGGCCAAGGGTGAGTTGCTGTGCTGCTGCAGTGCTAACCACTCCGCCACAGCGGGTCAAAATTTAACTCAGGTGTTTTTACAGTTTAATTGGAGTCCACCTGTGGTAAATTCAGTTGATTGGACATAATTTGGAAAGACACACACCTCTCTATATAAGGTCCCACAGTTGACAGTGCATGTCAGAGCACAAACTAAGCATGAAGTCAAAGGAACTGACTGTAGACCTCCGAGACAGGATTGTCTTGAGACACAAATCTGAGGAAGGGTACAGAAATATTTCTGCTACTTTGAAGTTCCCAATGAGCACAGTGGCCTCCATCATCCATTAATGGAAGAAGATCAGAACCACCAGGACTCTTCCTAGAGCTGGCAGGCGGTCTAAACTGAGCGAAGAGAAGGGCCTTAGTCAGGGAGGTGATCAAGAACCCAATGGTCACTCTGTCAGAGCTCCAGCATTCCTCTGTGGAGAGAGGAGAACCTTCCAGAAGGACAACCATCTCAGCAGCAATCCACCAATCAGGCCTGTATGGTAGAGTGGCCAGACGGAAACCACTCCTTAGTAAAAGGCACATGGCAGCCCACCTGGAGTTTGCCAAAAGGCACCTGAAGGACTCAGACCATGAGAAGTAAATTCTCTGGTCTGATGAGACAAAGATTGAGCTCTTTGGCATGAATGTCAGGCGTCATGTTTGGAGGAAACCAGGCACCGCTCATAACCATGCCAATGGTGGTGGCAGCATTATGCTGTGGGGATGTTTTTCAGTGGCAGGAACTGGGACAGTAGTCAGGATAGAGGGAAAGATGAATGCAGCAATGTACAGAGTAATCCTGGATGAAAACCTGCTGAGCGCTCTTGACCTCAGACTGGGGCGATGGTTCATCTTTCAGCAGGACAACGACCCTAAGCCCACAGCCAAGATATCGAAGGAGTGGCTTCAGGACAACTCTGTGAATGCCCTTGAGTGGCCCAGCAAGAGCCCAGACTTGAATCAAATAGAACATCTCTGGAGAGAGTTTAAAATGGCTGTGCATCAACGCTTCCCATCCAACCTGATGGAGCTTGAGAGGTGCTGCTAAGAGAAATGGGGGAAACTGCCCAAAGATAGGTGTGCCAAGCTTGTGGCATCATATTCAAAAAGACTTGAGGCTGCAATTGCTGCCAAAGGTGCACCAACAATACTTATGATCGTGTGACTTCTTCGATTTTTATTTTTAATAAATTTGCAAAAATCTCAAAAAAAAAATCTTTATCCATGTTGTCATTATGGGGTATTGTGTATAGAATTTTTAGTAAAAAAATGAATTTAATCCCTTTTGGAATAAGGCTGTAACATAACAAAATGTGGAAAAAGTGAAGCTCTGTGAATACTTTCCGGATGCACTGTAAACATTTTAACTAGTGGTCTTGGTGATTAAAATTTTAAATTGCAATTAATCTTGTGGAATGTTGAGTTAACCGTGTTTTTTCATAGAGAGAATTTTAATACAGAGAATTTTCTGGAGAATATTCTGGATATTTTTTTTGTCATTTTGGATATGTTGAGAGCTTTAATAAACCTGCAAGTGAAGACAACAAGCATATTTGTCCACTGCCATATTCATAACAGTATGACAAACTTGAAAAATTACTGACTTTAGGTACACTGTAAATGTATGGAAAAACATGCGATTAAACATTAAATGTGATCAACTCAACACCCCAAAAGATTAATCACGATTAAAACTTTTCATCATCCAATACCACTAATTTAAACATATTTAGGTATTCATTTTTAGTTATACAAATACATTAAAACCAAGTTTTTTACTGTACAATTACTTGAAAATCTTATTTAACAAAAGTCAGGTACACTTAAATTGCTTCAGGGATGATAATTTTTTTTTAATCAAACTGAGAAATATAGACAGTGCAGGCCTACATTTGTCATTATCTGTACACTGAGGGAGGACAAAAAGGAGGAAGATTTAAAATAAAATAATGTAGTATCTATAAAACACTGTTTCCTAATGAGAAGTATAAAAATAATACAGAATCATTTTTAAAATTAATGTACAGTATGAGCTAAAAATAATATTTTAAATGCACAAAATTGTTAAGGTGTTCCATTTTATTAATACTGTAATTGCAACAACATGTGTGTGTACCAAATACAGAGTTGTGCATATTTTCAGTTTTCAGTGAACTACAACTTATTTTTAACACAACTTCAAAATACAGTGTGACATGAAATGGGTGTTCAACACTACCTAAATCTAAAATGACAAGTAGAAACTAGGTGAGAGTAGTATATGGTTTTGCTGTCAAAAATAGGCTGATTCTCTTCCCAGAATCATGAAATGTTTTGAGCCGTGTCCAAGAAAATTGTTTGCTTCTATCTAAAAATTCTGTCCTCACCTAAGGCAATTTTCTTTGTGCTCTGCAAAGGAGACCTGTATGATATTCCAGGCATTTTTTATTTGTATCCTGCGTGTAAACACTGTACAGGTCAAAGAGGAGGGATATGCAAAATGATTTATTCAGTTGATCATCACTGTATAACATATAGCAATACACAGGGATAAAGGACCATAGTGAAATTTAGTCAACCTAAGCACACATGGTTAGTGTGATTTTTGGTCACTGTTACAGTATATATATATATATATATATATATATATATATATATTGCTCAAAAAATTAAAGGAACACTTTGAAAACACATCAGATTTTAATGGGAAAAAATAAGCTGGATATCTACACTGATATGGACTGGATAATGTGTTAAGAATGAAAAGATGCCACGTCTTTTGATGGAAATGAAAACACTCCAAAACTTAAAGTGAAGAAATTGTGGCAGGCTAGTCCAGCTTACTCAGATTAAAAAGTGTTCCTTTAATTTTTTTGAGCAGTATATATTTGGCCTGCTCTTGGCCTACTCTGGAGTTGTCCTGGGCTAGAGGCAGTGCGCAGAGGTGGGTATTCTTGTATCCCCCCACCTTGCTGCTGCTACATTGGAGTTTTCCTCAGTGGACGAAAGGGTTTTTTTCCCTGTGCCTTTGGTTTGGGGAACGGGTCCTGACCATCATTTGTGCCTATGCACCAAATGATGGTTCAGAGTACCCACCCATTTTGGAGTCTCGTACTGGGGTGCTGGAGAGTGCTCCTCTTGGATACCCCATTGTCCTACTGGAGGGCGGCAACAGTGAAACCTGGAGGGCGATGATTGGAAGGAATGGCCTGCACAATCTGAACCCTAGTGATATTCAGTTATTGGACTTCTGTGCTAATAACAGTTTGTCCATAACAAATACCATGTTCAAGCATAAGGGTGTCCATATGTGTACCTGGCACCAGGACACCCTAGGTCACAGGGCGATGATCGATTTTGTTGCTGTGTCATCAGATCAGCGTCCGTATGTCTTTGACACTCGGGTAAAGATAGGTGCGGAGCTGTCAACTGATCACCACCTGGTGGTGAGTTGGATCCGATGGAAGGGAAGGATGCCACTAAGACCTGGCAGACCCAAAAGTATAGTGAAGGTGTGCTGGGAATGTCTAGCTTGGTCTAGGTCTAGCTAGGTCTTCAGCTCCCACCTCTGAAGGAACTTCAACCACATTCCGAGGGAGTCTGGTGACACTGAATTTGTATGGGCCATGTTTTCCACCTCTATTGTTGAAGCGGCTGCCCAAAGCTGTAGCTGCAAGGTTGTCAGTGCATCTTATGGTGGCAACCCCTGAATCAAGTGGTTGACACCAGTGATGAGGGGGGCCATCAAGCTGAAGAAGTAGTCCTATCAAGCTTGGTTGGCTTGTGGGACTCCCGGAGCAGCTGAGTTGTACCGGCAGGCCAATCAGAGTGCAGCTCGGGTGGTTGCTGAAGCAAAAACTCGCGTGTGGGAGGAGTTAGGTGAGGCCATGGAACAAGACTTTCGTTCAGCCTCAAAGAGATTCTGGCAAACTTTCTGATGACTCAGGAGCGGGAAACAGCTCCCTGTCCACACTGTGTATGGTGTGGATTGGGTGCTGCTGACTTTGACTGCCGAAATCATCAGGCGGTGGAAGGAATACTTTGAGGATCTCTTTAATCCCACTGACACACATTCCGTAGAGGAAGCAGAGCTTGAGTATGAGTGGGTTGACTCGCCCATCACAGGGGCTGAGGTGGCCAAAGTGGTTTAACCTCTTGCACTCCGGGATACCGCGGGCAGCGAGCCAGAAGCAGAGAAGTTCGACAATTGAAAGCGTACGTCCCGTGCGTAAAATCTGTTTTGTGTAAGCCGCTGGGTGACACACACTCGTTTGCCAGTCTTTTTTTCTTACTACTGTTCTTATTTGTTTTGAAAAATCATTTGCCAAAACCGCAATCATGGAAGCGCAAAACCGCAATAATGGAATCATGGTTTGACCGGGTCGCGTGACCAGAACCACCAGTCGTAACAAGTGGACCAGCGTCATGTTCGTCTGACAATGAGGAAGAGAAGTTCGCCAGCGACACTGCTGTTGTGGACAGGTAAGTGTTATAAGCTAAATTATTCTTTATCCCTGAAAATTGTAATCAAAATGACTTTTGACCGATCGGTAAATTACAATTGTGCGTCATCGCCACATGAAGAACCGTTGACGGACCGGTCCGTGTGCCGCGTCCGGACCGTGAATGCCCCCCCCCCCCGCTACTCTTATGTAGTGGATTGCAGATATATTGCAGATATATTGCAGATATTTTAGTACAACTGTGCGTAGTAGACCGCGGCGCGGTTCCAAGGTTGTCATAGCCAGGAGCGGCACTGGGGTTAAGCTCCCAGTGCTCATAAAATGCTCCTTACGGCGTGCGTCTCGAAAAGCCTCTGACAACTAAGTCCAACTCCTAGCCTGCCCGTGTGGTTTAGTCTCTAAGCCCGGCGGAACTGCTTTTACTAATAGGAGAAGGGGCGAGGGCGGATCTCTGGCGCCTTAAAACCAGAATCTTCGGGTAGATGGTGGCTCATCAACCTGGGAAGATAGCCCATCTAGGGGAAGGTAAACCCTGATTTTAAACCTCCGCTGTCTTGCGGCACACCCGGTCACGGGAAAGGCTTCGGGAGTCAACCCTGAGGAAAAATCCGGAGTCAGAGTCCCTAAGGCAGTTCTCTGTTGTGCTCAACATCGTTCTGGCAGCTCCTGCGACGGCGCTGGTGCCAAACTATAGCAGCCCTGCTGTTCCTTTGGATTCATCAGTGATGTGGAGAGGGGGGACATGCTGCATGGATAACATCTTGTCCTCCATATCTTCCTGCCCAGGCTTGAATCCTACCAACGCCCAACGCTGGAAGGTAGAACACCGGTGCGCATCGGCCTGTTCAGCCACAGGTGGTGCTGTTCCAGCAGAGTAGACGTTTAGGATTCTCTTCCATGGTCATCATAGACCGACGGAGGCCGACGACGAGACCGTGGCGCACCGTCACCGCGGTCCGTCATGTAGCGATGGGCGATGTCCGTCCTCTGTAGCGGGGGGGGGGGGAGTTGTTATCTTCTACATTACAGATATTTTAGTATAATTTTTAGTGCACTGTAGGTTATTTTTTTCTTGTAAAAAGCCACACATTTTTTTACGTGGCATGCTTCTTTGTGTGTAGGGGCTTGTTTGTTCATTCATTCATTCATGAATGAATAAACAACCCCCCCCCCCACACACACACACAGCCCTGAGTGTCACCTTTCATTTAGAGGCCAAGATGAAGCTTCTTTATTGAATCATTCAAAAGTTACAGACGTTTTTCCAAACTGTGCCATTTGGCACAACTTGGCACAGTTCAAAAACGCCTGGGAACAACCTGAGAAGAAAGCTGTGTAATATATTCATTTTTTGTGGTATTGTTACAAACTTTTGACCTCAGCTGGATACCACTTGGTTCTACATTTCTGTTGCATTTTCCAGCCCGGATCTGACAGCTGTGTGTTATTTGCAAGCATTTGTATCCAAAAAAAAACACCCAGGCAAATTTTATTTTCTTCAAGTTCAGTATGTTTAGATGACTCTTACTCAGTGGCAGGAGCACTTAGAGAGATTATGACTGTTTTGCCAAAAAATTCAAAGTGTTTTCTTTTAAATGAGACCAACCCCATGAAGATGCTGCAACGGGTTGAAGAACAGCTTCTGATTTACTTTGGGTACATTATTTTTAGGCGTTTTTAGGGAAATTGACCAGAGTGCAAGGGGTTAAAAACTCTTCGGTGGCCAGGCCCCAGGGGTGGACGAGAATCGTCCTGAGCTCCTCAAGGCTCTGGATGTTGTAAAGCTGTAGTGGCATACCTTTGCAACATTGCATGGGAGTCAAGGACAGTACCTTTGGCTTGGCAAGCCATGGTTGTGGTTCCTTTCTTTAAGAAGGGTGACCAGTGGGTGTGTTCCAACTTTAGTAGGATCACACTTCTCAGCCTCCCTGAGAAGATCTATGCTAGAGTATTGGAGAGGAGAGTCCAGTCGTTGGTTGAACCTCGGATTCAAGAGGAGCAATGTGGTTTTTGTCCTCGCCCTGACACATCAGACCAACTCTTTACCATCTCGAGAATTCTTGAGGGTTCATAGCAGTTTGCCCAACCAGTCTACATGTGCTTTGTGGACTTGGAGAAGGCATTCAGCCATGTCACTTGTAGTTTTTTTAGAGGGGTGCTTCAGGAGTATGGGGTATCGGGCTTGTTGCTATGAACTATCCCATCTCTATACGACCATTGTGAGAGTTTGATTTGTATTGCCAACACTCAGCTGGACTCATTTCCAGTGAGAGTTGGAGTCCATCAGGGCTGCACTTTGTCACCGATCCTGTTCATAATTTTTATGGACAGGAATTCTAGGTGAAGCCAAGGAACGGAGGGTGTCATGTTTAGTTACCGCAGCATCTCATCTCTGCTATTTTTCAGATGATGTTGTCCTGTTGGCTTCATCAAGCAATGATCTACAGTTCTTGCTGGGATAGTTTGCTACTGAGTGTGAAGCAGCTGGGATGAGAATCAGGGCCTTCAAGTCCGAGTCCATGGTGTTCAGCCGGAAAAGGGCAGATTGTTCTCTCTGGATTGAAGACAAGCTCCGCCCCCAACTAGAGGAGTTTAAGTATTTTGGGGTCTTATTCACTAGTGAGGGGAGAATGGAGCTGGAGATTGACAGACGGATCGGAGCAGCATCTGCATTGATGCGAATGTTGTACCGGTCTGTCGTAGTGAAGAGGGAGCTGAGCTCTAATGCAAAGCTGTAAATTTACCGGTCAGTCTACATCCTTACCCTCACCTACAGTGGTGTGAAAAAGTGTTTACCCCCTTCCTGATTTCTCATTTTTTTGTACGTTTGCCACACTTAAATGTTTCAGATCATCAAACAAATTTAAATATTAGGCAAAGATAACACAAGTAAACACAAAATACAGTTTTTAAATTAAGGTGTTTATTATTAAGGGAAACAAAAATCCAAACCTACATGGCCCTGTGTGAAAAAGTGATTGCCCCCTAAACCTAATAACTGGTTGGACCACCCTTAGTAGCAACAACTGCAATCAAGCATTTGCGATGGCTGGTAATGAGTCTTTTACAGCGCTGTGGAGGAATTTTGGCCCACTCATCTTTGCAGAATTGTTGCAATTCAGTCACATTGGAGGGTTTTCGAGCATGAACCGCCTTCTTAAAGTCATGCCACAGCATCTCAATTGGATTCAGGTCAGGACTTTGACTAGGCCACTCCAAAGTCTTCATTTTGTTTTTATTAAGCCATTCAGAGGTGGACTTGCTGGTGTGTTTTGGGTTATTGTCCTGCTGCAGAACCCAAGTGCACTTCAGTTGAGGTCACAAACAGATGGCCGGACATTCTCCTTCAGGATTTTTTTGGTAGATAGCAGAAATAATGGTTCCATTTACCACAGCAAGTCTTCCAGATCCTGAAGCAGCAAAACAGCCACAGACCACCACACTAGCACCACCATATTTTACTCTTGGTATGATGTTCCTTTTCTGAAATGCTTTGTTACTTTTACGCTGAATGTAATGGGACACGCACCTTCCAAAAAGTTCAACTTTTGTCTCGTCAGTCCACAGAATATTTTCCCAAAAGTCTTGAGGATCATCAAGATGTCTTCTAGCAAAACTTGAGATGAGCCTTTATGTTCTCTTTGCTCACCAGTGGCTTTCGTCTTGGAACTCTGCCATGCAGGCCATTTTTGCCCAGTTTTTTTCTTATGGTGGAGTCATGAACACTGACCTTAACTGAGACAAGTGAGGCCTGCAGTTCTTTGGATGTTGTTGTTGAGTCTTTTCTGACCTCTTGGATGAGTCGTTGCTGAGTTCTTGGGGTAATTTTGGTCGGCTGGCCACTCCTGAGGAGGTTCACCACTGTTCCATGTTTTCGTCATTTGTGGATTATTGTTATCACTGTGGTTTGTTGGAGTCCCAAAGCTTTAGAAAATGCTTTATAACCTTTTCCAGACTGATAGAGCTCAATTACTTTGTTTCTCATTTGTTCCTGAAATTCTTTGGATTGCCATATAATGTTTAGCTTCTGAGTGTCACCATGGGATGAGACGTCATCTCAGCGCTCAGCCCATGTCTCCTCATCCCTGCCTCTCTTTAGGCAGCATCTCTGTCACCATGGGAGGAGACGCCATTTCGGCGCTCAGCCCATGTCTCCTCGTTTCCGCCTCTCATTGGACAGCATCTCAGCTGGCTCCCAGCTGTCAGTATTATGGGGCGGCTGGGGCCAATTAATCCTCATCAGCTGGGGCGCTGCTAATGAGAATAAAAAGGAGCAGCCTCGATCACTCGGGGCTGCGACTTAAAGCACTACAGGCTGAAACCCCTATTCCCGGCGTCAGCCCTTACTCCTCTTGCAGTAACCTTGTGAGTGTCCCCTGCTGTGAGTATTATGCCTTGGTATCCTATTCTCCGGTGCCAGCCCTTTACTCCTGTACCGTTCTACTCGTGAGTTTAACCTGTTTATGAGTAGCTGTGCTTTGGGTCTACAACGACCGTGTTCCTTACCCCGTGTCCTTATCCCTTGTTCCTAACCCTTCCTTATAATAAACATCTCAGCTCACTGGCTTGCCCTCGGCTCTCATTGTGTGGCTCCCTAGAGCCACGTGTAACAGTAAGTCGCAGCCAGACGAGTTGCCGGCGGCCGTGAGTTTGTGGAACTGTACCTTCCTTGTCCGGGTGTTAGCGCCATTAGCACGCCGTTTCTCAGGAGTCACTCCCGACGCCAGGGCGACGAGCTGAGGTCCATCTCGGGGGCTGTCGACAGGACGCTCTTCACCCTGCACGATGCCTCCAATTCGAGACGCTGGCATCCGGGCCGTGCTGAGGATCTCCTGGACTGTCACCCTCTTTCTTTGTTCCATCTCGAGGTCAGTGCCAGGATTGACGCCATGGTCACACAGCGAGAGAAGCTCTGCGGGTTGGATGGAAACCCCGGCAGGACGCCGAAGTGGATGACGTTGTCCCCCGCTTCGGGACCCTGTTCCTGCTGCCATTCCTGCCCGGGAGTCCGCGGGTTGGATGGAAACCCCGGCAGGACACCGAAGTGGATGACGTTGCCCCCCACTTCGGGACCTCGTTCCTGCTGCCGTTCCAGCCCGGGAGTTCGCGCCACCCAGAGGGCTTCCCCCGTTCTACATTACGTCACTCGGGATTCCCCCCATGGAGCCGCAGCTGACAGCAGTTACGTCTGGGACCGAGCGGCTGACGCGATTCCCGCTGTGTATCCATTCACCATCTGCAGGCACGTGGCGGCAGCAGTGAGATTGGTGGAGAGGACTCCAGAGCAACAAAGCCTTCCCAAGCTCAACGCCTTCCTCCCCTTGGTCTCTGATCAGGAGCGGCGATTCCTGGGTTCCCCCCTCGCTTCGTCCACTGGGAGAAGTCGTCGTCACATCGCCAAGTCACCTCAGCATGAACCCCGTCCGGACCCAGTTCTGGGCTGCTGCCAGGACCTCTCCTCCCACGCAGCTGTCACCTTCTCGCCTCGTCAGTGTGGAGATTTCACAGCCTCGCTCCTTGAGCCTCATTCCCCCGCTGTCATCCCAGGACATTCGGGCTGGCTCACCGCGGCTGTCACCCCCTCCTCCTCGACGCGTCTCCTGACTACTGTGTGTGCCTGGAACCCCGGCCTGGTGAGCCCTCTCCTGGAGACAACGCGAGCGGTCCCCAGACGATTTCCCAGGGGGTCCTCCGTTATCGCCTGGCGGGGAGAGGAAGAAGCCATGTCCACGACAGCAGGCGCCATCAAACCTCCAGGAGGCAGGCAAGTCTTAGTTTATTTACATCAGTTTTATGATTTGCTCTGTCACACTCCTGGAGGTGGAGTTCGGGGTCCGCAGCTCCCTGAACTCCCACCACCTGTTGTAACCTGTGCCTTTAATCCTGCATCCTCTGTGTCTCTCTCCGCCGAGCGATCCCCGGCTCCGGGTCAACGTGGTGGGATAAGGAGAGGGCCTGCGGTTCCGCAGCTACGTTGTGGACGGAGGAGGAGGACTGACTGCTACGTGGAGTCTGCGCCGATGACCAAGCGTCCCCGGGTCTCCACGGAGGTGCAGTTCGGTCCAGCAGGACGAGATCCACCTGCCATCACACCACGTGGACTGTTGGTGTGGTTACCAATGAGGGAGGAGCCTCAAGCTGCGCTGACCATCGTGCTGGCTGCGGGGCCCGACGCAGCCGAGTGGGAGCCTGACAACGACCTCCGGACGACGGATCCTGGATCTTCGCAGTCCTGGACGGCGTCGGAACCCGAGATCAGGCGAGTGCTCTCCTCTCTTTTCTCTCTCTATTTCTCTGAGCACTTTAGCCTGTCTCTAGGGGGGGATGAGCCGGGTGCAGCCGCCAGCTGCATCCAAGCTCGTTTCGCCGGGTTCTGGCGCTGCCGGTGATCCTGATTCTGGTTCTGTTTTTTCTCCCGAGCCTTCTTCCAGGGTCACCGGCGAGGAGTTGCCGTTCCTCGTGATGCCGGAGGGTCCAGGTTCAACGTTGGAGGTCGGTTCTGGTGCAGTGCCAACCCAGTCGGGGTCCGACGCGGGTACTGCCTCGGCGGTGTCCAACGTGGGTTCGCCTAAGACCCAATTGGGGTCCAACGTGGGTGCTGCGCCAGCGTTGTCCAGGTCCGGTGAGGAGGTGGCTGTTTCCCTGCGGCCTGACGCTCATCGCCCTCGTCATCGGCTCTCCCCTGAACCTCTTCCACTGGGGCCCGCTTTGACCCTTCGTCCGTATCAACGGTCCTGGTGGTTGAGTGATGCGGGTCGACAGCCCGACCCGCAAGACGTCCGGTTCGGCGATCTGGTCCAACTCCCTGACGAACTTTGTGCTTCTGGGTGGCCTGGCATGGCTACCGGCGGACTGGTTTCTCGAAATCTGGGTTTGGACTTAGCCGCCCGAACATTTTCCTCTTCCTCTTATATTTAGTGCTGTGTATTGTGTTTTTCCCTTGTTAACCGTACTCAGCATCTTATCCCATTGTTATCCTATGTACCTGTCACCAGTATTTCCCTAGGTGACCCCCCGTATATTTAGCGCTGTGTATTGTGTTCTCTTCTTATCAACCATACTCAGCATCTTACCTCATTGTCCTATGAACCTGTCACCGTTATTCCTCTAGGGGACCTCCCATATATTTAGCGCTGTGTATTGTGTTTTCCCCTTATTAACCATACTCAGCTTTTTACCTTATTGTTGTCCTGTTACCCTGTCACCGTTATTCTCCTAGGTGTCCTTCTTTGCATTTGGCGCCGTGTATTCTGTTATCTTTTTACTTACTGGTGCACGTCATTCCTATTATTCTTGTCCTGGTCTTAGCCCGCTTTTGTTT
Source organism: Pholidichthys leucotaenia (assembly GCA_020510985.1). NCBI lineage: Eukaryota > Metazoa > Chordata > Actinopteri > Cichliformes > Pholidichthyidae > Pholidichthys > Pholidichthys leucotaenia. The sequence continues at coordinate 127,640,965 of CM035840.1, read as the reverse complement.
CATGGAGTAATGTGTTTTGGTTTCTTTATCAACCATGCTCTGTGATCACCTCTTCCTGTTCTATTTAGCGTTGTGTATTGTGTTTTTGCTATTTATCACTTGTACTCAGCGTTTTTGCCCTGTTACCTTTTTGGTGGTTTTTTCCTTGCCCTGGGCCACACATTGTTGGTATTATCTGAGTAGTGTGTAACCAGTGTTCTGACTCAGTTTTCTCCGCATCTGTGCCCTGGGTTAATTATTCCCTGTTTCGTAAAGTATTGTATTTGGGTTTTTTCTTCTCTCTGCCCTGCTACCCTACATTGTCCATTGGGTTTTTTTTGTCCTTCCCTTTGCATCTCCCCCTCCGGTCCTGCCCCCCTTCCACCCACCCTAGGTGGGGGGGGGGGAAGGCTGGGGTGTTCCTGGTCGTTCGGGAGCCCGACCTTGAGGGGGGGACTCTGTCACCATGGGATGAGACGCCATCTCGGCGCTCAGCCCATGTCTCCTCATCCCTGCCTCTCTTTAGGCAGCATCTCTGTCACCATGGGAGGAGACGCCATTTCGGCGCTCAGCCCATGTCTCCTCGTTTCCGCCTCTCATTGGACAGCGTCTCAGCTGGCTTCCAGCTGTCAGTATTACGGGACGGCTGGGGCCAATTAATCCTCATCAGCTGGGGCGCTGCTAATGAGAATAAAAAGGAGCAGCCTCGATCACTCGGGGCTGCGACTTAAAGCACTACAGGCTGAAACCCCTATTCCCGGCGTCAGCCCTTACTCCTCTTGCAGTAACCTTGTGAGTGTCCCCTGCTGTGAGTATTATGCCTTGGTATCCTATTCTCCGGTGCCAGCCCTTTACTCCTGTACCGTTCTACTCGTGAGTTTAACCTGTTTATGAGTAGCTGTGCTTTGGGTCTAAAACGACCGTGTTCCTTACCCCGTGTCCTTATCCCTTGTTCCTAACCCTTCCTTATAATAAACATCTCAACTCACTGGCTTGCCCTCGGCTCTCATTGTGTGGCTCCCTAGAGCCACGTGTAACACTGAAAATCTTTTGGTCTACTTCACTTTGTCAGGCAGGCCCTATTTAGTTGATTTCTAGACTGAGAACAGGTGTGGTAGTAATCAGGACTGGGTGGGGCTAAAGAAATTGAACTCAGCTTTCCAAAGATGTGATAAACCACAGTCAATTTATGTTTTCCCGGGGGGGGGGGGCAATCACTTTTTCAAACAGGGCCATGTAGGTTTGGATTTTTTTTACCCTTAATAATAAACACCTTCATTAAAAAAAAACAAAAAAAAAACTGCATTTTGCATTTACTTGTGTTATCTTTGTCCAATATTTAAATTTGTTTGGTGTTCTGAAACATTCAAGTGTGACAAACATACAAAAAAATAAGAAATCAGGAAGGGGGGAAACACTTTTTCACCGCACTGCATTTTCATGAGCTTTGGGTATTGACTAAAAGAATGAGATCACAGATACAAGTGGCTGAAATGATCTTTATCTGTTCACTTCCGCCCTCCAAAGAGAGCAGACGCTTTTCTTCCCAGCTCCCCATCCTGCCCTCCTGACCTATTCCCAGCTTTGCAATGTTGCGTTTTTGTCTGTGTCTAGTCGCTCTTCTTCTGCTGAATCTTAATCTAATCGGAAATTATGGATTTGGAAGCGGCTTAAATGTGCTATTGTCACTATTTTTCAACAAGAATCGGGCCAAGGGGGAGCCCAAGAATTGGAACCTGCGTGGAGACTCATGGACATTGGAATTCATGGAAACATTATTGGTTATGATCTCAGGACTTCTATTTTTGGCTGTGAAGCTCCCTGATGCATCAGAAATTGAAGGAAGGTGAGAGAGCTGATCAAAGCGGACCCGGCAAGCTCCTTCATCAAATTCGACCAGTTGGGGAAGGCACGAGTAGCGGCAAACGGTGAACTGAATGACAGTGATTCAGTGGAGGAATACATCTGGAGCCCTGTGTTTTCCATGGAAAAACAGTTTAAGCCTGCATATATGATAGCACAGAATTTGCACGGGTGAGGACAAATTCTATTCTCTGAGTGCACTGTGCTGATTTGATTTGACCTTGTTTGGTGCCCCGTGTTTACATTCCTCCTGATTGAGATAAGCGGGAGGACCGGCTCTTAACCCAAACAATCAACAATCAGTTGTTGTCGTATCAGCGGATTTGGACCCTCAAGGACAGTGCCCATGTGCCTTCTGCAAGCAAGAGAGATAGACTCTGGACTTGTTTATAAGTCACATGATTACAACATCTATCCACTGCCAGGAGGCGCCCTCTGCTGCTCACTAACAACTGTCACATCTACACTACACAATGCACCCAACTCACTTATACTGACTGAAGATATACACTCACTGCTCTCTTTGTGTCATTGTGTGGATTCTATTGTTTGCTAATTGTGCATTGAGAGTTTTTTTCTTGTAATCATAACATCGGTCATATATGAACTTTATTCTGATAAACAATGCTTTTTTCTCTCTCCTACTGTGTCCATCCTCCCCCTCTGCCTACTGTTCCCCTCCTGCTGACAGGCGCCTCCACGGCTGCCGCGTCATTGAGAATGTCATTTATGACGTTTTCAGTGTCAAGTCAAACTCCTCGTATATGTACCTGTTATTTACTTGTAAATGTGCTTGGCAATAAACTTATTCTGATTCTGATTCTGATTCTGATCTGTAGGATCGCTGGACTCACCCTTAGAGATAGGGTGAGGAGTTCAGTAATCTGGGAGAGGCTCAGAGTAGAATCGCTACTCCTCCACATCGAAAGAAGCCAGTTTAGGTGGTTTGGGCATCTGATCAGGATGCCTCCTGGATACCTCCCACTTGAGGTGTTCCGGGCACATCCCACTGGGAGGAGACCCCGTAGCAGACCTAGGAAACGCTGGAAAGACTATATCTCCCAGCTGGCCTGGGAACATCTTAGTATCCTCTCTGAAGAGCTGGAGCAGGTGCCTGGGAAGAGGGAAGTGTGGGCTTCTATGCTTGAACTGCTGCCTCCGGAACCCAGATCTCCATAAAAGTGGTAGAAGATCTATGTATCTATGCATTATATGTGTGTATATATACTGTATATATATATGTATATATATATATATATATATATATATATATATATATATATATATATATATATATACTCCCATCCTGCCTCATATTCACTAACTCATCACAACATCTGAGGCACAAGACACACCTGCACCCACTCACCAGCCAGCATACTTAAGGAGGCTCTCTCCATGCAGTCAACGCTGGCTTGTTTGGGTATACTGCCCGGAAACAGGCAAGCAAATTTAAACGCTAAGTGTGAACACGTTGTCTCACCTTATTTCTCTTCCCTCTTCAGGTTGTTGCCACCGTGTAGGTGTGTCTCTTGGACTGCGTGCACTCTCCTGCCACATCTCACCATCCTCAGCTCCAACTCCACCCAGACAGGCACCATCAGCTCATCTTCCCCCCTTACCCTACTGGTTTGTTTATTCCCTGCTGGGTCCTGCCTGTCATCCCTTTATTTCCCAAGTAAGAAGCAATTTGGCTCGCCCATTTCCCCTTACTCCATTCCTCTTCTCACAGCTCTTGTCTTCTCTCCACAGGGTCATTCCTCTGGCGAGTGACTGTTTCTGCAGCTGTGCGCTTTGGTTTTTTGATATTTAATAAAACTCTCAAACGTGCCCCTCTGTGTGGTTCCTCCTGTGCTTTGGCATCGTGCACGTGTGCTGTCAAGTTTTATTAGTCATGATAAAATGAGCCAGCCAGGACGATAGCACAGCCAGTGCCTCACCAGAGAAGCTGTCAGCTATGGATTGCCGACCGGTGACCGAGCACCAGCTCGTTGTGTTGACACAACAGGTATCCAATATGATGAAACTTTGAGCTACAGCGCCTCCTCTGGCTGCTCCCCCCCAGCCTGCTCCGTGCACTACGGTGTGCCGTATTACCTCCGTTCCCACACCTTCTCTGTACGCGGGGGAGGTGGGGAAATGTAAGGGTTTTCTAATTCAAGTTCAAATGTACCTGGAGCAGGTCTGGGAGGAGTACCCGGACGACGTGGCCAAGATCCAATTTTTTACTCTGTTGCTCAGGGATCAAGCCCTCGATTGGGCACTGTTCACGTTAGACAACTCCGAGGGGCATCGGTATACATTTGAGCAATTTGTGGCCACATTCTCCAGCGCGTTTGGCCGGACCGAGAGTCAGGGCAACGTAATGAGCCGCCTGATGACGCTCCGCCAGGGCACCAGGTCTGTGGCCGAGTACTCGGCAGAGTTCCGGGTTGTTGCGTCTGATTCGGGGTGGAACGATATTGCGTTACGCAGTGCGTTCCTCCACGAGTTGAACGATCAACTCTGTGATGATCTGGCGGTTCACCCTGTCAATCCTGTGTTGGATTGGATAACCATTACCGCAAGCGCGCAAAGGAGCGCGAGTCCACCTCTCGCCCGCGCACCGAGCATGTGTCCGCCGTGGTTACTGGCGCTGGCGGCGCCATCTCTTCACCTGAACTGATGGAGCTCTCTCAGCACTTGACTGATGATGAGCACCGGCGAAGGCGAAGGGCTGATGCGTGCACATACTGTGGCTTAACGAACCACAGTCTGGACAAATGCCGCCAGCTGCTAAAAGACACGGCTCGTTAGTAATCATGGTGGGTCTGGCGGGCAGGACCAAATCTTTTCCCCCCAGTAATTTTTCAATTTGGGCCCTCATGCAATTGCCGGGGGTCGAGAGGAGGACTGAGGTGTTGGTTGACTCGGGGTCAGAGGGTAATTTCATGTCTGCTGAGTTCGTGAAACAGGTGAGCATTCCCACACATAAATTGCCCCGTGGTCAGAGGATCACAACTATATCTGACCGTGAGGTCGCAGTGGTCGCTCGCAGCATGGTGCCTATATCCATCCTCCTTTCCGGGAACCACCAGGAGGAACTGTCTTTCCTGGTTCTCTCTATATCATCTGTCCCGGTGGTTCTTGGTTACCTGTGGCTCCACAGGCATAACCCCATGATCAATTGGGACAAAAACACCATCTCTGCCTGGAGCCCGTTTTGTTTGGCCAACTGTATGCGTTCAGCAGAGTGTTCCCCATCTCTGTCTGTTTCCCTCTTCCCAGCCGAGCCGCCGGACCTCAGCCTAGTTCCCCGGGCATATCACGATTTAGCTGAGATCTTTAGCAAATCAAGAGCGTCGTTGTTGCCACCTCACCGCTCTTAAGATTGTGCTATCAACCTCATCTTGGGGGCCAGGCTGCTGTCCAGCTGGCTATATAGCATTTCTGGCCCGGAGAGGGAGGCAATGGAGCAGTATATTAAGGAATTGCTGAATGCTGGCCTTATTTGGCCATCTTTGGCTCCACTCGGAGCCAGATTCTTCTTTGTCGGGAAGAAGGATGTCTCGCTGCGCCCCTGCATCGACTACCGGGAGCTCAACGCTATTACCATTAAAGACAAGTACCCTTTGCCTTTGATCAATTCAGCATTCCAGCTTCTTCAGCACTCACGGGTTTTCACCAAGTTAGACCTTAGGAACGCGTATCATCTGGTCTGCATTCGCAAGGGCAATGAATGGAAGACGGCTTTTAAAACACACCAGGGGCAATTCGAGTACTTAGTGATGCCATTCGGGGTCATTAACGCCCCCGCCGTCTTCCAGTGGTTAATAAATGACGTCTTCCGCAATATGCTTTACCAATTCATCTTTGTCTACCTTGATGATATTCTCATTTTCTCCCGCTCACCAGAGGAACATGAGGTCCACATCAGAGTCGTTTTACAATGGCTCCTGGAGAACCAGCTTTACGTTAAGGCTGAGAAGTGTGAGTTCTCCACAACCTCTACCACCTTCTTGGGCTTCATTGTGGCTGAGGGGGAGCTGATTGCCAACCCGACCAAGGTGAGGGCAGTGCTAGATTGGCCAACTCCCCACTCCCGTAAGGAGCTTCAACGCTTCCTCTGGTTTGCAAAGTTTTACCGCAGGTTCATCAGGAACTATAGTGGTGTGGCACTGCCCTTGACGCAGCTGACCTCAATTAAAGTCCCCTTTCAGTGGATTGAGGCAGCTGAACAGGCGTTTGCCAAATTAAATCGCCTGTTCACAGAAACACTTATCTTGGTCCAGGTCAACACGCAGCTCCAGTTTGTCCTTGAGGTGGATGCGTCTGATTCGGGGATTGGCACTGTGCTGTCGCAGTGCACGCCCTCCGATCAGAGGCTTACGTCGGCCAAGAGGAACTATGACGTAGGGGACAGAGAGTTGCTGGCCATTAAGTTGGCATTAGAGGAGTGGAGGCACTGGCTTGAGGGGGCCATTCACGCCATCGTCGTGTCGACCGACCACAAGAACCTTGAGTACTAGCGGTCGGCCCGCCGACTGAACATCAGGCAAGCTTGCTGGGCGCTATTTTTCTAGCGATTTACTTTTACAATCACTTACCGGACTGGTGCCTGGAGCACCAAACCGGACGCTCTATCGGAGAAGCCCTCCAGACCGCCAGGAGACGTTCCTGGGGGTGGGGGGGGGCTGTCATGGGCAGGGGGAGCGAGCCCCTCCCGTCCTGCCTCACATTCACTCTCATCGCGATGCCTGAGGCACAAGACACACTTGCACCCACTCATCAGCCAGCGCAATTAAGGAGGGTCTCTCCGCGCAGTCAGCGCTGGCTCATCTGGGTATACTGCCCGGAAACAGGCAAGAAAATTTAAACAATAAGTGTGAACACGTTGTCTCACCTTATTTCTCTTCCTTCCTCAGGTTGCTGCCACCGTGTATGTGTGTCTCTTGGACTGTGCACGCTCTCCTGCCACATCTCACCGTCCTCAGCTCCTACTCCACCTGGTCAGGCACCATCGGCTCATCTTCCCCCCTTACCCTACTGGTTCGTCTATTCACCTCTGGGTCCTGCCGGTCATCCCTGGATTTCCCAAGTAAGTGGCAATTTGGCTCGCCCATTTCTCCTTACTCCATTCCTCTGCTACAGGGCCATTCCTCTGCCGAGTGACTGTTTCTGCAGCTGTGTGCTTTGGTTTTTTGATATTTAATAAAACTATCAAACGTGCCCCTCTGTTTGGTTCCTCCTGTGCTTTGGCATCATGCACGTGTGCTGTTAAGTTTTATTACTCATGACAATATAGAATGAAAGTCCAAATATATTGAATGAAACTGAAATATATATTCAAAACACTTGAGCATATATTGAATGAAACTGGTTTAAAGCAGCCCCAAGGGCTCATGGGAAATGCTCAAAATGCCAGAAAAAAAAAAAAAAAGAAAAAGAAAAAGAAAAAAAAAACATTACCTTCAGGCAAACAGCTTAAATGCAAGTTTGGTCAATATTTTACTGTTTTGCTCATGTTATAGATGTTTAACATTAGCTGTTTGAGTTTTAGATTATTTATTTTTTTTTTTTTAGCACCATTAGTGTAAATGTTTAGAGAGGGAGAGACTTGGAAAATTACATACTGTTCTTCTTCTGTGAGAGTGGTACAAATAAATATGCAAATGTATTAATCTATCCCAGGGTGGCAGTGGCTCAGGAGTTAGAGCAGGTTATCCAATAACTGGATGGTTGGCAGTTCGAATCCTGCTCTTCCCAGATGTCCTACCATTGTGTCCCTGGGCAAGACACTTTATCCACCTTGCCTCCAGTGTATATAACACTGGGTATGAATGTGCATAAATGTTCAGTGAGGCCGTTGATGTGGACTGGCAGCCACATTTCTGTCATCCTGCTCAAGGGCAGTAGTAGCTTGCCACCACCATTGTCTGTCTGGAGTGATTAAGTAATGTATCTATTTGCAAAGCGGTATATAAATCTGATGCCTTATTGTTATAGTCTGCATTAATTTGTTAATTTCTTGTTTGTTTTGAAAGGGAAATCTATTTTAGATGTTTTTATTTTCTTACAATTTGCATAAAATCATTTATCTTCTTTTAATTGTTTCACTCTTGTTTTGTTTTTTTCAATTGTGTCAGTTTGTGGAGCAAATCAGATAAAAGCCAAGGTGTTGTGCAATGCATCGGCAAATGTAAATCCCTCAGCCAAATGAGCCCTCAAGCCATTCTTCAGAGTCCTATTAATCCTCTCAACTGCCCTGTTAGCCTGCGGGTGATACACTGCCGTTCTAATGTGCTCAACCCCTCTGGCCCTCTGGCTCTCTGGCTCTCGGGAAACCCTTAAAAGCCCCCGGTATGAACTGCGGGCCATTGGCCGTGGGTGACTGAAGTCGGAGCCCCCCATCTGGCAAACAACGATGACCGGAAACTCGTTATCACCCCACTCGTCATTGAGCCAGTTGGAAGCACCTCCGGCCATTTAGAAAAGAGGTCATACACCACTACCAGGAACCTGCTGGCGTGCAGTTCACGCAAATATCCAGTTCAGTACGCTCCCAGGGCCCCGCAGGTTACGCGACCGGCCAGAAGGGAGGCAGCAGAGGCTTCCCAGTCTTTTTCCCTCTCCAGACATGGGACACAGTTTTTGACCATTGTTTCCTTTGTGTCCTTGTCAATCCCTGGCAACCAAAATGAATCCCTGCCATCCTGTTTAATTTTAACCACCCCAAGGTGACCCTTGTGTAGTATGTCCAGCACACGCCCTCTCAGCGCTGCTGGGATTACTGCACAATGTCCCCTGGCCACACACACCTCGTCCCAACAGCTGAGCTTGTCCTTAAACTGATGAAACAGGGCCAGCTCACCCAAAGCTCCTGCCGGCCAGCTCTCCCTGATCGCCATACGCAATCTCTTCATCACCTGGTCATTCTCTGAAACCTCTCTAAGTTCCCAAGGAGGCACAATGTCCCGGAGAGCCCCATGAAGGGCATGGACCAGTTCCATCTCGACTGAGTCCACAGTCCCCAAGTCCGGCATCAAAGCACACGTCGGGGCCCTAGACAGAAGGTTCACTAGGACGTTGTCGTTGCCCAGAGTGTACTTCATCTCAAAATTGTAAGCCCTCAGTCTCTTGGACCACCTGTGGATCCTCAGCGGCCTGTGGCCCAACCCCGAAGTCTCCAGCAAAGCAGTCAATATTCGATGATCCGTCCTCAATGTGAAGCTCTGGCCATAGAGTTACATATGCCACCTCTCACAGGCCCAAACACAGGCCAGCGCCTCTCTCTCGCCGACAGCATACTTCCTCTCAGCCTCCGACAGAGATCTCTACATGAATGCAACCGGACACTCTGTACCATCCTGCACCTGTGACATCACTGTCCCCAGGGCAGAACCAGATGCGTCGCAGGTCACAATCGTAGTGCAGTCCGGGTCAAAGAGAGCCAAGACCAGAGGTGAGGTGAGCTGCTGTTTCAGCTTCTCCACTGCTGCAGAACAGGATGGAGTCCAGAACCAAAATGCGTCCTGTTTCAGTAGTGTCCTGAGCAGCTCAATTGTCTCGGAGTACCTAGGAATAAACCGTCCATAAAAATTCCCCATCCCCAGGAACGATGAGATCTCAGCCGGCGAGGAGAGGTTCTCCACGTTAAAGACCATTAGCTTCAACCCCTCTCCTGACAGCCGGAATCCCACAAAGTCCACCGCCTCTGCCGCCAGGACACATTTGTCGCCGTTCAGTGTGACCTCGTGTTCATGCAGCATCTCCAGGACCCTTTCCAACCTCTTGTTGTGTTCTTCACTCGACACCCCATGCACCACGATGTCGTCTAGGTACATGACCACCTCCTTCAGGCTGACTAATATGGTAGCCATAACCTTTTGGAAGCAGCTCGGTGCCAAGATCAGCCCAAAACGCATCCTGGTATAACAGAACACTTGCATGTGTGTCACAAAGGCCATCAGATTTCTGCTGTCCGGGTGTAGTGGCACCTGCAGGTAGCCCTGCCGCAGATCCAATTTCGAGAATATCTTCGCCCCACTGAACATCGCCGTGAGTTCCTCCACAGTAGCTCCACAGTAGCAGCGGGTACTTATCCGGGACAATCACCTTATTCACCACTCTGAGGTTGATGCACAGTCTAATGCCCCCGCCCTTCTTTTCTACCACCACAAGGTTGGAGTTCCATGGAGAAGCGTCGGTTCTCTCGATGACACCCGACTCCAGCAGTTTGTTTAGCTCCACCGACACCTCAGCCCACAGCACCAGTGGAAGGCACCTCTAAGGCTGTATTTTCGGCGTGATGTTCTCATTCATCAGAGGCCGATGATGAAATGCATCACTAAGGCCAAAACCCTCAAATAGCTTGGGCCAGCGGAGGCGCCAGTCCGAACCCATGGACAGCACCTGCCAGCCCCCAGGATCCATTATGGAGAACCCCAGTTTCCCCAAAAGGTCAACCTCCAACAGGTCGGTTCCCTGACTCGCTACTTGAAAAGAAAAACTAGGGACCCTCTTCGACCTGTAGGTCACCTCAAAGTCCTCCGTGCCCACCATTTCAATCTCTGCATGGCCATAGCCAAAAAGTCTCACTGCTCCACCCTTAATTTGCTTCACGGGAAAAAGTCGCCGCAGTATTGGGAGGCTTAAGATAGAGCTTCCGCCCCTCGAATCAACCATGAGTGGTACGTCGACTCCGTCCAGTTGGAGGACATACCACTTCAGCGGCCCTTTCCCCATCCTTGCAGCATGAAATCCAGCAAGAGGAGGCCAAGAGACCGCCCCTCTCCCTCACAGCCTTCTTATACCATGGTTGGCGGCGGAACCGGAAAGGTGGATCCACCGCCAATGTCACACAATAACAGGTCCCCCAAAACCCAACACAACACTTCCCCCCCTTCAAAAAGGTCCAAAATACACACATACAGTCGCGACCCTCCCCAATTTGGAACCCGAATCACGCACTAACAAAACTAAACAGAAATACCAAAAAGGGGTCTATCACAGTCACTCAAAACAACTAAAACTAGGGGAGGACAGGTGGATTACCATCCCACCTCCCACACAGCAAGATGGATTATTCTACCATCTATAATAAATAAACAGTCCAACTAAAAGAAAATAACTGCCGTGTGTCATCACCTGCAGCTCACGGGCTTCCACCTCAGCTGCGCTCACACCTGCTCCTCATTAGTGTGCCGCTATTTATTCCATCCTGCCCTGAGCTGCAGCCTGGAGCCATCTGTCTCCCAACATCGAAATCTCCCAGCAGCTTCCTCCTCATCAGGCCTGCTGATCTTCGCTAACGGACACGTAAGCTGTCATTTTTGCCTGCTCATCTCCTTCTCTCAGCCTCCCCTGTGCACAGGTGGATTACCCGGCGGCGGACTTACCTTCCATCACCCCGCCGCTCCTCTGCCTCACCGCTTCGCCCGGACACACAGCAGGACGTTGTCTCCCAGGCTTGGGACCTGCCAATGCATCTCTGCAAGTAAGCACAGCTCTAGATCATGTTCCCGTGCGGTTGCCTAGCTAACCCCTTTTCTCCTCTCTCCCATAGGGTTGTCTGGCCGCACGACGTGCTGCTCTGTCCTGGCTTGCATCCTCCACCTGCATCACACACTAATCACTCACACACGCATCCATACACTCACCTTGTTGTTTAATAAAGCTGTCAAATCTACCTGAGCCTGCGTGCGTGTTTCCAGGGCCGACAATATGTCACGGTGATCCTAAAATACTAGAAAACACAAAATAATTCCCCCCATGAACAGAACTAAATAACAAAACAGTTGTCCCCTTTCCATACACATGCAGTACACATACTGTCCAACCATCAGCTTTCCCCAGGAGAGGAACCACCCCCCGGATAACTGTTAGATGATTTCACACTGGTGCACCTCCTTTTCTTCACTCCCGGGGACAACCCACATTCAGGTCCAAACACCTTCTTCTTCTCCCGGGCACACCGCAGCTCATTAGGATGCCTACATGAGCCATCAGATAGCTGAAGGTAGGCATCCCCCCTAACAGCCACCACCTGCAGCTGCCCCTGGTCATCTTCTCTCCGGCGTTTGACCCAAACACCTCTCAACTGAGCCTCCTCCCTGGGTCGGACCACGTCTGCGACCCCCAGAGGGACCCTACTCCCCCAGAAGACCTACGAGAAGACCCCAGAGGACCTAGGGTCCTGCCCCACACGCTTTCATTTCCGCTGCCAGCGTCGCCGTTGTGACCTCCTGCTCTCCGGTCCCTTACAGTCGAAATCCAGGAGCAGAAGGAGCCAGCCACTTGGCACCACCCGCCGTCACGGGCATCCCACTATGCCGCCCAGTTCCCTCAGCTAGGGCTACTTGGGAACTGGCACCGGAACTCTCCCGTGATTTCCCTGGGTGGGGTTGGTCCTGCTCATTTTCCAGATTACTAGGCAAAGGTTTGTCCCACACAGCCCCGTCCGTCGTCCGCGGGACCGGCCGGTCCCACAAACCACAACCCGACCACTCTTCTCCACCGCTGCTTGTGATGGCGAAGCCCAGGCCATAAAAAAAATCACATCCCATTTTGTTGTCTCCACAGGCAATCAAGATGAACCCCAGGTTGCACACCTCTGCCAACTTGCACCTAGCCTTCAGTTCTACCGATCCCACCATGGCAAATCTTCCTCCACCATAACCACACAGCGGCGCTGAATCACCTCTAACATGATACAGTGGGAAAAAAACTCCCTACAATTGCCCAGTTTAACATGGATCTCACCGCTTCTGTGTCAATCAGCAATGGCACTGTTGTCCCGTCCAGTTCCACCATACAGTAGGAATAGCCGTTGGTACTCGGGATACAGTGTGAATAACTGTGGGAGTGGGAGGGTCCTCCTTACGTCTTGGATCTCCTCGCTCTAACTTGTGACATGCCCTGGTGAAATGATTCAAGAGTACGCATTTGCTGCAGCATTTCCCTCTTGCCGGACACTCTCTGGCCTTGTAATGGTGCTTCGTGGACCCACAACCCAAACACCCGGGCGATCCCGGGACGGACCTCATCTTGACAGTTTTAGCGTAGCCTTCTTCATCTTCCACACTATCGTCACTTTCCGGGTCCACTGCCTGCGCCGTCGACTGTGGTCCAAACTGGCGATGTGACGCTGTCTCGCCAAGCTCCCGTGATAGCTTGACTGCTTCCTGTAACTGCTGAGCTAATTGGATGGCCTTGGATAGCATCAGCTTGCCTGAGTTTGTAAGGTGCTTCGACCTCGTAGCCGGGCAAATAGTATGTTCTGCCAACTGGTCGCAGACCATCTCTTTGTCCATCTTGGCCTCGTCTTTGGCCAGCTGGCGCAGGTCTGCCACAAACCGTTGCACCAACTCGCCAGTCCGTTGGCGGCGCTGTCAAAACTGGATCCTACGGACGATGATGTTTGCTGGGGCGCAAAAATGTCACGCCATTAGCTCCACCACTTCCTCAAAGCTATCACACTTGCCCAAAGTGCTTAAAATACGTTTACCCTCCATTCCTAAATTATGAACCAACAGTGCCTGTGCCCTCAACTTCTGCAGCCTTCCAAGGTCCAATGCCACCAAATATGTTTGAAACGCAGTGAACGACCTTGCCAAAGGGATGGGCGACTCACTGGGAAGCTTCAAAAATGGCCAAATTGTGCAACACCCGCATCAATACCTTTTACCCTCGTCGCCAAGTGTTATGTCGGCGATAGGAGCCAAGGACGAGACCGAGTGTTGAACTGGACAAAGGTTTATGAGTGATACTCTCACTACACACACGCATCTGTCGGGCAGAGAGGAGGCCAAGAGACCGCCCCTCTCCCTCACAGCCTTCTTATACCCTGAACAGGAAAGGTGGAGCCACCACCCGTGTCACACAATAACATGTCCCCCAAAACCCAACACAGCAGAACCCTCTTGTCCTCCAGTACATCAATGGATCTTCTATATGGTCACATAGCTCTAGAGCTCATGAGGAAACAGTATATGCTGGGATTTTCTGTTATTTTAATGGAGAGAGTTGTAACATTTATAATATAATCACCCATGATTTTATTTATAAGATGATGCACTAAATAGTTTTTTTTTTTTATGCCATCCACACTCTCATTTTAATTGTCACTGACCCGGCATCGGCCCGGTAGATGACGGCTGAGCCTCTCGCGCAGATTCTTAAAATCTTGTGATTGGGGCTCTCCGGAGGAACTAACTGAGGCAACAGTTGAACGGGAGCCGGATTGGAGTTCAAGTACAGCGGCGGTAGGAGACGGGGACCAGTGGAAGAGCAGCCAGGGCCCTAGCTGGATAAGAGCCGGAATCGTAGCCCAGTTACAGTGGCGGGGCTTGGTGTAGGAACTACTGAGGAAGATGGCGGTAGGTGGCGGGGCTCAGCGGAGGAACTACCAGGACCCCAGCTGGACAGGAGCAGGATCGGAGCTCAACTACAGCAGTGGTGGGTGGCGGGGCTCGGTGGAGGAGCTGCCGGCACCCCGGCTGGACAGGAGCTCAATTGCAGCCACGGTAAGCAGCGGGATTAGCAGCGGAGGGGGCTAGCTGAGGCCCCAGCTGGATTCGAGGTCAGTCGGATCGGATACCGGAGACACCAGCAGAGATTGTTTCACTATCAACAGGTCAGTAAAAATGTCACCAAAGAAGGAGGAAATGGAAGAGATAAAAAAAAAAATCTCTGAACTTCTTGTCAGAAGAACTGACCAAAGTGGCTAGTCAACAGCTTAAACTATTAGGGCTAATGGAAGAAGTCCGAGAATTAAAATTAACAATTAAGGAAAAAAACAAAAAAATTGCAGACTTGGAGCGACGCGTCAAGGATCTTGAACAATATTCTTGTATGGATGATCTAATTATAAGTGGACTAGACATTAAATACCAATCATATGCCAATGTTACAGCAGGAATGAGAGGTGAGGAGGTTCCCCTGAGTGAATCAGTCTCCCTGAAAAACCAGGTGCTTCAGTTCCTTGAAAGCAGAAATATAAAGGTTGAAGTAAATGCAATTTCAGCCTGTCATACTTTACCCAGAAAAAGATAATAAAACAAATAAATCAATTGTGATGCGGTTTGTGAACAGAAGGGTAAAGAATGACATACTGAGGCAGGCCAGAAAGCTACAGGGAACAGAAGTTTACCTAAATGAACATTTAACAAAGACAAATGCTGAAATAGCATGGCAAGCACAAATGCTGAAAAGACAAAATAAGATACAGGCAACATGGACAAGAAATTGTAGAGTTTGGATCAAACTAAATGGAACACCTGAAGAAGCAAAGACTATAATAATCAGAGATCTTACTGACTTAAATAAATATAGATGAACACTGATTAAGAAAATTAAGAGATTATGATAATCCATATCCACACACACGACAAGAATAGTTCTTTTGTGACATACCATGTCAATGTACTTTAAAAAAAAACTAAACAAAACAAACAAACAGAAAAACTTATGACTGACTTGAGTAGACATCAATTATCCCCAGTTGGAGGAAGTCATTTGACACAGAGAGAGGAAATTCAAACTCTGAAAATATGCCATTATGCTGAACATAAACTACAAGAGATGGAGAATGATATTGATCCTGATAACCACTTTTTAAATAATATTTGTAATCATTGTGAATATTACACTGAAAAGCAATTCAAAAGTCAAGTGCAACTAGATGGTAAACTATCAATAACACACTTCAAAAGCAGAAGTCTTAACAAAAACTTTCCACAGATTCAGGACTATTTAAAACAGCTAGACAGAAAATTTACAGCTATCGCAGTCTCTGAAACTTGGCTTAATGAAGAGCAGGCTCCTCTGATGGCAATAGAGGGATATCAAATGTTTCATATTAACAGATCTCAAAAAAAGGGTGGTGGTGTTGCACTCTATATTGATGACCTGTATAGGTGTAAGCTTGTAAATGGAATGGAAAAATTTTAAGAGCAAAACAGAATTATAAATCAGAGTTGGAAAGCAAGATGGCAGCAAAGAAACTTGGTTCAGCCTGGGCCAGTATGAAAACTATTGCAGGCCTTCAGAGCACAGAGCGCAGTAATCGTGTGTTTTTAGATGGTTTTAATTCAGACACAGAGCTGGCTAATGCTCTTAATTATTTTTATGGTCGTTTTGACTCCTTTGATTTTAGCACAGAAATCCAAGATTTGAAACAAAAACTCAAAGACAATCAACACTTTAATATTGAGGTGCAGGATGTTTAAAGGGAGTTCTGCGCTGTAAAAGTGAACAAAAGTCAGGGCCCTGATAATATATGTGGGCGCTTGGTAAAGTCCTGTGCACATGAACTGAGTCCTATATCTCATTACATTTTCAGTAAGTCCTTACAGACACAACATGTGCCTAAGATCTGGAAAGAAGCCGTGGTTGTTCCCGTTCCAAAATACAGCTGTCCTAAAACGGTAAACGACTTTAGACCAGTTGCTTTGACTTCAATTTTAATGAAAATTTTTGAAAAACTGGTCAGATGTGAGGTCCTAAAGCAGACTGAGCAGGCATTGGATCCTCTGCAGCTTGCCTATAGTGCCACACAGAGGAGTGGAGGATGCCACTGTCACTCTGTTTAACATGCTTTTTAAACATCTGGAGTTTAATGGGACACATGCCAGGCTTTTATTTGTGGACTTTTCCTCCGCCTTTAAGACAATCCAACCTCATATCTTAGTTGAAAGGCTCCTGCAACAATTTGATTTAAGCAATAATCTGGTGGGTTGGATTCTGGATTTCTTAACCAACAGGACACAGAGAGTAAGGGTCAATGGTACATTGTCTGACCTAAAGTGCTCTTCTACTGGCTCTCCTCAGGGGTGTGTGTTGTCACCACTACTCTTCATCCTGTACACAAACATGTGTCAGAGCAGATATGACAACAGACACATTATAAAGTATGCTGATGACTCAGTTATTGTCAGTTTCCTCCAGGATAGTGAGAGTGGCCACTGCCCAGTAGTTGATGATTTTGTTCACTGGTGTGAGGATTCCTACCTGCAGCTGAATACGACAAAAACTAAAGACATGATTATTGACTTTAGGAGGAAAACTCCCAGGCACAAAGTCACCGTACTAAAAGGCCAGACCACCGAATGTGTACAATCCAACAAATAACTTGGGATGATTATTGATAGTAATTTAAACTTTGAAGAGAACTGTGAAAGGTCTGATCGTCACTTCCTTGTGGTAACGTATCGTCACTTCCTGTTTTGCTGTCTGCCTGTGTGGTTTGCTCTCCAGCTCTCCAGCCACTAGCTAGCCACTAGCTATGGCTACTACCTCTCTTTCCTCTCCTCCTCTGGTGTGCTCTCTCTGTCAGATGTTTAGCTACACCTCTGCCTCTTTTAGTGATAACGGTAAATGTAATAAATGTTGTCTTTTTGAGGCGCTCGAGGCGAGGTTGTCTGATTTGGAATCCCGGCTCCGCTGCATTGAAACACCGTCTGCGCCAGTTAATCTCGACGGACGCCCATTAGCTGCAGCGGAGCTAGCTAGCTTAGGTCCCACTGTCAGCGGTTCCCCGGCTCTCCTCAGCAGCGAGGAGACTGGGTGGGTGACGGCGAGAAGGAAGCCTAGTCGCAAAGCCCCGGTTCACCACCAACCTGTTCACGTTTCTAATCGTTTTTCCCCGCTCAGCGACACACCCGCTGAGGAAAAAACTCTGATCATTGGCGACTCTGTAGTCAGAAACGTGAACCTAGAGACTCCAGCGGCCATAGTCCAATGTATTCCTGGGGCCAGAGCAGGCGACATCGAGTCAAATTTGAAAATGCTGGCTAAAAGTAACTGTAAATACTCCACAATTGTTATTCACGCCGGCATTAATGACATCCGTCTCCGGCAGTCGGAAGTCACGAAACTTAATACATAATACTTAATACAATGCTCTGCACTGTGTGTCTGTGTGTGTGTGTATATATATATATTTTATAGTAATACGTACATATGTTTATTTGCTGCTCTTGCTTGCTTGTTTTTTTTCTTGCCTTCTGATTGTTGCTCTGAGTGTTGCTATCCCTGTGCTGTTGCAATCCTGGAATTTCCCCGTTGTGGGACTAATAAAGGCTTATCTTATCTTATCTTATCTTATCTTAATATAGAATCAATGTGTGAGTTTGCAAAAACGATGTCTGCCACTGTAGTATTCTCTGGACCCCTCCCCAATCTGACCAGTGATGACATGTTTAGTCGCTCGTCATCCTTGAACCGCTGGCTGTCTGTGTGGTGTCCTAAAAATGACGTGGGCTACATTGACAATTGGAGCTCTTTTTGGGGAAAACCTGGTCTTATGAGACGAGACAGCATTCATCCCACTTTGGATGGTGCTTCTCATTTATCTAACAATCTGGCATCTTTTTTATCCAAATTTCCAAAACCATGACTACTCAGAGTTGGGACCAGGAAGCAGAGTCGCAGTCTTACACGCCTCTCTGCAGCTCCTCTTCATCCGCCACCCCTCAGCTTAGCCCCTGTCTTCCCCATCAGAGAATCGTTGTCTGCTCCCTCCAAAGTAAATAAAAATATAATGTATAAGCATCCCAAAGTGATAAAGCAAAATATTGGTAAAACTCAAATTAAACATAAAGCCTCTAAATTGAATGATTTGGCCTCTGTTCCTCCTCATAATTTAAAAATTAAATGTGGTTTATTAAATATTAGGTCTCTAACTCCCAAGTCTCTGTTAGTCCATGATCTGTTAATTGATCATCAGATTGATTTAATTTCCCTTACAGAGACTTGGTTAGGGCAAGAGGATTATGTTGGTTTAAATGAATCAACTCCCTCTGGTTATTTAAACTGTCAAAATCCCAGAAGTTCTGGTCGTGGAGGAGGAGTAGCAACAATTTACCATTCCAAATTACTAGTTAATGTAAAGCAAAAAACATGTTATAATTCCTTTGAGGGCCTGGTCCTCAGTGTTGGGCACTTTAGCAATTTCAGGTTAAACCCAATTTTATTTGCCACAGTTTATCGTCCCCCATCAACCTATTCAGAATTTTTATCCGAATTTGCTGATTTCTTAGCTGATTTAGTGCTGAAATCTGATAGAATAATTATAGTAGAGGACTTTAATATACATGTGGATGTAGATAGTGACTGCCTTAATGTGGCTTTTAATTCAATATTAGACTCGATTGGGTTTTCTCAGAAAGTAGGGAATTCTACTCATTACCTCCACCATACATTGGACCTTGTTCTGACATATGGCATAGAAATAGAAAATCTTGTAGTGTCTCCTCATAACCCTGTACTGTCAGACCATTGTCTGTTAACCTTTGATTTTACTATTTCTGACTATTTGGCTCCTAAAGAAAAATATTATCACAGTAGATGCCTCTCAGATGATGCTGTTTCCAAATTTATGCAGATTGTTTCCTCTATGCCATGTGTCAACACAACGGAAATAAGCTATAGACAGCTTGCTCTTTCTGTAATTGATAACATGGTGGATAGTGTTTCAGCTTCTCTGCATCAGGCTCTAGACTTGATGGCCCCCTTAAAAAAGAAAAAGTCTAATCAGAGATTTTTAACTCCTTGGTTCAACACAGAAACTCGTAGCTTAAAACAGAAGACTCGTCAATTAGAAAGAAAATGGCGCTCTACTAATTTAGATGAAATCTATTTAGCTTGGAGAAATCATCTTTTAATTTATAAAAAAATCTCTTAGAAAAGCTAGAACGAGTTATTACTCTGCATTAATAGAAAAGAACAAGAATAATCCCAGGTTTCTTTTCAGTACTGTAGCCAGGTTGACAAAGAGTCAGGACTCTGTCAATCCTAGCATCCCCTTAGAGCTTACTAGTCAGGACTTTATGAACTTTTTCAATAATAAAATTTCATCCATCAGAGATAAAATCAATCAGATTCTTCCCACAGTTAACTTAAATACTGTAACTATTACAACTCCTTCTATTGATGTCTGTCTTGATGAGTTTACTCCAATCGACCTTTGTGAGTTAGACAAAATAGTTTCCTCATCCAAACCTTCAACTTGTCTTTTAGACCCTATTCCTACCAGGTTATTTAAAGAAGTCTTCCCACTTATTGGTAGCTTTATTCTTCATATAATCAATTCTTCATTAACTTTAGGCCATGTACCGCAGGCTTTTAAAACAGCTGTAATTAAACCCTTACTCAAAAAGCCAACGCTAGATCCAGGAGCTTTAGCTAACTATAGACCAATCTCTAATCTCCCTTTCATTTCAAAAATCTTAGAAAGAGTTGTTGCTACGCAATTATTTGACCACCTGCAGGGAAATGGTTTACTTGAAGAGTTTCAATCTGGGTTTAGAATCCATCATAGTACTGAAACAGCCTTAGCGAAGGTCACTAACGACCTCCTCATTGCATCTGATAATGGACTAGTTTCTGTACTTGTCCTTTTAGATCTTAGTGCAGCTTTTGATACTATTGATCATAATATTCTACTTGATAGATTAGAACACTATGTTGGACTTAATGGAACTTCGTTGCAGTGGTTTAGATCTTATTTATCTGATAGGTTCCAGTTTGTTCATGTAAATGATGAGTTTTCTTTCAGCTCAAAGCTTAGTCATGGAGTTCCACAGGGATCTGTGCTAGGCCCTACTCTTTTTAGTTTATATATGCTTCCGTTAGGCAACATTATTAGAAAGCACTGTATACATTTTCATTGTTATGCAGATGACACACAATTATACCTGTCAATGAAGCCAGATGATACTAATCAATTAGCCAAGTTAGAAGCCTGTCTTAAGGAAATCAAAGCTTGGATGACTTGTAATTTCCTGCTATTAAATTCAGATAAGACTGAAGTCATTCTTGTTGGTCCAAAAAACCTTAGAAATTCCTTTCCAAATCAAACTTTCAGTTTGGATGCAGTTACTCTTTCTCTTAATAGCTCTGTGAGGAACCTTGGAGTTATTTTTGATCAGGATTTGTCCTTCAATTCACATATTAAATTTGTTTCTAAGTCTGCCTTCTATCATTTGCGTAATATTGCCAAGATTAGGAGCATCTTGTCTCAGAGTGATGCTGAGAAGCTGATCCACGCTTTTGTTAGCTCGAGATTAGATTATTGTAATTCTTTATTATCAGGCTGTCCTAAAACATCTTTAAAAAGTCTTCAGCTGATCCAAAATGCTGCAGCAAGAGTTTTAACAGGTACTAGAAAGAGAGATCATATCTCTCCGGTTCTGGCCTCCCTTCATTGGCTTCCCATAGAGTTTAGAATTAAGTTTAAAATCCTTCTTCTTACTTACAAAGCTTTAAACAACCAGGCTCCTTTTTATTTAAAAGATCTGATACTACCGTATCATCCTAACAGAGCACTACGCTCCCAAAATGCAGGGTTACTTGTAATACCTAGAATCTCCAAAAGTACAATGGGAGGCAGAGCCTTCAGTTATCAAGCTCCTCTCCTGTGGAATCAGCTGCCAATCTGGATTCGGGAGTCAGACTCGATCTCTGTTTTTAAGAATAGGGCTAAAACCTACCTTTTTGATATAGCCTACAATTAGGGAGGGATCATGTGTTTGTGAACCCTCCCTTAGTTATGCTGCTAATAGGTTTAGTCAGCCGGGGGACCCCCAGTAATGCACTGGGCCTCACTCCTTTCCTCACTCTCTATGAAATATTTTTTTTTTGCTGGTCATTAACATTTGTTTGTTCTCTCCCATAGATTGAGTCCCCATCGTGCTGTTTGCTCTCTACATGTCTGTTCTTTTCTTCTTCTCTATCCCCTCACCCCCCAGCCAGTCGCAGCAGATGACTGCCCCTCCCTGAGCCTGGTTCTGCTGGAGGTTTCTTCCTGTTAAAAGGGAGTTTTTCCTCTCCACCGTCGCCAAGTGCTTGCTCACAGGGGATCTCCTGATTGCTGGGGTCTTTCTGCAACTGTGGGGGTCCCCCCTTCAGTTGATAGTGCTATGAGATGACTGTTGTTGTGAAATGGCGCTATATAAATAAAGTTGAATTGAATTGAATTGAATTGAAAGGGTGTGCAAAAAGGGTCAGCAACATTTGCATTGCTTGAGAAGACTTGCACGCTTCCAAATTGACCAAACCATAATGACAATGTTTTATCGGGCTTTTATTGAATCTGTTTGCTTTCGGCTTTAGGACTGTGACTAGGATTCTTCTTTGACTTGGCACAGAGGCGTCGTCTCTTTGAATTTAGTCTGCTGGTAGGATCATTAGCTTCCCCAGGCAAGCCCGGGTACTGGCGGAGGGCGCGACGAGAACGCTGATCCATTGCCCCCCGGCAATGGATCAGCGGCAGTCTCCACCCTGCGCACCTCAGCACTGGCCCTTTCATACTCTGTAGCAGAATATTGTGCCCCTGTCTGGTCCAGGTCATCTTACACACACCATGTAGACACCCAGCTCAACTCAACCATGAGAACTATAACTGGAACAATCCGCTCAACACCACTCCCCTGGCTCTCTGTACTGTCAAACATAGCCCCTCCACACATCCGGCGAGCAGCATTAACTCAAAGGATGCTCCAAAAAGTTAAAGATTTTCCTCACTTACCAATCCATGCAGATATCTACACCCCACCCACTGCCCGACTTTCATCCAGACGGCCGATTTGGAAAAACTCTCCCCCAGCTGACTTTACCATCCAGACAGCTTGGCAAGAGGAATGGGAAACCAAGGAGGTCCCAAACAAACAGCTGGTGATAAACCCCAACCAACAGGTCCCGGGCACCAACCTCCCAAGGAGACAGTGGTCTACACTCAATCGCTTCAGGACTGGACATGGCCCCTGCTTGGCCAGCCTTCACAGATGGGGCAGTAGCCCTAGCCCACTGTGCGCATGTGGAGAGGAGCAAACTATGGAACACATCATAGAGGCTTGCCCGCTCCAAAGACTGGAAGGAGGATTACACACCCTCCATACAGCAAACCAGGAGGCAACTGCTTGGCTTAAGGACTTTGCATTCGCTAAATAAATAATAAATTGAATCTGTTTTATCCTTTTCTTTAGTGTTATGGTTTGGTCAGATAAAACTGAAACAGAGGAAATCCTTGGATCAGGTAGTTAGATGGTCCAGTCGTTTGCTTGGTGAGCCACAGCTGAGCCTGACATCCCTGTACACCAGACAAGTACAGAGGATTGCTACCTCCATTTTAAATGATGACTCCCACCCTTTGCACTGCAACTTTCAGCTTCTTCCCTCAAGACGGAGGTTTGCTGTCCCAAAAAGTAAAACCCAGCGCTACAAAAACAGCTTTGCTCCTGCTGCTGTCAAAGAGTTGAACAAGTTGTAACAATATATTGCACATAATTTAGGTACCTATTTATTAACTCCATTTTATATTTACTTATTTTTGTAGGATGTTATTT
Organism: Pholidichthys leucotaenia; assembly: GCA_020510985.1. Lineage (NCBI taxonomy): Eukaryota > Metazoa > Chordata > Actinopteri > Cichliformes > Pholidichthyidae > Pholidichthys > Pholidichthys leucotaenia. The sequence goes on along the minus strand of CM035840.1, from coordinate 127,617,800 downwards.
GGGTTCTAAATATTTTATTGGGTTTTAGACCTTTGAGTTTTTAACCTCTTTGACTAGTTTTTTAACTTTTTAATATGACCCTTCTCTCTTACCTCTGGTTTTTCTCTCATCTCTTTGTCTTTATACCCTGATTGATGGAGCCTTGAGTATTTTTATCATGTTTATAGTCAGCTTCATGTGTGCCTGTGTTTGTGTCTATGTTGAATGTAATTTGTGGCTTGTAAATATGGATGTCACCAGACTGCAAAACAAATCTACCTACGGGTACAAATAAAGTAACCTGAACCTGAACCTGAACCTAAGTAAATCATTTCAGCTATTTTAAATCTTGATATTGTTTTAGTTAAAACAATATAAACAATATAAATAAATAGCAATATTCAAATTAGTGTAGGGTAAAGTCTTTGTATATTCAATAAGTGTGTAAATAATTTTTAAACATTTTTACCTTCACTCTTATTTAGTTCAATGAGATCCATGCAAAGGTTTTGAAAAAACTAAGTTTATGCAGGGAAGATCAAATTATTTTGCTTTGAGCTTCCTAAAGCATTGTCCCCTTAATTGAGTAAGAATCTATATTGTCTTTGTAGTAGATTCTAAATCAATTCCCACAGTAAACATAAATTCAGCTCAAGTTGGACTCTTCTTAGACATTTGGAACTTTTCTCATATATTTGCATGGTTTTCTTCCTTATCAGTTTACCTTGTCCCTTATAAACATGATATTTCCTTTACAATAATCTACAGATATTTTCTTAAATATCTGGAAATTTATTGATGTAACTTTTAACTTCTCCTATTGAATGTTGTGATTTCATTACCAAGCAGTTTCATTTATATTTTTCTCTTCATTATTGATCATCTGTTGATAATGTTTATGTGTTATCTATTTTTTCTGAGGAATGCTAATTATTTTTTGCTAATTAATTTCTTTGGTACCCCCCTTTTGATGCATGGAGATGCACATGCAGCAAAGTTACATGGTATTTGCTTGATGGGTAGTGTCTTTTACTAGAAGGAAGTGTGTTACCACTTTTATGTGTTACACACAGTTAATTTAGATGAAAATTTGTGAGTAGTACAGCTCCTTCAAAATGAGGTTTCAATAATCATGGCTTTTTTGTGTCATCTCTTGAACCAATTTACAAATTCCATTTAGGAAAAAAAATGTAGTTGTCTGTGCAGATTTGATATGACTTAGCATTGATAACTAAGATCAGTTTATCCAGCTGAACACAGACAGGTTGAATTTGTGTAAGTGAATCCTTGTGAAAAGTTGTGTCACAGTCCTTCAGTCAATAGAATGGTGGACATATTGCCTAATTAGAATTTGGTTTAATTTTGTACAAGGAATGCCTCATTTTATATATTCCTTGGTAAATTATGGGGTGGACTGTAGTCTCGAGGCCCAGCTCGGCCACTGCTGAGCACTGGAAAAACACATTCCTTACTATTGTCACATTTCTGAAATGTGATATTGTCACACCGTTACATGGTGAGTGGCATCAGATGTATCCTGCAGTCATATGAACACTACATTTTTAAAGTCAGAGTCATTTAAATTGTTCTGCTTTATGTCATTTGTAATGTCATTTGTTCTACTTAGCTTTAAAAAAATTCTTGTCAACTGAGAGGGCCTTCCCCCTATGGCCACCGTTGCCCCCTCCAGCACTCATACACCGTCCGGCCTCCTCACATCTCCCACAAAGATCAAATGTTGGTGCCATCCTGCAAAGGAAAATTTGGGGAAAGCCTTATGGCTTCCCCATCTGCACCTTCAGTATTTACATCAACAGGAGTGCAAATTTTATCACCTCATACATTTATTGTACTAATGTTCCAGTGATCATCATTATTTTTTGTGTCCCTTAAATGTTTATCCAAGTTGTTTATTATAATGTGTAATGTTAAGAAACCCAAGTGAAATATTGTTGTTTTTTTTACATATTGTATATGTCACCAAGGATTTATTAAATTGAAAGGTAATGGTGATGTTATGATTCCTTGTTAATTTGGCAAATCTAATTCCTGGTGAAAGCTAAAAAAAAATTGTGAATGCTTTCCCTTTCCTGTTGAAAAATGAAGAATGAACAATAGCAGAAAAACCTTTAAATTACATCTAAAGCTTCCACAATTTGAATGTAATTTTGCTATTCACAGCAAATATTCACCCAATATTCTGTGAATCAGTAAATGTTTTACCAATTGACATGGATAATCACTAGTTTAGGATTATGTTTAAACAAAACAGTGTCATATATTAGAAGCCTTAAACCAATGCAGCAGTTAGAATTAGTAGCTGGAAATGCAGGCCTAATCTCTGTTTTCAGGAATTTATGGCACTGGACCACAATCCGTGGTCTGTGTTTTTTTTTTTTTTTAATTTACCATCTCCCGATAATAAAAAAAAAAATCATTCTCATCTTGCTGTGTTGTGCATGAACTGTGTTGTGCATGAACTGTCTCAGATCCTGTTCTAGAGTCCCCCCCCCCCCTTTGTTTTTACATGGACAGGCCCAGGGTCAAAATGTAAATAAGATTGCGTATGTCATTTATTAAAAAGTGAGTATGAACCTGAAGTTTGAACCTCTATGCTTTGAATCATGTAATATAGGGAATTCATAAAGCCTTCAGTGATTAGGCATTATAAAGTGACAGCATGATATTGTAATGTTCAGTTAATTTCATCATTGTTGTGCTTGTAGCACTGATTAAGATGCAAGCATTTGTACTTAACTTAGATGTTCACCCGCCTCTTTGATGTCGATGGGAGGAAAGCACGGACGGTGATGAGACTGGGTCTCAGAGGCAGGTTTTGTTTTGGCAGGGGGAAGGAGAACTTCAGTCCGGCGTCCTTTTTTCCCTGTAAAGTGCACTGTTATGCTTCAGTCAAAGAAAAAAAAAGTCAGTTATACGTCAAAAAATTTAATAAAAATAGCTCAATGTTTTTCATTTTCAAAAGAAAAAATAACTGGAGGGAATGAAAATATTGGCTTTAAAAATATGTAAATAGTTCATCACGTACGCAACATTAGAGTGAAAACCTACAAAGTTAGACTGAAAGCAAAAGTAAAACCCCAAAACTTTGCAAAAATACCCATATACAGTGGGGTAAAAAAAGTATTTAGTCAGCCACCAATTGTGCAAGTTCTCCCACTTTAAAGATGAGAGAGGTCTCCAAATTTTCATCATAGGTATACCTCAACTATGAGAGACAAAATGAGAAAAAAAAATCCAGAAAATCACATTGAAGGATTTTTAATGAATTCATTGGTAAATTCCTCGGTAAAATAAGTATTTGGTCAATAACAAAAGTTCATCTCAATACTTTGTTATATACCCTTTGTTGGCAATGACAGAGATCAAACCTTTTCTGTAAGTCTTCACAAGGTTTTCACACACTGTTGCTGGTATTTTGGCCCATTCCTCCATGCAGATCTCCTCTAGAGCAGTGATGTTTTGGGGCTGTCGCTGGGCAACACAGACTTTCAACTCCCTCCAAAGATTTTCTATGGGGTTGAGATCTGGAGACTGGCTAGGCCACTCCAGGACCTTGAAATGGTTCTTACAAAGCTACTCCTTCGTTGCCCGGGCGGTGTGTTTGGGATCATTGTCATGCTGAAAGACCCAGCCACTTTTCATCTTCAATGCCCTTGCTGGAGGAAGGAGGTTTTCACTCAAAATCTCACGATACATGGCCCCATTCATTCTTTCCTTTACACGGATCAGTCGTCCTGGTCCCTTTGCAGAAAAACAGCCCCAAAGTATGACGTTTCCACCCCCATGCTTCACAGTAGGTATGGTGTTCTTTCTCCTCCAAACACGACAAGTTGAGTTTTTACCAAAAAGTTCTATTTTGGTTTCATCTGACCATATGACATTCTCCCAATCCTCTTCTGGATCATCCAAATGCTCTCTAGCAAACTTCAGAAAGGCCTGGACATGTACTGGCTTAAGCAGGGGGACACGTCTGGCACTGCAGGATTTGAGTCCCTGGCGGCGAAGTGTGTTACTGATGTAGCCTTTGTTACTTTGGTCCCAGCTCTCTGCAGGTCATTCACTAGGTCCCCCCGTGTGGTTCTGGGATTTTTGCTCACCGTTCTCATTGTCATTTTGACCTCACGGGGTGAGATCTTGTGTGGAGCTCCAGATCAAGGGAGGTTATCAGTGGTCTTGTATGTCTTCCATTTTCTAATAATTGCTCCCACAGTTGATTTCTTCACACCAAGCTGCTTACCTATTACAGATTCAGTCTTCCCAGCCTGGTGCAGGTCTACAATTTTGTTTCTGGTGTCCTTTGACAGCTCTTTGGTCTTGGCCATAGTGGAGTTTGGAGTCTGACTGTTTGAGGTTGTGGATAGCTGTCTTTTATACTGATAATGAGTTCAAACAGGTGCCATTAATACAGGTAATGAGTGGAGGACAGAGAAGCCTCTTAAAGAAGAAGTTACAGGTCCGTGAGAGCCAGAAATCTTGCTTGTTTGTAGGTGACCAAATACTTATTTTATTGAGGAATTTACCAATTAATTCATTAAAAATCCTTCAATGTGATTTTCTGGATTTTTTTTTCTCATTTTGTCTCTCATAGTTGAGGTATACCTCTGATGAAAATTGGAGACCTCTCTCATCTTTAAAGTGGGAGAACTTGCACAATTGGTGGCTGACTAAATACTTTTTTCCCACTGTATAGATTATTTTTTTCTCTTCCCTTTTACCAAGTTTTTTTAAACACAAATCAGTAGCTACACAGCCTTTTCTATTTTTTCCCCAAGTTCTCTCTCTCTCTCTCTCTCTCTCTCTCTCTCTCGTGCGCATGCGTGGGCGTTTGTGGGAGCAGGGGTGTGGAGTGGTGTCGAGTGAGTACTTTAAACTTTGTATTTTCTAACTTTTTCTCTATCTTGTGTGTTTGAGGTGTGTGTGTTTAATATAGTGGGTTGAGTGTGTGTGTGCTGGGGTGTGAGTGTTGGAGTGAGTGTGTTGGGGAACGGTAGCTTCTGCTGCTGGTTTTTCCCGGCCGGCATCATGCCGGTGATTGATGGTGGTGTGGAGTTTGAGCGCTTAACCCGGCGTCATGGTGTGAGAATCCTCCCGACAGTTCCCTGTTCTGTGGAGGAGGCCAGCCTCGCTGTAGGACAGGTGGTTGGGCATGGCAGCATAAAATCAGCATCGAGGATGAACAGCGCAATTGTGATCTTTCTGGATTCGACTGAAAAAGCTGATCAGGTGGTGGCACAGGGAGTGGTCATAGGTGACACTTTTACTCCCGTTTTACCGCTGGCGAACCCGTCTAGGAGGATCACCATCTCAAACGCTCCTCCTTTCGTTAAAAATGATCAGCTGATTAGAGAGTTGTCCCGTTTTGGCCAGGTTGTGTCCCCTATCAGAATGGTCTCTCTGGGTAGTAAATCACCCCTGCTGAAGAATGTTGTATGTCATAGGAGGCAGTGTTTCATGGTGTTGAAAGACAGCTCTGCTGAACTGAACGCGTCTTTTAATTTCAGGATTGACGGCTTTAGCTACTTGGTGTTTGCAACATCTGAAACCATGAAGTGTTTTGCGTGTGGCGCAGAAGGCCATCTTATTAGGTCATGTCCTGAAAAGGCGAACACAAAGAGCACTGGCGGTAAGAAAGGTGACGCCGCTGTTTCTGGTGGTCCAGAGGGTAGCGCTACATGTGGTGCGGCGGATGCCGCTGCGGCGCCCGCTTCTGCTGGGGTGGTCGCGTCCGCGACTGCGGCCGCGTCCGCGACCGCGGCCGCGGCCGCTTCTACTTCTGCGGGGGCGTCCGCGTCCGCGTCCGCTTGTGCTGGGGCAGCCGCGGCCGCCTCTGCTGGGGTGGCCGCGGCGGGCGCGGTAGTTGCCCCCCCAAACAGTGATGGTGGGGAATTTCTGTCTGGCGGCAGCTCTGATCATTGTGACGAGCCTGTCGCCCGGGGTAAACAGGTGGAGGGTGTAAGTAAAAGTGCAGTTAAACGAAGGAACGTGAATGAACAGACTTTGCAGGCGGGGGAGGAGCGGTTTGAGGCTGTAGCGGACACACAGAGCAAACACTGCATGACAAACGTTGCAGTTCATGAAGAAATGCAAGAATGTAGTTTTGTTGAAGAGGATCCTTTTAAAGCTGCACAAAAAAGGAAAAGTGCTGAAAACTTGCAGAGCTCTGCTAAATCTAGTAGGGTTGGGAATTTAGATTTACTGAATGAGAGCGCTTCTGACGAAAGTGGAGATGGGTCTGAACTGATGCAGACGCAGACGCAGGAGGAGCAAAGCTCCTATTGTTTTACTCAAATTAGGCAATTTCTCCAGGTGACTAAGGGGAGCAGAGCTGTGAAAGTGGAAAATTACTTTCCAGATCTGGAGTTATTCGTGGCATCAGCTCGCAAATTTATGAAACTGAATGATGGGAATGAGACTTTCACTGATCAGGAAATTTATCGTTTAAAGAAACTGGTTGCTAAACTGAAATCGCAAATTACTAACAGTCATGTTGACTCTTAGTTTGTTTCTTCCCTTTTATGCTGTGTGTGTGTTTTTTTACTGTACCCTATTTTTATCCTTTTTAATGCCCCACCTTAGAATTGGCACTCTCAATATTAATGGGGCCAGGGATGATGTAAAAAGGGCCTCTTTATACAAGCTTTTTAATTTAAAGAAACTTGACGTGCTGATGGTCCAGGAGACTCACAGCACTGTGGACATTGAGAGCCATTGGAGAAAAGAGTGGGATGGCTGCATTTTTTTTAGCCACAAATCCAGTAGCAGTGGGGGGGTGGCTGTACTTTTCTCTAGGGGTTGTGTGCCTGTCTCTTATGAGGTAGAAGAGGTGGTGAGAGGTCATTTCCTCTTATTAAAGGTACAGTTTGAAAACGTGAACTTCGTTTTTATAAACGTGTATGTGCCAACACAGAGAGCAGAGAGGATCAGGGTCTTTGACGTGCTTTCGGATACGGTTAGGTCCTGTGATCCAAATAGTTTTTTATTTCTGGGGGGTGATTTTAACTGTACATTAAACCACAGACTAGACAGGAACCATCAGGAGCCTCACCCTGCTTCTGCCAATAGGCTGAGAGAACTGGTGAAAACACATGAAATGGCCGATGTGTGGAGATCACATCATGGGGACCAGAGGCAGTACACCTGGAGCCATGTCAAAGATAACCTTTTATCTATGGCTAGGTTAGACCGTTTTTATGGTTTTAAACATCAAATGAGTGTTTTTAAAAATAGTTATATCTGTCCTGTTGGTTTCACTGATCACTGCCTGCTGTTTTGTTCTGTGTTTATTGAAAATGTAAAGTGTAAGAGTGCTTTTTGGCATTTTAACAATACACTTTTAAATGATGTGTTTTTTAAAGAGGTTTTTCATGATGTTTGGAAGTCACACAGGGAACAAAAACCCTCTTTTAGTTCTCTCCAATTGTGGTGGGATTTTGGTAAGGCCCAGATAAAACAACTCTGCCAACAGTACACTCAAAATGTCACCCGTAGCTTGACCCAATCCTTGAAAGTTCTGGAGACTGAGGTGGTAGAACTAGAGGAGTTGCTCAGTTCTACAGGAAAACAGGAGCACTTAGAGGCTCTCAAGTCAAAAAGGTCAGCCTTGGCTAGCTTGCTAGGGGTCACCGCACAGGGTGCTCTGGTCCGCTCACGCTACATGGATGTAGCTCTGATGGACTCGCCCTCCCAGTACTTTTTTGGACTGGAGGGGAAAAATGGACAGAGAAAGCTTATTCACTCCTTGTTGGGCGATGACGGGAGAACAATCTCCACAGCAGCAGAGATCAGGAAACACGCTGCTAGCTTTTACAGTGAATTGTTTAGAGCAGAGTGGAGGGAGGACACGTCACTGGGCCAGGTCTTCCTTGATGGTCTTCCAGTGCTCTCAGAGGACCTTGTTGCCGGCTTGGATGCTCCACTGTCTCTGTCTGAGCTGCATACGGCGCTAATGAGCCTCCAGAATGGAAAATCACCAGGCATAGATGGTCTCTCTGTGGACTTTTTTAAGGAATTCTGGCCCCTGCTTGATCCAGACCTGCTGGAGGTTCTCCAAGATAGCTTGGAAAGGGGGACCCTACCCACGACCTGCAGGAGGGCCATCATCACACTGTTGCCAAAAAAGGGGGACCTCCAGAGCCTAAAGAACTGGAGGCCAGTCTCTCTGCTCTGCACAGACTATAAGATTCTATCAAAAGCTCTGGCCCGAAGACTGAGAAAGGTGATGAGCGAGCTCATTCATGTAGACCAGACTTACTGTGTGCCTGGCAGGCTGATTAGTGACAACGTCACTTTAATTCGGGATATTTTGGAGGTCTCTGGTTCATTGGCGGTAGAAACTGGTTTGATTTCAATTGACCAGGAAAAGGCGTTTGATCGGGTTGAACACCAATATTTATGGACAGTTTTAACAGCTTTTGGGTTCAGCCCAGGCTTCATAGCCAGGATACGGGTCTTGTACAGTGACATTGAGAGTGTGCTGAAGATAAATGGGGGCCTGTCTGCCCCTTTAAAAGTCCAGAGGGGGGTTCGGCAGGGCTGCCCTCTCTCAGGGATGCTGTACTCCCTCGCCATAGAGCCTTTGCTTCACTGCCTGAGAAGGGATCTATCAGGAGTTACTTTTCCTGGCTGTGACACCACATTCAAGCTGTCGGCCTATGCAGATGATGTAGTCATTCTGCTAAATAAGCAGAGTGACATTGACGTTCTGGTTAGGAGTGTCAATCTTTTTGGCCAACTTTCCTCTGCAAAAATAAACTGGGGAAAAAGCGAGGCTCTGATGGTGGGGGAGAAACTAGAAAATCAGCTTACGCTGCCTGGTGGGTTGATTTGGAAAAAAGGAGGTTTTAAGTATCTTGGTGTCTTTATTGGAAATCAGCAGTTTGAGCAAAAAAATTGGGATGGGGTCATAGAGAAAATTAACGGGAGACTAAACAAATGGAAGTGGCTAATGCCAAGAATATCTTTTAGAGGAAAAGTGCTCATTTTAAATAATCTTGTTTCCTCATCCCTGTGGCACCGCCTCATGTGCATGGACCCCCCTGCTGGTTTGTTGTCCAAAATTCAGTCTGTTTTGGTGGACTTTTTTTGGGGGGGTGGACTCCACTGGGTTCCTCAAGCCCTGTTATTTCTTCCCAAAGAGGAGGGGGGGCAAGGAGTGATTCATTTAGCTAGTAGAGGTGCTGCTTTTAGACTGACTTTCATACAGAGACTGCTGACGGGCCCCCAGGACCTGGTATGGAGGCCTTTGGCCTGTGTTATTTTACAGAGAGTCCTTGGGCTTGGGCTAGACCTCCCTGTGTTTTTAATGGATTTTAAGAACTCTAATGCACTGTCTTTACCCAGTTTTTACCGCAGTCTCTTTTCAGTGTGGACTCTTTTTAAAAAACAAAGAGGGCCATGTGATTCCCTCTACTGGTTGTTGAGGGAGCCGCTGGTTTTTGGTGGTCGCCTTGGTGTCTTGCCGGGAGTTGGAAGGACCTTCCTTGATAGGCTGTGTTCCAGGAACGTTCTCACTCTGAAGCAAGTGGTGGAACTGGCTGGTCCTGGCCTCAACAACGCCTCAGCTTTAGCAGCTCATCTTGGTGTCAGGTCGAATCGTTTCATCGATGGTCTTCTTGCACACTGGAAACAGGAGCTTCATGGACTTGAGCACTCCCTACTCTTGGACTTTAGCAATGGCACGCTGCAGCCGGAAAGCACGGACCCCTTTCCCTCTCTCACGCTCTATATGGACTTTGACGTCGCTCCTTGCTCCTTACTGGCATTCTGTGCTCCCACTGGTGTGGACTTTGGAGGAGCCAGTGGTAAGGCACTCTACAGACTGGTGGTGATGGCACTCAACAAGGACAGATTGAACACCTGTGTGGACACTCCTTGGAGAGCCTATTTTAAACTAGGAAAAGGGCATCGGCCTGCCTGGAGGGCTCTTTATAAAGCCCCTCTCCCTAAGAGGCATGGAGACTTACAGTGGAGGGTCTTGCATGGTATTATAGCAGTCAATGCTTTTGTTTCTGTGATTAACAGCAGTGTCAGTGATCAGTGTGTTTTTTGTTCCTCCAGGGAGACTGTTTTTCATTGTTTTATTGAATGTCAGCGCCTGAGTGGCCTCTTTGAACTCCTCACAGAACTTTTTCATATTTTTAAGGAAGTTTTCTCTAAGCAGGTTTTCATTTGTGGTTTTATGTACAATCGTTGTTTTAAGCAGAAGTGTCAACTACTGAACTTTGTTTTAGGGCAGGCAAAGTTGGCTATCTATGTAAGCCGGAGAAGAAAACTTGAGAATGTTGAGAGTGATGTTGATGTCAAAATTTTATTTGTGAGGCTACTTAAAGCCAGAATCAGGCTGGACTTTCAGTTTTTTATGGGGAATGGGGATGTGGAAGGTTTCAGGACCCTCTGGTCCCTGGAGAATGTCCTCTGTTCAGTTCATGATGGACAGCTTTTTTTGCGGCGTTTTTTGGGGGATTAATTTTCTGTGTAATATAGCATGACATAGAAATTGTATTGACTGATGGACAAATGTGTTTATTAAAGATCTTTTAAAAATCAAAAATCTCTCTCTCTCTCTCTCTCTCTCTCTGTCTCTCTCTCGCTCCATTTTTTTTTTCTTCTTTTTTTTTTCTCTCAAGGACACACATACACACATAAGCCCCATTTCCACCAGTATCACCTTGGCTTTACTTTTTTTTACTTGGTTCTGTTTTTCGCCATTTCCACCAAAGTCCTCACGGTTTAACCGGTACGATTTTCGTGCCTGTTCAGAGGCAGGGTATAGCCGAGCGAAAAGCAAGGTGTGATTTGACGTCAATCGACTGCTAAACGCTGATTGGTCAGGGCGTAACGTCACAAAACGCGTCCGTTTTCTGTTTTCTGTTGAAGCTACACGACCGCCATTTGTAATTTCAGCGAGTAACTGGATTCACAATTGTGTTCTCATATAACAATGTCCACGCGCAAGTTTATTCCATGAACAAACGAGGAGGTGCAGACTTTTCTGTCCCTCGTAGCCGATGACTACATCCAGAGCGAGTTGGATGGGGCAACTCGCAATGAAAAAATATACTAGGAGGTGTCCGGCCTGCTAGCAATGGTAGAGAATTTGGACTCGACATGGCCACGCAATTGGAAAACGGTGACGGTGAGTGTTGTTTTGTTATTGTCCGTCTTCTCGCCTTTCGGTCAAAAGCGCAATTTATTTAAGCAATAAAGAAAGTTGTTCGATTGTGGGCAATTGTGGTGATGGCTAGCCCGCTAATAGCTAGCTACCTCCGTACCTTGCTGCTACCTCGCATCAAGCTGCTGAATCACGCTTTTATTTCAGTATTCACGTGAACAAAACGCTGACGTAAGCTTATTGTATCCTGGTTAAAAAGTTTTGTGTTTGCGGTACATGTTGCACTTTGTTTGTGAGCTTTATTGTGTGTTTTTTCCTTCTATACACAGTTTGCAAATCCCAGGGGTCCATCTCACTGGACCGCCAGCTCCATCACCATCCGGCATCTCCCGGTCAAGTGCTGGTAAGGCACAACAAACTGAAAATTACCACCCGGTTGTTTTTAAATGTGATTGTTATTTTCTATAGACGCATAATAAGGAATTTAAAATGTCTTTCTACGTTCATAAAAATACTAGATTCAGGGGTGTTCATAGCCACAATGGCCCAGTGTTATAGGTGTGTTGGTGGTGGAAATACTGTTGTATTTTCACAAAAAAAAAAGAAAAAAAAAAGGAGCACATGTACCGACTTCAAATCAACATGCTTGATTGAAATTCTTCAAGTCAGCTAACACTATTAACCCATTCTGATTTATGAGGCCACAGTACAAAGAAATTCTTTTAAAAATAAACCATTAAATCAAAATACTTTTTACAATTAATCCTTTTTGAAATGAAGGGGGGCCTAACCACAGCACCACAGAAGTTGCACAGTCCACTCTACTGAGGGGCAGCAACATGAGAGTTGAGCTTAAATACAGCAACGAAGCATCCCACCACAGGCTTTCAACAGTTTAATTCCATAATATTTTTTCTGACATGTTTTGATCCAGTGTTATCTAAATACAATGACTTCTGTCTTTCATATAGGCAAGCTGAAAAGGTCCAACAACATTGCAGACCTTGCATCACTGATGGCCCAGAATCATGCTGAGGAGATGCGGATCCATGAAAGGATGCTCGAACAGCGTGAAAGGATGCTCGAACAGCATCAACGGCAGCATGACCAGCACGAAAGACACCTGCAGTTAGCCCAGGAGCAGGAAGCCGCATTAAGAAGGGATGAGCTGACAGAGGATGCTTCCTTCCATGGAGCCTTCCTAAACCATTTTGACAGTCTGGTCGAAGTACTGAAAGCTCCCCATTTGTAAACATGTTTTGGGAATATTTGTAATGTAATAAAATGTTAGTCTTTTGGATAAAAGTGTGGTTTGTATATTATAACACTGGATGATAAAGGCGAATAATTACATACACATTCCATTGCCTCATATGACCCTAATCCTGCTGTTCAGCCATAAAGGTGTCAAGATTTTTAATGGTAATGTAATTGTTATTGTTAAATTTAATAAATATTACCACTGCTGTATCCATTGCTGTACATTGGGTACAGTTTTACAGTCTAGTATAATATAATGCGAACATACCCATACATGTAAACCCAAATATAACATTTTCGATGTTGTAAACATTGACATGAATATGATAAACCTATGCTATTGTGATTCAATAGATCCATAGTGATCTTTGGTTTGAAAAAGAAAATTATAATTTGGTGTTGGGCAGTGTGACAATGTCACAGTATTTAATAGGATTAAAAAAAGTTTCATCATAAAATTTCTAGGTTCATTGGCAATTCCATCAAACCAAAAGTGAGTTGTCTAGCTGCAGCATTTTTTTTAGAGTCATTTCTACGTTGTTTTAGTGTGTAATTAGCCACCACTGTACAGATAACCGTTATAAATAACAATAGATGGGAAAAATGATACTCAAATGATACACAATGGGCCTAGATTTGGATTGGCTTTTTTATAATATTATAAATTATTTGGTAAGTTAAAGTTAACTGGAAGTATAACAAGTTTCCACATATAATTCCAAGGTCAATTGGCAATTCCATCAAACCAAAAGTGAGTTGTCTAGCTGCAGCATTTTCTTTGCAGTCATTTTCTACGTTGTTTTAGTGTGTAATTAGCCACCACTGAACAGATAACCCTTATAAAGAACAATAGATTGTAAAATGATACTCAAATGATACACAATACAAAAAATGGGCCTAGATTTGGATTGGCTTTTTTATAATATTTTTAATTATTTTGTAAGTTAAAGTTAACTGGAAGTATAACAAGTTTCCACATATAATTCCAAGGTCAATTGGCAATTCCTTCAAACCAAAAGTGTGTTGTCTAGCTGCTGCTTTTTTTGGGAAGTCAGTTTATCATCAGTGCATCATTATTACACAATACACAAAATGGGCCTAGATTTGGATTGGCTTTTTTATAATATTATAAATTATTTGGTAAATTAAAGGGGTTTAGGATTAAGCTTCTGCATTATTTTAAATTACTCCAGTGTTTTAGCATTTAATTAACCGTCTGTTAACATTTAACCGTTTTGAACAACAGAGGCGACGTAGATGAAAAGTGCACAGCATTTTATTTAAAAAACACGTTTGACATATGTATGCACATGAACACTGAACAAATGAAATGATCTCTGAACGATCTCTGCTTCATATGCAGCTGCTTCAGATTCCTCCTGGGCAACCGCTATTCTCCTCTCCTGCTCCAACGTGTGTTGTCTCAATCCACGTCGTCTTCTCCTGTAAAATTCTCTTGTCTCGTTAAAGACATTCATTGTGTTAAAAACCCACAGAAGAATAGTGACCACCGTGGAAATCCTCCGCTCGTAATCCGCTATTTTTTTCTTTGTTGTGGAGGAGTCGGTCGCGTCCTTTACGTCAGCAGAGTGTGGCGCCGCCTCAATCCCGCCCACCCCCAGCAATACTCGGCTTTCCGCGGTTGTGATGGAGGCACAGCCGCGGGAGAAACAAGTAGTAAAGAAAAGAAAAGAGTAGAGCAGAACTATATAGTGGAAATGTGGCAATAGACAGACACACACACAGACAAACAGGGACCACAGAAATGTTTTCTTTTGCATTGTAGCAGACTTTTAGGTCCATGCCAAAACGCAAAACAGCATGAGAATTACTTCAATTAATCTCCGGAAGTGGCAACTTTTAGCAGAAAAATCGTGGATCTGGCAACCCCCCCACACTGTCACTACAGCGTGAAGCTCCCCTTTTTTTACACTGCCGTAAAAACACAACACCAGTCCACTGTTTTTGCTCAAAGCTACTATTTTCAAATGCCTATAAATTTAAACACTTCTCAAAAGGATAACAATTAACTAATCAATCCTTTTATGCTCCACAAATATCAGAAAAAAATCACAACTTGTGGAGAATGTGCTCAAGGATGAGGCTGAGTTTATTCCTCAGATTCAGCTTTATTCACAGATCACATACTCCAACAATCTCAAAGCAAGAAAAGAGGAAGTATCATCTCACATCTGGGTTTTGTACCCCGGATACAAAACAGCAGTCACATGGTGTTTAATCAAACATACAGTCACATGGTACTTAATCCCAATCACAAAGTAACCCCTTTGATGTCACACCATTGTCCTTGAGTCTCTGGTGGTCCGGAAATCTCCCCAGGTCGTCTCCCTGAAACAAAGGCTGAATCTCACACTCTTCCGTTGTCTCTCAGAGGCTCAGTCCCTTTTGTTCCATGAGACGTGTAGCACACAATAAACATACAGCAATACATTTGTGGAGAATATGTAACCAACATATGTGCCACATGACCCCCCCCAAACGTCTAAAATGGGACAAACATAACCAGAGATACATGACATAATAACATCACTACATATCAATCCACCAGTTGCCTAGCTCTAAGTCTCCTGCCGTATCTGCTGAAAGCCGGCTTTGCTGTTTCTGCAGCGTCCTCCTGCTCCTGTGGATTAGAACTGTTAGTCAATCTCTGTGGGTGTCCTGTAGAATGCCCTCTAGGGGGTCTGCCGCGACGGGGGGCTCTCGCCAACTGCACTGCTTCATCCGCCAAAACAAAAGCGGGTTTGAGTCTGTTTATACAAATCAACTCCTTTCTGTCTCCCAAATCTAGCAAAAAATGCTTCTCTTCTGTTTCCAGCACCTTGAACGACCCATCGTA
The DNA here is from genome assembly GCA_020510985.1 of Pholidichthys leucotaenia. Lineage (NCBI taxonomy): Eukaryota > Metazoa > Chordata > Actinopteri > Cichliformes > Pholidichthyidae > Pholidichthys > Pholidichthys leucotaenia. Next base: position 127,602,573 of record CM035840.1, on the reverse strand, counting down.
AGGCGGGCGCAAGTTGGGGCGATAAGCATCATGTCTCACAAAAACAAACTCCGCATCTTTTAAAGCCTTCGGCACAAAAACGCGTGGGAAACTGTGATGAACTGGGCCAGGAAGCGTGTTTGATCCTGTGCCGCTCTGCAACAGCTGAGCGGGGGGGCAATTTGGCGCAGGATTATCGAGGAGAAATTCCCTGGGCAGACGGAGAGGCTGTGCAAAAACTAACTCAGCTGGGGAGGCTTGCAAATCCTCCTTAGGTGCAGAACGCAACCCCAATAAGACCCATGGTAGTTTGTCAACCCAATTTGTATCCGTAAGCAACGCTCTGAGGGCCGCTTTCAATGACCTATGAAAACGCTCACATAAACCATTAGCCTGGGGGTTGTACGCGGTGGTGCGGTGGATCTTTACCCCTAGGCTGCGGGCCATTGATGACCAGAGTTCGGAAACAAATTGAGGACCTCTGTCAGATGTTATGTCCGACGGAACTCCAAAACGCGCTACCCAAGCTGTTAAAAACGCGCGCGCCACTTCCTCCGCTGTGGTTGATGCCAGAGGGACCGCTTCCGGCCAATGTGTGGTGCGGTCCACCATCGTCAAAAGGTGTGTGTACCCCTGTGACGACGGAAGGGGGCCTACCAAGTCGACATGCACATGATCAAAGAAGCTCTTAGCCGGAATGTGAAAAGGCTCCAAAGGAGCTCTAGTGTGTTTGTGTATTTTGGCTCGCTGACACACTAAGTAGGTTGACGCCCATTCCTTGACCTGCCTGCGCAACCCTGGCCATACAAATTTCTCTCCCACCATTTTGACCGATGCGCGCACCCCCGGGTGCGCCAGAGAATGGATCGAGTCAAAAACGCGGTGGCGCCACGCAGCTGGTACCACGGGACGCCCGTGGAGACATCGCAGATTAGGGGAGGCATACCCATTTGCAGCACCCTGTCCTCCAGCCTTAACCCTGTTGGTCCAGACTGGAGCGCGCGCACGTCCGCATCGCTAACCTGCTCTGCGGCCATGGCTGCATAATCTAACCCTACGCGGACAGGGGCCGCACGCACTTCCACGTCGCTACCCTGGCCCGCGGCCATGGCATCAGAGTCTGCCCCCACGTGGCCTGGCGCCGGCACAGCACGCGAGAGGCAGTCTGCCACTACATTATGTTTACCTGCGACATGCTGGATATCAGTGGTGAACTCTGATATCGTGACCAGCTGTCTTTGCTGCCGGCCCGACCAAGGTTCCGAAATCTTGGCCATCGCAAAAGTCAGCGGTTTGTGGTCCACGAACGCGGTGAAACGGCGCCCTTCCAGCCAGAACTGGAAATGGCGGATGGCCAAGTGTATGGCCAACAACTCCCTGTCGAACGCGTTGTATTTTCGCTCGCTATTGCGCAAGGTTTTGCTGAAAAACGCGAGCGGTTGCCAGGTCCCCGCTACAAACTGTTCAATGACCGCCCCTACTGCTAAATCGGGCGCGTCAGTGGTGAGGGCCATGCGGGCCGTTGGAATTGGATGTGCCAACAAAGCCGCATTTGCCAGGGCTGTTTTGACTTGAGAGAATGCGCACTCCTGCTCCGGAGACCATTCGATTTTATTCGTGGGTTTTTGTTTTTTTAGTGCAGCGTACAATGGTTGCATGAGCCGCGCTGCGCTTGGGAGGAAACGGTTATAAAAATTAACCATTCCCAAAAACTCCTGTAACGCTTTGACCGTTTGAGGTTGGGGAAAATTTGTTATTGCGCGCACTTTATCGGGCAGAGGGACCGCTCCTTCTGGCGAAACGCGATGCCCCAAAAAATCAATCTGCGCTACCCCAAACTGACACTTCGCTGGGTTAGTTATTAACCCGTGCTCTGCCAGCCTCCGGAAAACTGCCGTGAGGTGGCTTTCATGTTCGTCTTCGGACATGCTGGCTACTAAAATGTCATCCAAGTAGATGAACACGAAAGGGAAGTCGCGTAGCACCGCGTCCATCATGCGCTGGAACGTCTGCGCGGCCCACTTGAGTCCAAAAGGCATGCGCAAAAACTCAAAAAGCCCGAAAGGAGTTATTACCGCTGTTTTGGGTATGTCCTGGGCGCGCACTGTAACCTGATGGTAGCCGCGCACTAAATCTATTTTAGAAAAAATGCGCGCCCCCACCAAATGAACTGAAAAATCTTGGATGTGTGGGATCGGGTAGCGGTCTTGAGCAGTGGCGTTATTCAACCTGTGGAAATCACCGCAAGGTCGCCACGAGCCATCGGTCTTTGGGACCATGTGCAATGGTGAAGCCCAGGGGCTTTTCGAACGTCTGATGATGCCCAGTTTTTCCAGGTTGGCAAACTCCTCATGCGCTATGGTCAGTTTAGCTGAGTCCAGGCGCCGAGCTTTTGCAAAAACGGGCGAGCCGGTGGTAGTGATATAATGCTCCACCCCATGTTTAGCCACTGTCGCCGAAAACGTTGGGACTGTTAGTGCTGGGAACTGAGTGAGGAGTGCGTGGAACTTACCACCCGCAGCTGTGACGTTGGCTTGTGCAGTTGGCGGTGCCACTCGTGCTGTGCAGGGAATAGAGTGAAAAGACTGTTAGCAAGATCAACCAATAAACCATGTGAGCACAAGAAATCAGCCCCTAACATGTTGAAACTGACTGCAGCTACAACAAAAGTCCACTCAAATGAACGGCCCTGCAAAAACAGAAGCAGGGTCCTCTCACCGAAGGTTTTAATAGCTGAGCCGTTCGCTGCTGACACTGACACCCAGGGAACCTTGAACGGCATCAGTCGCTTCTGCATAGGAAGGTGTGATGAAGCTCATCTGGGAGCCTGTGTCCATGAGGAATTGTCTCCCCGAATGTGCATCCGTCAGGTAGAGCAGCTTGTTCTCTTCCCCGAGGGTTGCAGCCGCTACCGACCCTCGGTCTTGGCGTTTCCCGAACGCTTGAAGTAGCACGGTGGGAGGCACTTGTGTGCCCTCTCTGCAAAGCGGCGATGATAGAAGCAAAGGATGTCATCCGCTTCGTGTCGCCTGGTCCTTGCTGCTGCCGTCGTCGGCGCCTCTGGTGCTGCCACCACTGGCCCCATGCCGTCTCCGGGCGTCGCTCCTACCTCCGCTGCTGCAGCCGAAACTGCACTCCGCTTGTGGGCCTCGATGAGTCGCTGCGCCTCCTTGCTCAGCCCATGGTAGTCTCGCTTGGCCAACCGGGGTGATTCTGCCAGGGTAATTCTCACCGCTGGCGGCAGGATCCCGAGGAAAAGGTGGGCGAAGATAAATTTGCAGTCCTCGGAGTCTTTCAGCCTCAGCATTTTCACCATCAGGTCTACGGGACTGTCGTTCTCCGACTCCGTCAACGCCAGGAGCCCCTCTGCTCACTGTTGCACCGAGGGGGTGAAATGGCTGATAAGCGCAGCTTTCAATGCGCTGTATTTGTCGCTGTCCGGTGGGTGATTGACCAGGTCTTCCACCCTCTGGACTGTGTGGCTGTCCAGCTTCGCCACCACATGGTAGAATTTCGTGTCGTCCTTCGAGATTCTCCGGAGGTTGAACTGCACCTCGACCGTGCCAAACCAGGAGCGCGGACTATGCTGCCAGAAGTCGGGCAGCCGGAGTGTGGAGGCAGCCATCAGGCTGGCTTCTGCCGAGCCCCGCTGAGGAGAATTATCTCTGCTCATTTTTCGTCGTAAGGTCACCAGTGTGGAGAATGTGCTCAAGGATGAGGCTGAGTTTATTCCTCAGATTCAGCTTTATTCACAGATCACATACTCCAACAATCTCAAAGCAAGAAAAGAGGAAGTATCATCTCACATCTGGGTTTTGTACCCCGGACACGAAACAGCAGTCACATGGTGTTTAATCAAACATACAGTCACATGGTACTTAATCCCAATCACAAAGTAACCCCTTTGATGTCACACCATTGTCCTTGAGTCTCTGGTGGTCCGGAAATCTCCCCAGGTCGTCTCCCTGAAACAAAGGCCGAATCTCACACTCTTCCGTTGTCTCTCAGAGGCTCAGTCCCTTTTGTTCCATGAGACGTGTAGCACACAATAAACATACAGCAATACATTTGTGGAGAATATGTAACCAACATATGTGCCACAAACTCCACAGCTCCTTCCACCTCCGCGGAAAACTCTCACTTTTTTTTTTCCACACCAGAGGAGATTGCACAGAGACAAAACAAACCAAACTGCAGTAACCTTTATCAAAAACTCACAAAATAAAATATTTCAACGTCACGTTAACCCCTCCACTGTGTGCCAAAAGCCCAAAGTAAGACCTCCTCCCACGGCATCTTGCAATAGCTCACCATAGCGGGGGAAGTCCCTTGGGCGATAAGCGGACCCGGTAAGGGCAAGAATCTTCCTTGAAAAAAACCTTTCCCTTCGGGGTTCACGTAACCTCCCCACGAATGCTGAAGGTCCAAACCCTGGACCATAAGCAGAAGTGGTCAAAAAGGCACGAATCTGTCCCTGAAAATTTACTTCTCTGGGATCACATAATTCCTCCACAAGATGTCAAGAGCCTAGTTATTTAGACAATAAAACGTCTGTGGTTAAAAGAGCATAAATCTTTCCCTTTTTTCTTTGCATGCAAACTTGCGGCACCTCCACTGCACTGACTTGGGGGTAGAGAGCGGCGGATTTCTAAGAATCTCCCTGGGTCTTGCGATAACGGTCACCGTTTGCAGAGGAAAAACTTTGTTCCTCCCAAGGGATTATTACGATATCGCTCACCGTTGGTAGAAATAACCCAGCACTCAGGCCGCTAGTTTCACCCCTTCAGCTTTTTGCAGTGTACGATCGGTCCGGGGAATCTCACTATCTTTTATCCATAAACAACAACAAATGTACATCACATTCAGGCTGTCTGTAGGATTCTCAGATCCGTCACCCAGTCAGTTCCAGTGCCCCGGTCTGAAATGCCTTCACTGCAGTAATACTGAGCCTTTTTTTTTTTTTCACTCAGCCTGGGAAGGTCTTTTTATTAGCTGTGCACTTGCTGAAATCAAGCAGAGGCGCCGGAAAGACGGAAATTTGTGGATCCGTTGTTCGGAGCGGCAAAATGTTAGAATAATTTTGAGCTTAAATTATTCAAAGTAAAAAAAATCAGGCGGGAAGTTGAATTTATGTACATTTATTAAAAATGGCTCCAATGGTCATTTTGGGGGAAGAATTACAAAGGGGAAGAATTACAAAGCATGGCATTCAGACACGCTTAGAATCCCTAAAGTATCCATTCTTCTAAGTCTGATATATATAGGTAAAAGAAAGCAGGGGGAGGATGGGATAAGAGGAGGAAAGGAGAGGGACAGACAGAAAGTCCTGATAACTGAGCTTATCCAGGCGGACATCACCGACTCTCTGGAGACAAGAATGTAAATCTAACAGAACATCCATAAAACACTAATCTATAAGATAAGGAGTTCCTGTGCATTCCTGTGACCCGAAACAGGACATGTCAAAGAGATTATAATAAATGGCTTAGATCATTCCTTACCCCTGTACTGATCCTCAGTCTGAACTCTCTGAAATTGCTCACAGAAACAGGCCAAGAATATATAAACTTATCCTATATGGAATGCACATATTGTGGAGAGAGAAATAATCAGGCAGAGAGGTCCAGATCATATCAGGCTTTATTCAATCTCTCTCTACATTTCTCTAGAAACACAAGCAGCAAAAGAGTAACAGATCTCAGGCACCTCTGCTCTTAAATCATACCACTCGGTCAGCCTTCTCTGTGTGCTGCTTTAACATCAAAGCCTTTGTAATTTTCATTCTCTTTGTCATTGACTGAGTGTGAATATACTGAGAGGGATCCCCCCCCCCCCAGACTCAAACTGAGCCTCGACCCTCATGTCCTTTGGGCTTAAGCTTTCGTCCATAGCGGCTGTAACGTGGGGTCTGTGGCTTCAAAGTTGGGGGGTGCGTCTGTCTGTGGGGGGGACATTGGAAGGGAGGAAAATATCATTAGCATGCCCTTGTGACTGATCTGATGAGTCATTTACTTGGGGAGTTCTCAGTGGGGGTCGTCCGTGCCGAGGAGTTCGGACCAGCACCACTTGCTCATCTGATAACACGAAAGCGGGCTTAAGCCTGTCTATACAAACTGTTTCTCTGTGTCCCCCCAAGTCTAACACAAAATGTTTCTCCCCAGGTTCCAGCACTCTGAACGGGCCATCATAGGGCAGGCGCAAGGGGGTCTGGTGGGCATCGTGCCTGACAAATACGAACGTTGCATCCTTCAAGGCCTTTGGTGCAAAAGCGCGTGGAAAACAGTGGTGGATCGGACTGGGTACTGGACAGCGTAACACAGTGGACCCTGCCACTGTGTTACGCTGTGAAAGTGGGGATGGATCAGTGTTCGGCGGGGGGCTGTCCGGCAAAAATTCCCCTGGGAGCTGCAGCGGCTGGGAAAAAAACCAGCTCTGCTGGGGAGGCTGCCAAATCCTCCTTGGGTGCTGAACGCAACCCTAATAGAACCCACGGCAACCGGTCCACCCAATTTGCTTCCGTAAGCGAAGCCCTGAGCGCTGTTTTAAGCGATCTATGTAAACACTTGCCTAACCCATTGGCCTGTGGGTTGTACGCGGTTGTGGTGCGATGAAGTGAGACGCCCAGGCTCCGGGCCATGGTGGACCAGATTTCGGAAACAAATTGCGGGCCCTGATCGGACGTGATATCCGAAGGAGCGTCGAAACGTGCCACCCATGTTGTCAAAAAAGCGCGTGCAACTTCTGCGGACTCCGTGGAAGCTAGTGGGACTACTTCGGGCCAGCGCGTGGTGCGGTCCACCACTGTCAGGAGGTGCGTGAACCCTTGCGATGGCAGGAGGGGGCCCACGAGGTCCACGTGAACATGGTCGAACCGCTTAGCCGGGATATGGAACGGCTCCAAGGGGCCCTTTGTGTGCCTGTGCACTTTAGCTTGCTGGCACTCTACGCAGGCTGCAGCCCACTTTTTCACCTGTTTGTGCAGGCTCGGCCAGACGAACTTCGCCCCCACCATTTTGACTGGCGCGCGCACTCCTGGGTGCACCAGGTAGTGAACTGACTCAAAAGTTCGGCGGCGCCAAGTGCTTGGGACCACCTGGTACGGGTGGCCCATGGAGACATCACAGATTAGGGGGGCCCCCCCGTCTTGCAGTACTCTGCTCTCCAGCCTTAACCCTGTTTGTCCAGACTGGAGTGTGCAAACGTCTGCATCGCCGCTCTGTGCAGCGGCCATGACTGAGTAATCTATCCCCACGTAGACTGGGGCCACTAATGCGTGTGACAGGCAGTCCGCCACCACATTGAGTTTACCGGCCACATGCTGAATGTCGGTCGTAATCTCTGAGATCGCGGCCAGCTGTCTCTGCTGCCGGCCCAACCATAGTTCCGAAACCTTGGCCATCGCATATGTTAGAGGCTTGTGGTCTATGAACACAGTGAAGGTGCGCCCTTCCAGCCAGAACTGTAAGTGGCGTATGGCCAGGTGGAGAGCCAGTAACTCTCTGTCGAACGTGTTGTATTTATGCTCACTGTCATTCAAAGACCTGCTAAAAAAGGCGAGTGGCTGCCAAGAACCGGCGACGTGCTACTCCACGATGGCCCCTATGGCCACGTCCGCGTCGGTAGTGAGCGCTATCCGAGCCACCGGGTGCGCCAACAGTGCGGCGTTCGCCAGAGCTGTTTTAACCTCGGAAAACACCTGCTCCTGCTCAGGAGTCCAGTCGACTCTGTCCGCCGGTTTCCATTTCTTAAGCATGGCGTACAACGGCTGCATGAGCTGGGCTGCACGGGGGAGGAAATGATTGTAGAAGTTAACCATCCCCAAAAACTCCTGCAGCTCCCTGACCGTCTGAGGCCGGGGAAAATTCGCCATGGTGTGCACCTTGTCCAGCAAGGGTGTCGCTCCCTCCGGTGAGATGCGGTGGCCCAAAAAATCGATCCCCGCCAGCCCAAACTGGCACTTCGTCGGGTTGATTATTAATCCGTGCTCTTCCAACATCTGGAAAACTGTCTTGTGGTGGGTTACTTGTTCGTCCTGGGACGGGCTGGCCACGAGAATGTCGTCCAGGTAGATGAACACAAACGGCAGATCATGCAACACCGCATCCAACATGTGTTGGGATGTCTGCGCCATGCCTTTTATCCCGAAAGGCATGCATAAAAACTCAAACAGGCCAAATGGGGTTATTACTGCCATTTTAGGTATGTCCTCAGCGTGCACCGGGACCTGGTGGTAACCACGGACCAGGTCTATCTTGGAATAAATGCGTGCCCCAGTGAGGTGAATGGAAAAATCCTGAATATGAGGGATGGGGTAGCGGTCGTGCGCTGCGGCGTTGTTTAATCTGCAGAAATCTCTGCACGGTCGTCACGATCCCTCGGCCTAAGGAACCATATGTAGCGGGGATGCCCATGGGCTGTTTGAGCGCCTGATGATGCCCAACCTTTCCAAGTTGGCAAACTCCTCGCGCGCAATGGCCAGTTAAGCTGCGTCCAGGCGCTGAGGTCTTGCGAAAACAAGCGGCCCCGTGGTGGTGATGAAGTGCTCCACCCCGTGTTTTGTGACGGCCGCTGAAAACGTTGTGACCGTGAGTGCTTGGAACTGGGTGAGTAGTGTGTGGAACTTACCCCCTGGAGCTGTGACGTTGGCTAGTGTTGTTGGCCCGGGCTACACAGGGGTGTACAAGGGAGAGAATCAAAAGACATAGCGTTAATCAGGCATCTGTTAGCAACATCGACTAGTAGTCCGTGTGCACACAAAAAAATCAGTGCCTAAGATGGGGAAGCTGCATGCCGCTATGACAAATGTCCGTTGGTATGTACGGCCGTGCAAGGATACAGTCAGCGTCCTCTCACCAAAAGTTTTAATGTCTGAGTCATTTGCGGCCGTCAGCTCGGGGCTGCTAGTTCCCGCCAGCCGGTCAGCGTAGGACGGCAGGATGAGGATCTTTTGGGAGCCGGAGTCCACGAGGAACCGTCTCCCCGAGCGTGAGTCTGTCACGTAGAGCAGCTTGCTTGCTTCACCGGTGGTCGCAGCTGCTACCGACTGCTGGTCCTGACATTTCCCAAACACTTGAATTGGCACGGTGGCACGCATTGGCATGCATCCTCTCCAAAATGGCGGTGTTAGAAACAGAGCGTGTCTCTCCGGTGCTTCTTGGCCCCTGCTGCAGCCACCCTCGCTAGCTCCTCGCCTCCGCTGGCCGTCTCGCTGGGGTCCGACGCCGCTGCATTCACTGTGAGGGCTCTGGTGGCGAGGATAATCCGATCTGCCTCCTGGGCTAGCACCCAGTAGTTGCGCGCAGTCAGCAGCGACGAATTGGCAAGGACCACTCTAGCCACCATCAGGAGGTTCCGGAGGAAAAGGTAAGCAAAGAGGAAATGCCCATCATCTGTGCCCATCAACGCCAACATCTTCTCCATCAATTCGACCGCCGATCTGTCTCCTAACTCGAAGCGCATCAGGAGTCTCTCCGCTCTCTCACAGTCTGAGAGCGTGTAGCGCTGGGTCAGCACGGTTTTGAAAGTGCCGTATTTGTCACGGACCGGGGGCAGTTGGAGCAGGCTCGCCACCTTCTGAGTTGTGCGTGCATCCAGCGCTGCACCCACATAGTAGTATCTGGTGTCATCTGCCGTTATTCCCCAGAGCGCGAACTGGGCCTCTGTGTGGAGGAACCAAGACTTCGGGTTGTGTAGCCAAAAGTCTGGGAGTTTGACCGAAACGGCGCACATGTTCCTGGTACCCGCCCGGGTCATCTCCGGGGTGTTCGCCTCACGTTCCATTGTGCGTCAAGGGTCACCAGTGTGGAGAGAGAAATAATCAGGCAGAGAGGTCCAGATCATATCAGGCTTTATTCACTCTCTCTCTACATTTCTCTAGAAACACAAGCAGCAAAAGAGTAACAGATCTCAGGCACCTCTGCTCTTAAATCATACCACTCAGTCAGCCTTCTCTGTGTGCTGCCTTAACATCAAAAACTTTGTAATTCCCATTCTCTTTGTCACTGTTCACATCAACACACCACCCCCACATCCACACACAAACCCCCCATGACAATTCCCTTTTGTCTTTTAAGTCTGAGTGTGACTGAGTGTGAATATACTGAGAGGGATTCCCACAATATAAACTTTAAACATGGGATATGAAAGGTATGGTACTTCTCAAATATAATAATACATTATTAATATCAATAATAATGTAGATAATACGGAATTTTTCTGCACCTTCCTTTATCATGCACCTTCCTCCATTCTTGTAAGTCACCCTACATTCTTCTCTTTTTTTCTAAGTATGTGTTCACCACAGCCATTTCCATCCTTTTAGCAAAATCCACAACCATCTGTCCTTTCATATTCCTCTCCTTAAGACCATATGTACCCAGGGCCTCCTCATCGCCTCTCTTCCCTTCACCTACATGTCCATTAGAGTCCACTCCAATCACCACTCTCTTCCCCTTGGGAACACTCTCTACCATTTCATCCACCTTAGTCCAGAATTCCTCTTTCTCTTCTATCTGACGTCCAACTTGTGGGGCATATGAACTGACAACATTCAACATCACACCTTTGACTTCTAGCTTCAAACTCATGATTCTATCGGACTCCCTCTTTACCTCCTGAACACTCTTCACATACTCTTCCTTCAAGATTACTCCTACTTCATTTTTTTTTCCTATCTACCCCATGGTAGGACAGTTTAAATCCACCTCCAGTGCTCCTAGCCTTGCTTCCCTTCCATCTGGTTTCTGCGGAAGGGGCTCTTTGAGGATCAATTTTTTTACGCAGGGGCATCAGTGTAACAGCAGTCAAGCACAAATGAAACCACTAAAAGCTTCAGATGTTCTAAGGCGATAATGAGGTTTCCTCCAAGCCATACTAATTACTGAATACTTGGGTGCATGGTTAGATTACAGTAAATATAAGGAGAAGCAAGATATTTTGTTCATGCAGATCCACTTCAGTTAAGAGAATTGCTTACATAACTTAAAGAACGTACAGAATTATATTTTAGTCGTGTCTATATTAAAACAAAAGAAACACATTTTATCCTCTTTATATTATGCAATTTGATTTTTTTTTTAATATGATACACTGTTTCTTAGTTTGTAACTTTCTGTTGGTCAAACATTAAGAATTAAGTCAGGCATGACCTCATTGCATTTTTTAGAAACTTATACAGAAATCCATCAGAATTTAGGAAGCCATCCCATCTCCCATCAGTACAAATTAATTTCAGCTGGTTAAATCCTGACTATTAGCCTTTAAAACAGTCTGTGAATATCAGATTGTGCAGACTGTTGTACTGATCATGTTATGCTGAGATCTAGATTAAGGATTTGGAGATGAAAACAGCACTGCAGGACAGGTGCAAAGCCACTACGGAAGCTAAACACTAGTGCACTGAAAGGCCAAAAGAAGCAAGAAGAACTTACGCAGGAAATGGATGAAAACTTGAAAGACTGGGACAGCAACAACTCAAAGAATGACATACAAGAGAAATGGGCAACACTGAAGGATACGGTGTATCAGACTGCGAGTGATGTATTAGGCCACCCTGAGAAGAAACATCAAGATTGGTTTGATGAGCATGATGAACATCTGAATAAACTACTAGAAGTGAGGAATACAGCTAGGCAGGAAAATCTACAGTGTAGCACAAGGTTGAAGAAGAAGAAATACTCAAAGGCTCAGAGTGAGCTACAGAAGTACACCAGAGAGATGAAGTCCAACTGGTGGGATGAAAAAGTGGAGGAACTTCAAACAGCAGCAGACAGGAAGGACATGAAAACATTCTTCACAGGTTTGAGAGAAATCTACAGCCCTAAACCAAGAGGATTGATCCAACTAAAGACTATGGAAAGTGAAACGGTTTTGCAGGAGAAAGACAAGATCCTGGACAGATTTGCAGACCACTTTGACAAGCTGCTAAACAAGAGGCTAAAGAAGCTTTAGTGTAGCGACCAGCTGTATCAAGTCTGGATGAACCACCAAATCTTGATGAACTAATGGCAGCTATCAGGATAACACAGGATGGTAAAGTTCCAGGAAGGGATTGAATTCCAGCAGAAGTGTGGAAATTTGGTGGTGTTCAGCTGACCAACTGCCTGCACAAGCTCATCCAAGAGATATGGGATGCCCAGAAAGCACCTCAAGACTGGAAGGATGCAAGTATTGTGCCTTTGTTCAAGAAATGTGACAGGAAAGATTGTGGAAATTACTGAGGTATATCACTGCTAGCCATTGTTGGTAAGATTCTCTCGTGTACTACTGAACAGACTCAATGAACACATCTCGCAGAATGTACTACCGGAAACCCAGTCCGACTTTAGAAGTGGAAGAAGCAAAATTGACATGATTTTCTGCTTGAAACAGGTTCAAGAAAAGTGTATCGAACAGAACATGCCACTTTATGTAGTCTTCATAGACTTCAGTAAAGCCTTCGATACTGTTTCGCGACAAGGACTTTGGCAGGTACTCAAGAAATATGGCTGTACAGAGACGTTTGTCAGTCTGATCAAGGCACTCCATACAAACGTGGCAATGAGTGGTTCAGTGTCTAAAGACTTTTCAGTAAGCAGCGGGGTGAAACAAGGGTGTGTGCTGGCGCTTACACTCTTCTCGCTATATCTGGCAGCCATGCTTGAGGTGGCCTTCAAAGACACTTCAGAAGGAGTATACATTCAAACGAGGAAAGAAGCAGACTTGTTCAATGTGGAACAGTTTAAAGCCAAGAATAAGACATCGATAAAGGTAGTAAGAGAAATGCTCTTTGCCAATGACAGTGCTCTAGTTGCACACAGTGCAGAAGATATGCAATCTTTAGTGGAGAAATTTGCAAGAGCAGCTAGCCAATTCAGCCTCAAAATCAACATCAAGAAGAGAAAGTGCCTTTATCAACCACCAAAGTTTCAGTTACCAACATCACTACCAGAAGTTATCAGCATTGGTGCAAAGCCACTGGTCAAGTGCAAGACTTTCAAGTATCTAGGGAGTTCTGTTTTAGAGAATGCTAGGCCGGAGGATGAACTATCTCTCAGAATGGGAAGAACAAGTGCTGTGTTTGGAAACTTGAGGGAGAGACTGTGGAACAATCGACACATGTCTATTCGTGTGAAATGCAAAGTGTCCAGAGCGACAGTACTGGCTACTCTATTGTACTGTGCTGAAACTTGGACTGTCTATAGAGTGCAGGTAAAGAAACTCCACACATACATGATGAGACACCATCAAGCCATAATGAACGTCTCATGGAAAGACAAGATAACCAACATAGAAGTGTTGAAACGAGCTGGTCTACCATCAATGGAGGACATTCTAATACAGATGAACCTGAGATGGCTTGGACATGTTGAGAGGATGGACCACCAGCATCTCCCTTGGCAGTTACTCTGCTCACGATTATGCGAGGGCAAACGCAATCAGGGTAGACCAAGACTCAGATTTAAAGACACTGTAAAAAGAAACTTGAAGAAGTTGGATATAGACAGGAGTTCCTGGTAGTGGAAGGCTAAGAACAGAGCTGCGTGGAGGAATCTGATCAGACCTAAATGAAGCAGTCATCGTCACCCACGACAGACTGCTATGATGATGACACCACAAAGGACTCATGATAGGTAGAAGTAAAGAGCTCTCTCTAGACCTTCACAGCTTTATTGTTGCAAAACATATTGATGGAATTGGTTACAGGCACATTTCTAAACTGCTAAATGTTTCAGTGATCACTGTTGGAGCCATCATTTGGAAGTGGAAAGAACATCATTTTACCATAAACCGATCAGAAGAGTTATCTAAGAGCCAAAGACCACTTGTGGAGAGCTCCAGAAAGACCTGGAGTTAGCAGGTTCTGCTGTTTCAAAGAAAACAATAAGTAATACATTCAACTGACATGGGCTGTATGCCTATTCATCTCACAAGACTCAATTGCTGAAGAAAAAGCATGTTGAAGCTCATTTAAAGTTTGCTGCATAACATTTGGTCAAGCCAGTAAAATCCTGGGAGAATATAGTCTGGTTAGATGAGACCAAAATTTAACTTTTTGGACGCCACAACACAGTATGTTTAAAGGAGAAATGGCACTGCAAATCAGCCCAAAAACACCATAGCAACAGCGAAGCTGGTGGTGGGAGCATCATGATGTGGGGGTGTTTTTCAGCACATGATACAGGCAGACTTCATATAATTGAAGGAAAAGATGACTGGACAAATATACAGAGACATACTTGATAAGAACCTGTTGCCATCTGCAAAGATGCTGAAGATGAAACAAATTGTTAATCTACGAAACGAACAGAAGACCAGCATTCATAGAAGGCACTCACAGAGCCTTCAAGATTTGAAGACAGTTTTTGTGGAAGAATGGGCTAAAATTCTGAGCAATGCCTGCACCGATTTTCTCCATACAGGAGGCATCTGGAAGCTGTTATTCCAGATGCAGTTTTTGATACTATACCCTGATTGCTGGGGTCTTTCTGCAACTGTGGGGGGCCCCCTACAGTTGATAGTGCTATGAGATGACTGTTGTTGTGAAATGGCGCTATATAAATAAATAAAGTTGAATTGAATTGAATTGAATTGAATTGAATTGAATTGTTATTATCAACAAATGCTTTTCTACTAAATATTAGATGAATTTCACCAAGTGTGTTCAATATTTATTCCCGGTGTCATTCCACTTTATTAAACATAACTTGTTTTGGTAACACTGTTGCCTTGATTTCTTTTTATGTATGGATTACTTGGGTTGCAACTGCTATCTGGTGAAAATCTTTGGTCAAAGGCTCCATCAGAAATATGTTTAATGAGAAAAATGTTGATAAGATAAGATAAGATAAGATAAGATAAGCCTTTATTAGTCCCACAACGGGGAAATTCCAGGATTGCAACAGCACAGGGATAGCAACACTCAGAGCAACAATCAGAAGGCAAGAAAAAAACAAGCAAGCAAGAGCAGCTAATATACATATGTACATATTACTATAAAATAAATATATACACACACACACAGATACACAGTGCAGAGCATTGTAGCTGGATGGAATAAATATATGAGTATATGAACACACAGTGCAGAGCATTGTAGCTAGATGGAATAAATATGTAAATATACTGTATAAACACCCACAGTACGGAGCATTGCAGCTAGGTGGAATAAATATGCAAGTATATAAACACACACAGTGCAGAGCAATGTAGCTAGATGGAATAATATGTAGATATATAAAAACACAGTGCGGAGCATTGTAGCTAGATGGGATGAAACAGCATAACCGTCTACTTAGTTATCCTACATGGTATGATTATGTGCCCATACATATTCTCACCCTCCATAGCGACCGGTATGTTCCTAGTTGTATGCCGGAGGGGACCATTGTGTGTTCAATACTTATTTTCCCCGCTGTATATACACTTGGATTTTATTTATTTATTTATTTATTTTTTGTATTAACTTATAATACATATAAACTAATACATCTGGGGCAGCTCAGTGGTGCAGTGGTTAGCACTGTGGTAGCACAGCAAGAAGGTCACAGGTTTGATCCCACCCCTAGCCATTGGTGACCCTTCTGTGTGGAGTTTGCATGTTCTCCCTGGGTCTGTATTGGCTTTCACTGGGTACTCCAGTTTCCTCCCACAGGCCAAAGACATGCATGCTAAGTTAATTGGCATCAACTGGGGAATCTAAATTGTCCTTATGAATGTGACAGTGAATGGTTGTCGGTCTCTCTCTGTGTTCGTCCCGTGATGGAGTGGCGATCTGTCCAGGACTTACCCTGCCTCTCGCCCAAAAGATGCTGAGATAGGCTACAGCACCCCACCCCACCCCCGCCCCAGCGACCCAAAAAGGATTAAGTGGTTTAAGATGAATGAATGAAATTATAAATTCACTGTGAAATACTACTTTAATTTGAAATTTAGATAATTTTCTCTCAGAGTTTTATGCCATCCATCCATCTTCTACCTCCCATCCAGGGGTCGAGGGACAGCAGTCGAAATGGATAAGCCTAGACTGCCGCACAGTTCACATAGCACTGACGATCCTCGTGATCCCTCCTGCTGGTGGTGAGACCATTGGAGAGCGGACCCATATGGCATTTGCCCTCAAGCCCCATTAACCCCAAAATGGGTAGGGTAAACTATATCCTTGCTGTGATTTTTTTTTTCATTGCAAACCAATGGACTTCTTTTGGTCTGGCCCTTCAATCAGGTCCATTTTGTCTTGGGAGACCCTATCAGGGCAGGTTGCTCCCGACAACATACGTAAGTCCTGGGATCATTAAGACAGACAAACTTCTCCACCATGATAAGGTGGTGATGCATAAAAGGGTCAAATTTTATGTCTTTTATCAAACTGTTTTAATGCTCATGACAATTTTTCCTATATTTTTCTTTTTAGAATATGATTTCATGAACATCATTGTGGCAGCTCATAAATCTTTAAACGGAAGTTTGAAATAATGGAAGAAGGAAATAACTATGCCTCCTCTGACATCAGACCAGACTATTAAATTAAAATGTGAGGGTAGCTTCTATATAACCATCCCTCTGCCATCAGATTTACTAACTCCACACACATTATGCAAAACGGAAATAAGAGGATTCTTCTCAGTGACTCTGTTGTGCACCATATTTGCTTTACGTGTTTCTATCCTCATTCTGTCATCATTCTTATCAAACAATCATTTTGCTCTACACCAATTCCCCTGCAGTACAAAACCTCTTTTCTTGGTCCACTATAGTCACCCTATCTCTTAGTTTAAGCTGCTCTTTATTGCCTTATGCTACTTTGCCTCCCAAACAGTAGGCACACATGCATACACACAGCTACAAAAATGAGACAGATGGAGTCTTTATTTGAACTAAAAGTTAATTCAAAAGCCAGTTTTTGATACTATACCCAAGCTTGGTCTTGCTACTTATGGTGTTTTCATTACACAAGCCAAAGGTTTGAAGATCAGAAGTGATGTGAAACCATGGCAGACCTCAGTGAGATGATATAAATTACTATATCAGTCAAGAATGTTTTAATTCAATTCAATTCAACTTTGTTTATATAGCATCACTTCACAGCAGCAGTCATCTCATAGCACTGTTAAACTGTAGGGGAAAACCCTGCAATTGCAGAAAGACCACAGCAATCAAACGATCCCCTGTGAGTAAGCACTTGGCGACAGTGGAGAGAAAAAACTCTCTTTTAGCAAGAAGAAACCTCCAGCAGAACCAGGATCAGGGAGAGGCAGTCATCTGCTGTGACTGGCTTGGGGTTTAATGTTTTTTGAAAGGGATATTACATACTAATGAACACAATACAAATATAATATAATAATATAATACATAATAATATAATACATATAATATATAATATAATAATATAATACAACAATACAAATATAATTCAATTCAATTCAATTCAACTTTATTTATATAGCGCCATTTCACAACAACAGTCATCTCATAGCACTATCAACTGTAGGGAGGACCCCCACAGTTGCAGAAAGACCCCCAGCAATCTGGCATATAAGTATGCCAGATTTAGTAATACTGCTAATTAACATCAGTAGTCCCCCAACGGGTCACAAAAACACACAAACAAACAAACAGCCACGAGAACAACATCTGCCATAAACTGTGCAAAGTGGATATGCAAAGGTGCAAGAGTTAAAGTGCTACAAAACAAAACATTCAAATGTCAGACAAATGCAGTGCTGTGTATGGATGCACACACATACACCCAAGCACCTCACAACAACAACAAAAACTGTCAGGATTTCCAGGCTAAGACCCAAAAGCAACACGGATGGATACAACATATTCTGTGAACAATGATCTTTATTACAATAACTGTGCAGAAATTGCTATGGTAAAACAATGCAGCGAGGATCTATCAACCATGCGGGGAAGGAGCAGAAATAGGGGTAAAAATGCTGAATGATCAGTGATATGCTACTGATATTGAATTGTGCTTACAGACTCTTTCAAGGTGATGGTGGGGACTGAGTGGAGAACCTCCAAGCCGAAAAGCTGGTCGTCATTTTGGACAGCTTCCGTGATCCTGCTGGGAAGAATTGTGTGGGAGTGAGGGAGAGAGGCTGGTCAGGCCTGGGAGAAGGGGACAAAGGTGTTAGGGACAGTGGACACAAACGTGGGCAAATCGACTTATTTAGGGGAAGAGTGAAGAGAGGAAATGTGCACAGTCCAGGAAATCCAATTCCAATCCAGAATCCAAGTCCAGAATCCAAGGGCAAACCGTAGTCAGAGCATGGCAGGCAGAATGGGGCAAAGGTCCAAGGCGTCAGGCAGGCAACAGGATCTAAAGAAAACAGAGGTCAAAACATGGCAGGCAAGACAAGAATTCATTAACAAAGACAGGAATGTGATCAGGCTGTAGGTCTACGCAACCAGACAGAGCAATGGGAGAAGCTCCCTTATAAAGGGTGACCGAAATTGGCAACAGGTGTGATCAAAGAGAGGAGCTCAGAGCAGACAGGAACCCTTACAACAACAGCAACAAACAAGAAGTGAGGCATATGTGTGTGATGCACAGGCACATACATATGCACATGTCGCAGAGCATCCACTACTTATGTTTACATTTTTGGTTGTTTACAAGCCCATTTTTAAAATGAGTCTTAACCCTTTGACATTCCGCTTTCATAAGACATCAGCATCATCTGCTGTCCCTGGCACAGTTCTGCGCCTGTCATGTGATGTGTCCCAAAAGCACAGAAAACCCAGTTGTACCAAGCATTTCACATCACAAGATGTCAGACACATAGCTTACTGCTCTTCACTGGAGGACTGGAGGACTTCACCCAACGAACCATCGCAAACATCATTTCCGGTAACGCAAAGAAGAGAATGTAAACAAAGACTCCATCGCAACATATATTTCCACACAGAGGAAGCGTTTTCTCCAAATTTTGCCAACTTTGATTCTAAAAAGAGATTATTTAGCTTTTGAAGGGAAATATTTACCTTTTGTGACAGCAAAAGATGGTCTGGAGCATGTACACGTTCGTCTGCCATCAACGGAGCTGCACATGACAACAGATAACAATAGCACTGGTTTGGCCACGTAATGTAACCGAAATTGAGGTGGAATAATTCATGACATACAGTACATGTGACAGTTTCTGGATGTGGGAGAGAAAGTGAAAATGACTGGCAGAAGACAAAATAAGGACAGTGGATGATAAAAATGGACGAATGAAGATACGACGAGCGGTAGGTCTGATTGTTTTTTTATTGGTTTGTATACATTGTACTGATTTTCTGGTTCAAATACTTTGAAGATAAGATAACAAAAAACCCAAAACAAAAATGAAGACAAAAAACGAAACCACCCTTTCTATAAATATGTCCAAAGGTCACTTCTGACCCAAAGTTATGTAATTTGATACGGCTTCCGTTGCATTATGCAAATTAGGTCTTTAAATTCACTCCTATCTCAAACTTTGGTTCATATTCTACCTCTTTCTAATTGACAGTAAGCCACTATCTTTTACCACTTTCAAGTTACAGCCTTTGGAATGTCTGATATTGAAACTGAATATTTTCTTCAAAAAAAAATCTTGACCACCAGAGGGGGAAAGCTGAAGGGTGTGCCGGTGTGCCATAGAATTTTAAGAGGTTAAAAGTGTTTAGTGTGGTACTATGTTCTCTGATTGCAGATGGTATATTATTCCAGATCTTGGTGCCCCTCACTGATTGAGCAAATGTGTTGCGTCTGTAGGGGACCTCAGAGTCTCCTGTAGTGATTGCTCTGGTGGTTGTACCGGTGAAAGTCCTCAATTTAACATATTCCCCCGGGAGGGGGGGGGTGCATAGCCATTTAATATTTTATAGATTGAACATATGTAGATTGAGGGAATAGAGAAGAAGAAGAAAAGAACAGACGTGTAGAGAGCAAACAGGATGACAGGGACTCAATCTAAGGGAGAGAACAAACACATGTTAATGACCAGCAAAAATATTACACAGAATGAAGAAAGGAGTGAAGCCTAGTGCATTGCTGGAGGTCCTCCCACTGTCTAAACCTGTTAGCACCATAACTAAGAGTTCAGGGTCACCTGATCCCACTCTAACTATAGGCTTTGTCAAAAAGGAAAGTTTTAACCCTATTCTTAAAAAACAGAGATTGAGTCTGTCTGCCATATCTAGATTGGCAGCTGCTTCCAAAGTAGAGGATCCTGATTAACTGAAAGCTTTGCCTCCCATTGTACTTTTAGCGATTCTAGGTATTACAGGTAATCCTGCATTTTGGGAGAGTAGTGCTCTGTTAGATTCCTTTATTAGTCCAACAATGGGGAAATTACAGGGCATCCACATGAGTGGATGAGGCAGTCTAAGGCTCTGTCACACCGTGACGATTGAGGCAGCGCATGCTAATGTATCAAAATTTCTCTAAAATGCGGACAAAAGTTATGCATAACTTATGCATAACTTATGCATAGCTTATACTCACTTATGCATACCGCGGTCATGCCAAACTGCCGTCACCTCCCTATCCATGAATCCTAAGTGTGTGAGAGCATGAATTGTCCATCATCTTGGTTCAACCAAGATGATTCTCTCCTCCAAAGACCATCGCATGGCAGGGGCATGACCGACCTGGAAGATCTGTCAAATCTGTCAGGTTGGCCACACCTACGGAAATGATACAGTTGTGTGAAAAAGTGTTCGCCCCTTTCCTGATTTCTCATTTTTTTGTATGTTTGTCACAATTAAATGTTTCAGATCAAAAACAAGTTTAAATATTAGAGAAAGATAACACAAGTAAACACAAAATGCCATTTTTGAAATGAAGGTGTTTATTATGAATGATACAAAAAAAAGTCCAAACCTACAGGGCCCTTTGTGAAAAAGTGATCCCTCCCTCCCATTAAAACATAAAGAAACTGTGGTTTATAACATCGATGGAAAGCTGAGCTCAATTTTTATAGCCACATCCAGTTCTTATTACTGCCAAACTGGTTCTCAATCAAGAAATCACTTAAATAGGACCGGCCTGAAAAAGTGAAGTAGACCCAAAGATCCCCAAAAACTAGACATCATGCTGCGATCCAAAGAAATTCAGGAACAAATGAGAAACAAAGTAAATGAGATATTTGTGTAGAAATGTTATAAAGCCATTTCTGAAGCTCTGGGACTCAAGCAAACCACAGTGAGAGCCATTATCCACAAATGGTGAAAACATGGAAAAGTGGTGAACCTTCCTAGGAGTGATCGGCTGACAAAAATTACCCCAAGAGCGCAGCAACGACTTATCCAAGAAGTCACAAAAGACCCCACAACAACATCCAAAGAACTGCAGGCCTCACTTGCCTCAGTTAAGGTCAGTGTTCATGACTCCACCATAAGAAAGAGACTGGGCAAAAATGGCCTGCATGGCAGAGTTCAAAGACAAAAACCATTGCTGAGCAAAAAAAACAACATAAAGGCTTGTCTCAGTTTTGCCAGAAAACATCTTGATGTTCCCCAAGACTTTTGGAAAATATTCTGTGGACTGATGAGACAAATGTTGAACTCTTTGAAAGGCGTGTGTCCAATTGCATCCAATGTAAAAGAAACAGAGCATTCCAGAAAAGGAACATCATACCAACAGTAAAATAT
Source organism: Pholidichthys leucotaenia (assembly GCA_020510985.1). Classification (NCBI taxonomy): domain Eukaryota; kingdom Metazoa; phylum Chordata; class Actinopteri; order Cichliformes; family Pholidichthyidae; genus Pholidichthys; species Pholidichthys leucotaenia. The sequence goes on along the minus strand of CM035840.1, from coordinate 127,580,988 downwards.
GGTGGTGGTAGTGTGATGGTCTGGGGCTGTATTGCTGCTTAAGGACCTGGAGGATTTGCAGTGGTAAATGGAACCATGAATTCTGCTTTCTACCAAAAAATCCTGAAGGAGAATGTCCGGCAATCTGTTTGTGACCTCAAGCTGAAGCGTACTTGGGTTCTGCAGCAGGACAATGATCAAAAACACACCAGCAAGTCTACTTCCGCCCTCCCAAGAGAGCAGACGCTTTTTTCTTCTCTCCTGCTGATTTTTTCCTCCCCTCCTGCTACTGGATCCCAGCTTGCTGTTGTCTGTCTGCGTCTAACTGCGACCGCCGAAAAGAAATTATGGAGTTAATAAGCTGGGCTTTGAACACAATTGACACTATTTTTTTAAAAAGGAAAAGTGCTCCGGGGGAAGCTGTCTGCCCCGCTGGAACGGCTCCAGTGGGCTATCTATGTGACACGGGTAATTGGAATGCTGTGTCTCTCTAATCTTTCTATCGAAGATATTGAAGATTTGTTTATCTTCGTAATCTTGGTGATTGGGATAATTCTGATTGGGACGGGAATTGTCTTGGTTTACCGCAAATTGCTGAAGATGGATTCAACCTATCAAAATGCTGGCCAGGCGAGGTGCATCCAACAAATTGAGAAACTGGAGAAGACCCTGATAGCGACTACAGGAGAACTGTCTCGTAAGGTGGATTACATCATGGGTTCGCTCAGTCTTTCCACGACGAATTCAAAGCTGCGCAATGAAGGATTAATGTACTGAATCTACAGAAGAAATACAAGTCTTCTCTGTGATCAGTCCTATTTGGCATTATTATTCCCCATGAAAATTCCTCCTGGCTGTCTGCAGACTGTGTTTTTTTCAAAATCATGAGCACAAGGCCTTGGACAGCCAGCTGCAGCGCCAGATAAGACTGGGCGCCAGACAGACAAAACATCTTCTGCCAAGGGTCCTTGGGTCTCTCTTATTATCATCAACACTGCTCAACACCGCACACACATTGATTCATGAACTGATTAAAGATATACTGTACACTGCTCTCTTGTGTCTTGTGAATTCTGAGTTGTTGCTCTGTGCTATTGAGAGATTTTTTTTTCATTGTAATCATAATCTGCTTAAAAATAAGCTGTATTTTGATAACGACGTTTTTTTTTCTCCTCCCCCCTTGTGTCGTTCCCTCCCTTCCCCTCCCTTTCTTATCTATCTCTGTTTGATGAGGCGCCTATTATGGCTGCCGTGTCGTTGTGTCGCGCGCATGCGCACCAATGTCAAGTCAAGTTCCTCGTGTGTTTTTTTACATGCTTGGCAATAAAGTTTATTCTGATTCTGATTCTGATTCTGATTCTGATCTCTGAATGGCTTAAGAAAAACAAAATGAAGACTTGGGAGTGGCCCAGTCAAAGTCCTGACCTCAATCCAATAGAGATGCTGTGGCATGACCTTAAAAAGGCGGTTCATGCTCAAAAACCCTCCAGTGTAGCTGAATTACAACAATTCTGCTAAGATGAGAGTGCCAAAATTCCTCCACAGCACTGTGAAAGACTCATTGCCAATTATCGCAAACACTTGATTGCAGTTGTTGCTGCTAAGGGGCCCAATCAGTTATTAGGTTTGGGGGTCAATCACTTTTTCACATAGGGCCATGTAGGTTTGGATTGTTTTTCCCCTTAATAACAAACACCTTCATTTAAAAACTGCATTTTGCGTTTACTTGTGTTATCTTTGTCTAATAGTAAAATTTGTCTAATGATCTGAAACATTTAAGTGTGACATACGAAAAAATGAGAAATCAGGAAGGGGCAAAAACTTTTTAACACCACTCTGTGTGTGTGTGTGTGTGTGTGTGTGTGTGTGTGTGTGTGTGTGTGTGTATACACACCCACCCACACACCCACACACGTATACACTACTATTCAAAAGTTTGGGGTCACTAAGAAATTTCTTTATTTTTGAAAGAAAAGCACTGTTTTGTTCAATGAAGATAACTTTAAACTAATCAGAAATACACTCTATACATTGCTAATGTGGTAAATGACTATTCTAGCTGCAAATGTCTGGTTTTTGGTGCAATATCTACATAGGTGTATAGAGGCCCATTTCCAGCAACTATCACTCCAGTGTTCTAATGGTACAATGTGTTTGCTCATTGCGTCAGAATTCTCCAGATTACCTCAACAAATTAACAGCTGGAATGCCAAAGGTCTGCAATGCTGTAATTGCTGCAAATGGAGGATTCTTTGACGAAAGCAAAGTTTGAAGGAAAAAAATATTATTTCAAATACAAATCGTTATTTCTAACCTTGTCAATGTCTTGACTATATTTTCTATTCATTTTACAACTCATGGTGATAAATAAAAGTGTGACTTTTCATGGAAAACACAAAATTGTCTGGGTGACCCCAAACTTTTGAACGGTAGTGTATATATATCTAAAAAAAACACATATATATATATATTAGTGATATTGGTGTTATCGCATTAATCGCCCAAATTTTGTGATCGCGGTTAATGACGGTTAATGGCAGAAACCGTAAACAGTACTTTTTGGCCTACCGGCTCTCCGTTCCTAAGCCACTCTGGCCACAGACACTGTGCACACAATGCAGACATTGCAAAGTCAAACATGCTGGATTACAGCTATGGAAATCCCCAAAGTGCTGTCATGTTTAAGTTTTAAACGTGATTTGTCGGCACTCTCACCTGGATTATTGTTACAATCTCTTTCAAAACCTCGCCTGAATGTTGGGTTGTTCTTGTTCTGTGGAAGCTGGCTAGCTGGCTAGTAGCTACATGCTAGGATTGTAGCTGACCTCCAGCAGCTGACATGACATAAATTTGGCTTATTTCGTCCTCATAACTTTGGGTCTAATTGTTGGTGAGCACCAGAATGAAAAAATTCTCAAGCTGTGTTCGTAATGTCCATTCACTCCCACGCTGTTTTTGCAGCACAGTGGGATGTCATCACGGTCGAGACAGTTGTGTCATGAACTGAGCCGATGTTTCCTGTAGGCTCAGTTCTGACTGTTTTCTGTGGCTTGGGCATCAGGTGATTTATGTATTGTGTTATCTTTTGGGCTCTTGTTGTCTTTATGTCTTTGTTCTGTTTCTTTTCCATGTCTGTAGCCACCGCTCTGGCCGGCAGCTGTTAGGCAATGTCTTTGACCCACTTTTGTGTGGGTGTTGTCTAACATTTGCCGGTCCGACCACACCCCCCCTCTCTTTTGACAGCCAGCTGATTCCTCCCAGGTGATTGTCTTTCCCGCGTCTCGTCCAGGTGCTCCCAATCTCACCATCACCAGCGATGAGTGTACTTAAGCAGCCTTTTGCCAGTCACGCATTGCTGGGTCTTTGTATTGTCCATTGATGTACATAGCTGTGTGTATACTGTGTGCCGCGGAGTGTTTGCCACTTTCACTTCAGCCGTGGATTCTCCTGCGTCTTGATAGCGATGTTGGCTCTGGGAAACAGTTATGGTAATCGCTTCTCCTTTTGCTTTCACTGGGTGATGCCAGCCCAGGAACACCAGTTGTAAGTTTCTTTATATTTTTGTAAGACTTCACCCTTTGGAATGATTTGTCTTTAGTTAATAAATGTGTTGTGGTGTAACCCTGCACGTACTGTAAGTCCTTATTTCAACCCCTCTCTGTACTTACTTACTTATCCTCTTCATCCCAGGTGGGATATAAGGCTGCAACAAGCAATCCCCACTTTGCCCTGTCCTTTGCAACATGTTGAGCTTGTCCCCAGGTGTATCCCATCTCCTGTAGTTCGGCTTGGACTGTTCTTCTCCAGGTGATTTGTGGTCTGCCTGGCTTTCTTTTCCTTGATGATTTCCAGTTTAGAGCAACTTTTGGTATCCGGTTATTTGACATTCTTAGCATGTGCCCTAGCCATCTGAATTGTTTGATAACCCCTCTCCGTGTGCTGCGTAAAAGTGCACGGGAAGGCTCGTGACAAGTTGTTTGTTTATGTTTGCAATTTTTCTGCGAAAAAGGAAATTGTGCCCGTTCTGACACATGACGTCCATGGTTTTGTGCTGATCTGCTTAAAAGTTGTGGATGTTTGCTATGGGAGAAAGAGCAAGTTCCATTTGTGGCTGCTGGCTGGTTGGATGCTGAATTGTGTTTGCAGTGATGTTACTGAGCTCTGGCATTCCATTGTTTGCACATGCAGTCTGGTTTTGAGAATTTTCTGGAGAATATGCTGGTTAGTTTTTATCATTTTGGATATGTTGAGAGCTTTAATAAACCTGCAGGTGAAAACAACAAGCATATTTGTTCACCCCCATGTTCATAACAGTTTAACAAACTTGAAAAATTAACAACTTAAGGTACACTCTATCTGTATGGAAAAACACGCGATTAACGCATTCTTAATCGCAATTAACTTAATAGTCAAAAAAGATTAATTGCAATTAAAAATTTTAATCGTCCAACACCACGAATATACTGTATATACATACCATATTAACTGAATACTTAGTCCCTGTGTCATTCCACCTTCTTAAATATAGCTTCTTTTGTGAACACATTTTCCTTGATTTGTATGTATGGATTACTTCGGTTGTCACTGATATCTGGTGAAAATCTCAGGTCAGTGGCTCCATCAAAAATATGTTCAATTAGAAAATTAGAAAAAATGTTGACATGTTCAATACTTTTCCTCGCTCTGTGTGTGTGTGTGTGTGTGTGTGTGTGTGTGTGTTTTATTGGTTAAGCATATAGCGGTCCTTAGTGATTGCCTCAGAGCCGCATTATCAGGTTTTGTAACTAAAGTTTAATTTTCATAAAAATATGTACATTCTTAGCCTTCCAACAAACATGTTTTGAAAAATATGCATTAGCATATCTGTGAAAATCAGCTACTCCCAAGATGAGGATCAATCAACTCAAAAACTAAAGCAGATAGAGCCATTTGGCCCACCGTCCATTTCTGCTTTTGGCATATTTACCATTACACAGTGCACCAGGTAACCACAGAAGAGAAGCATTGTTTAAAGTTAAATTGTATCCCCAGACCATGTTGTTTTACTAATACAAACCCGAAAACTAGACATTTATTAATACCTCCTTAAGGTACTTACTAATACTTAAGTATTGCATTGCTGGTTCTCTGAACTGATATAGTATTGTGGACACAAAGCATTGCGATACTGCAGTGTACCAATTTTTTGCCCCATCTGCTATAATTTACCATCGACTTTGGTATTATGTTTAAAATGTCAAACTATATATACTGTCATTTTCAGGAGCACTTACAGTATATGGATTGTTGCACATGCTCATTTTCAATGCTTTTGACTAGATGCCTGTCAGGAACAAACAACATTAACTGGGAATAATCAATAATGGTAATGATCAGATATCGTGTTTTCATGCACTGAATAAACAAATTATTAGGCAATAAACTGTGTTTGTGTAATTTCCCATAATTTGATAATGGCCTTTATCCATATATTCTATTTACATGATTACTTAAATAATCAAATAACTCTAGAAATGTTATTAGAATTGGTTTATTAGTGAGGATGTACAGTGGTTACTTTAGGCTAAAAATTGATATATTGTACTGGCCTTTCTCTGCCTCAGCATAGTGTAACTGAAATTACAGAGTGACTCAGAACAATCTCGGACCTACACTATTTAAAACAAGATAGTTTAGAGCATGTGTGCTATTTATTACTGGACTCAAATGGGCTGTTGTCAGTGATGGTTGTTAAATTCAAGGGAGTGAATATACTATCATAATTTCGCTCATTACCCAGGAAAGTACAGTGATTCTTCTGACATGCCACCCATAATTTTTATTTTGTTACTCTTTCAGCACCAATAATTTTCTATCGTCAGAGTTTTTTCTAGTTTTAAAAGAAAGCTGAATACAAATACATGAAATTCATGCACATATACTAATTATATCTTTCCTACAGCAGATGTATACAAGTGTGTGTCCACATTGTCACCACACTCCTTGTGCCCATTTACAACATTTGCACTGAGCAACAGTTCAGTTTTCTTATTACACTTGACAAAATGACAGGCCTTAAAAAGAAATGAAATGCCACCAGCTATCACAAAGACAATAAAGAAAAATGGTTTCTTGTGCATTAAAGAGATGTCTGCACAGTTTGAACAGCAGCTTTACCACATTAATATTGACCACATGTTGGCTACAAGTCGAGGAGATACAAGTTCAGTTCTGTTAAGTACAATACCCTTATGTAGCCCATGTTACCATTACCTGTTCTTTCATTTCCATGCTCATGCCTTGTAGAAGAACAGCACGTACAGAGTACAGTATAGCCCCCACAGGAGCCCTTAAGAGAATTCAATAATGGACATGCAGGAAATGGTAATTGGGTTTTTTGTCAATTTATGTGAGCCAGAGTGCTGTCCTTCAGCATATGGTGTCCTTAAACTCAGAGGGCACAGGTCTTGTTTCCCAGCAATATAACTGGTTTTGTAACTAGATAACAAAGATGTTATAATTTATATTATGGTGACCTGACATAATTCCATCTACAGATACAAAAATCTTGTTGGCACTGTTTTTTTTTTTGTTTTGTTTTTTTTTTCCAACTGAGATGAAGGTCTTAGTAATGTAGCATTCAAAAGATTAAGGAATAATTTGTGGGCATTGCCTTCATAGTCTCTTTATCTTTTCTCCCTGCTTTCTTTAATGATTTTGAGGTCAAGTTAATGAAAAAGGCACTGCAGAATGTGACCAAGTCTGCACTATTAGAATGACTGGATCACTCACATTTTGATACATTTTTAACCATTTACATTTATTTATTTGGATAAACAGTTTAAACTACTGTATGTTTTGCAACTTGGCTGATGCCGATTACTCTTAAAGAAGACTAAATGTTGGTATGCATAGTTGCAGACCTGCCACTCATCCCACCACATCTGGATGTAAAAAGCCTTCCTCATAGCCATTATATGGGCAACATGAGAACCATTAACAGCAAAGATGAAATGGATTCCCAGGGGCACAATAGACGAACAGTTACATAGTTGGCAGGTGATGAGGTGGACAGGGGAACATGGGGAATGTTATAGCTCCCATTCCTCAAATGGAATTACTGTCTGGGGCTCGATGAAACCTACAGATGAATTCAACTCAAGAGTTGTCATTTTGGTCATGGATGGAACAAAAATCTTTAAAAGTTGCCTGGTGGTCATGTTATAAATGGGCATTTACCACATAAAAGTGCCCAGCTCTCTAAAAGTATTTTAGTTGCCTTTGATCAGTTTTCACATTACACACTTGTTAATGAGCTGGCCCTCACTTGTAAATGTCATGTTATTGCTTTAATGATGAAACAAGAAACATGTTATATGATTAATTTCTGTGGATAATTATTTAAATATAGAGAAACACCACAATACTTATCTAATGTATTTGTCATACCCGGCTCTAGGGAGCCGGGCAATCAGAGCCAGGGACAAGCCAGTGAGTCGAGATGTTTTATTTTGGGTAAAGGATAAGGGATGAGGAGAGCACAGACACTCATACAGACGTACATTCTCGGGCTGCACAGCGCAGGGGTAGGTAGCTCGTACCGGACATGGGGGTAACAAGACGTGCATACTCACAGCGGGATACAAACACAGAAATGCTGCAAGGGGAGTAGAGGCTGACACCAGACGAAGGGGCTTCAGCCTAGCAGTGCTTATGTCGCAGCCCCGAGTCATCGAGGCTGCTCCTATTTATCCTCATTGGCAGCGCCCCAGCTGATGAAGACTAATTGGCCCCAGCCGTCCATAATGCTGCCAGCTGGGGGCCTGCTGAGACGCTGCTCAATGGGAAGCAGGGATGAGGGAAAACATGGGCTGAGTGCCGAGACGGCATCTCAACCCATGGTGACAGAGCCCCCCCTCAAGGTCGGGCTCCTGAACGACCAGGAACATCCCAGCGCCCCCCCCCCCCCACCTAGGGTGGGAGGAAGGGAGGCAGGACCGGAGGGGAAAAAGCCAAGGGAAGGACAACACCAATGGGGCAATGTAGGGTAGCGGGAAAAAAAACCCAAATACAATACTGACAAAACAGAGAATAATTAACCCAGGTACAGATGGGGAGAAGAACTGGGTCAGCACGCCTGTTACACACTACCCAGAGAGTACCAACCATGCGTGACCCAGAGCAAGGAAAAAAAAAACACCAAAAAGGTACAGGACAAAAATGCTGAGTATGGTCAAATAAAGGGGGAATACAATACACAGCACCAATATACAGTAAGTACATACACACAGTCACCAAGAAAAGTGAAGGTGACTGGAACAAATGGACAATTACAGAGCATGGTGTTACGGAAAACAAGGCACATGACTCTATAATGAACCAACAGGGCATAAAAAAGAAATACTGAGTGCAGGCAAAGAAAAACCCACACACACGAATATATAAATACCCACAGTCACCTAAAGAAATGAAAGTGACTGGAATAAATGGATAACTGCAGAGCATGGTCTGAAAGGAAACAAAACATAACTCTACAATGAAAAAACAAGGCTAAAAACATGGCACAAAAAGTAAAATGCTGAGCATGAGAGATGGAAAACACACAGCACTATAAAAACATATCCACCAACAGGACAAAACATTACACCCGAGTGACCTTAATAACGATAAAAGAAAGAGTGACACCCGAGGTGTATGGCAGGCAGAGTCCACAAACAGCCGAGATGGCTCCGGAGATCTCCCCGCCCATTGTCCAGCTGGCGAATCAGGGGAAGAGAAGTGTTCGGACGGCGAACTCCGGACCCAAATCCCAGGAATCCAGTCCACCGGCAGCCGAACCAGGCCGCCCAGAGGCAAACACAGACCAGTGGGGGGAACCAGATCACCGAACAGAAAGTCTTGTGGGTCGGGTCGTCGACCCGCATCACTCAACCACCAGGACCGTTGAGACGGACGAAGGGTCAGAGCGGATCCCGGTGGAAGAGGCTCAGGGGAGAGCCGATGACGAGGGCGACAGGCGTCAGGCCGCAGGAAAACGGCCACCTCCTCACCGGACCTGGACAACACTGGGGCAGCACCCACGTCGGACCCCGATCGGGCCTCAGGCGAACCCACGTTGGACCCCGATTGGGTCTCGGGCGAATCCACGTTGGATACTGCACCAGAACCGACCTCCAACGTTGAACCCGGACCCTCCAGCACCACGAGGGACAGCAACTCCTCGCCGGTGACCCTGGAAGAAGGCTCAAAAGAGAAAAAAGAACCGGGATCAGGATCACCGGCAGCGCCAGAACCCGGCGAGACGAGCTCAGACGCAGCGGGCGGCTGCACCCTGCTCGTCTCCCCTGGAGACAGGCTGAAGTGCTCAAAGATAAAAAGAGAGAAAAGAAAGGAGAGCACTCGCCTGATCTCGGGTTCTGACGCCGTCCAGGACTGCGAAGATCCAGGATCCATCATCAGGAGGTCGTTGTCAGGCTCCCATCTAGCCGCGTCGGGCCCCGCAGCCAGCACGATGGTCAGCGCAGCTTGAGATCCCTCCAGCTCAGGTAACCCCGCCGACGATCCACTCGGTGTGAAGCCAGAAGAATCTCATCCCGCTGGACCGAACCGCTCCTCCGTGGAGACCCGGGGACGCTCAGTCGTCGGCGTAGACTCCACGCAGCAGTCAGTCCCCCTCCTCCGTCCGCAATGTAGCTGCGGAACCCCAGGCCCTCTCCATATCCCACCATGTTGACCCGGAGCCGGGGACCGCTCGGCGGAGAGAGACACAGAGGATGCGGGATTAGGAATACAGGTTACAGCAGGTGGGGAGAGTTCAGGGAGCTGCGAACCCTGAACTTCTCCTCCAGGGATGTGACAGAGCAAATCATTAAGCAGGTGTGAAAAAACAATGACTTGCCTGCCCCCTGGAGGTTGAGTAACGCCTGCTGTAGTGGATTCTGCTTCTTCCGCTCCCCGCCCGGCGATAACGGAGGACCCCCCGGGAATTCGTCTGAGGATCACTCGCGTTGTCTCCAGCAGAGAGCTCACCAGGCCGGAATTCCAGGCACACACAGCGATCAGGAAGCGCGTCGAGGAGGAGGGGGAAACAGCCGGGGTGAGCCAGCCCGAATGTCCAGGAATGACAGCGGGGAAACGAGGCTCAGGGAACGAGGCTGTAGAATCTCCACACTGACGAGGCGAAGAGGTGACAGCTGCGTGAGAGGAACGGTCCTGACGATGACCCAGAACTGGATCCGGACGAGGTTCGTGCAGAGGTGACTCGGCGATGTGATGACGGCTATTCCCAGGGAACGAAGCGAGGGGGAAACCCAGGATTCGCCGCTCCAGATCGGAGATCGAGGCGAGGAAGGCGTCGAGCACGGGAAAGCTTCGTAGCCCTGAAGTCCTCTCCATCAACCTCACTGCCGCCGCCACATGCCAGAAGGTGGTGGCAGGAAACACAGTAGAGCTCGCGACAGCCACTCGACCCCAGACATAACTGCTGTCAGCTGTGGCTCCTTGAAGGGAATCCCGAGAGACGTGGCGCAGGTCGGGGGAAGTCCTCTGGTGGGCGCGAACTCCCGGACTGGAATGGCGGCAGGAATGGGACTCCGAAGCGGGGAAAGACGTCACCCACTTCGATTTCCTGCCGGGATTTCCATCCACCCCGTGGAGCTTCTCTTGCTGTGTACCTGCAGCGTCTATCCTGGCACTGTCCTCCAGATGGTACACAGAATGAGGGTGACAGTCCAGGAGTTCCTCAGCACGGCCCGGATGCCAGCGTCTCGCGTTGGAGGCGTCGTGCAGGGTGAAGAGCGTCCCGTCGACAGCCTCCGAGATGGACCTCAGCTCGTCGCCCTGGCGCCGGAAGTGACTCCTGGGAAACGGCATGCTAGCAGCGCTGACACCCGGACAGAAAGGTACAGTTCCACGGCGACTCACGGCCGCCGGTAACTCTTCTGGCTGCGGCATACTGTCATACCCGGCTCTAGGGAGCCGGGCAATCAGAGCCAGGGACAAGCCAGTGAGTCGAGATGTTTTATTTTGGGTAAAGGATAAGGGATGAGGAGAGCACAGACACTCATACAGACGTACATTCTCGGGCTGCACAGCGCAGGGGTAGGTAGCTCGTACCGGACATGGGGGTAACAAGACGTGCATACTCACAGCGGGATACAAACACAGGAATGCTGCAAGGGGAGTAGAGGCTGACACCAGACAAAGGGGCTTCAGCCTAGCAGTGCTTATGTCGCAGCCCCGAGTCATCGAGGCTGCTCCTATTTATCCTCATTGGCAGCGCCCCAGCTGATGAAGACTAATTGGCCCCAGCCGTCCATAATGCTGCCAGCTGGGGGCCTGCTGAGACGCTGCTCAATGGGAAGCAGGGATGAGGGAAAACATGGGCTGAGTGCCGAGACGGCATCTCAACCCATGGTGACAGTATTACTGATTTTGTGACTCTAAATGTATTATTAAAATTCCATGTAAGGACATACATACATGGGGGTTTTAATACATCACATTTCCAGAATTGCAAAACTGTTCCTAACATATTACTTTTATTGTGACATTACAGCTTTTTTTCATGTACAGAGAATTGTGCTCTGTAGATGCAACATGTTCTTAGATTGTAATTCAGTACTACTGTCATAGCCATCAGTGTCATATGTCAAGGGTGCCCATAGGCATAGAACCAAAAGCAACCCCCCCCCCAAAAAAAAATAAAATAAATAATAATAAACAGTAAATTGGGGAACACGTTGAGTTGGTGAACAGTCCTTCCCTCACCACTGTTTAACACTGATATGAGCAGAACACCTGGTAAATGTCCAAATTTATGTGACAGCATGATGTTAACTGAGGACCAAAACAACCGGGACTGAGAAACAAACATTTTTGTTTGTGGGGTCAGTCTGCACTGAGTGTGTATTGTTTAACAGAGCGACAAATCTGTACTACATGAAAACATGCTTTGACCACTGTCTCGCTGGCTTCAGTGCTGGACTCTGTCTGGCAATTTCATAACTGCAGCAACATGAGGGCAACAACTCCAGTGTACCAGATGTACAAAAATAAGAGAGAAATGTAAGCTTGTCTGCCAGAGATCAGAACAAAGACTGCTAGCAATAGTAAAGGAGTTGATAAAGGGTTGTTGATGGGTTTATCAAAATTTAAGAACTCCATGAACACTCCCAGATTTTAGTCTGAAAGCTGCTTAACTGGTGCTTTACGATTGAAACAGATGCTAAACTAAATCTATTAACCCCTTGCACTCCGGTCAATTTCCCTAAAAACGCCAAAAAATAATGTGCCCAAAGTAAATCGAAAGCTGTTCTTCAACCCTTTGCAGCATCTTCATGGGGTTGGTCTCATTTAAAAGAAAACACTTTGAATTTTTTGGCAAAATAGTCATAATCTCTCTAAGTGCTCCGGCCACTGAGTTACAGTCATCTAAATATAGTGAACTTGAAGAAAATAAATTGGCCTGGGTGTTTTTTTGGATACAAATGCTTGCAAATAACACACGGCTTCAGATCCGGGCTGGAAAATGCAACAGAAATGTAGAACCAAGTGTTATCCAGCTGAGGTCAAAATTTTGTAACAATACCACAAAAAATGAATATATTACACAGCTTTTTCCTCAGGTAGTTCCCAGGCGTTTTTGAACTGTGCCAAATTGCGCCAAATGGCACAGTTTGGAAAAACGTCTGTAACTTTTGAATGATTCAATATAGAAGCTTCATCTTGGGCTCTAATGAAAGGTGACACTCAGGGCTGTGTGTGTGTGTGTGTGTGGGGGGGGGGGGTTGTTCCCCCCCCTCGCTACAGAGGACGGACATCGGCCATCGCTACATGACGGAATAGACTCATGTGGCGATGTGGCGACCGCGGCGCAGTCACCGCGGCTTCCCCCGCCCTCGCTACAGAAAAGTAGCGGGGGGGGGGGGGCGTTCACAGCCCGGATGCGGCGCACGAACCGTGTACCGCGGCGCACGGACTTCGGACTTCGTGCGCCGCACAGTTGTAATTTACCGATCGGTCAAAAGTCATTTTGGATTACAATTTTCAGGGATAAAGAATAATTTGGCTTATTACACCTCTTCACAGCAGCAGTGTCCTGGTGAACTTCTCTTCCTCATTGTCAGACTAACGCGACGCTGGTCCCTTGTTACGGACTCGTGGTTCTGGTCTCGCGACCCGGTCAAAATAATAATTCCATTATTGCGGTTTTGCGCTTCCATGATTGCAGTTTTGGCGAATGATTTACAACCTTCGTCGTCGGCCTCCGTCGGTCTATGATGACCATGGAAGAGAATCCTAAACGTCCCTGTCACACAGGCCGCACTTGTGGGTGGTCTCCGTGCTGCTGGGTCTGTAACGGTTCTTCCTGCGGGTCCTTTTTTCATCTGCAGCAGTCAGTCTGTCTTCACCCAGCCTTACACAAAACAGCTTTCGAACTTCTGTGCTTCAATTGGCTTGCTGCATTCACAGCGTTGGTAGGCGGGTCCTTCTTGCTAGGTTTTCAGTCATTGGTTCTTCAAGGTTTCAGAAACCCAATTCAAGGCTCTTATTAGTCGAATGAGAGGTCAATCATATCTGATCTGTTCGCGGCTGTGTCTGTAGTGGAAGAACTGAAATGCAGCTTTTTTTTTCAGTGCTTGGACGCAGTGCCCTCGTGCGTCCTAGAGCGCACAAGAGCGCCTTCGTGCGCTCTAGGACGCAGAGACGTGCCCGTCCGCGGTACACAGGAGTGCAACAGGTTAATATTTAAAATATTTAAGGATGACAACTTTTAAAAGAAGAAAAAATCTTCACAAAGAAATTGAAGAGGTGTTGCATCCATAAAACAGGGGTGTGTCACACCCTGTCATTTGTCTGTTCCTTTTTAATGAGTTGCTTCCCTTTTTTTTAACTTTCACACAATGCTTAGATTTGAGCAATACACAATTAATTAGGTTTAGACACTTAAGGGCAGATTTACTAAGGTGCTGCGCCATTGCAAAACCCTGTTTTTGTCATGGATTGCTCTCCGGCCAATGAACGGAGGAGACCCAGGCAGTCAACTGTGAGTTGCCAAACGTTTAATGAAAACACAAAAGTTCAAATAGTGCATAAACAAAACTTACAAGACCGGATTCAACAGTAGGATACAGTGTGAGGATAGACAAAGGATTAACTGTCTGAACTTGATTAGGACGCAGCGCCGAGTAGAGGCACAGCCGCCCTTAAATAGGCCAAGAGGAATTGATTACAAATGGGGTGCAGGTGTGGATAACCAGAGTGAGGAATAATCAAACTAAAAATAATACTGTACCAGCTGGGACAAACCACGAAACTAAACTTGAACCGGAAGTAAATAAAGAATCTAGGCAAAATCACAGCACAGGAGAACAAAATTAAAATACAATATGACACAGAAATACACTACCGTTCAAAAGTTTGGGGTCACTTAGGAATTTCCTTATTTTTGAAAGAAAAGCACTTTTTTCAATGAAGATAACTTTAAACTAATCAGAAATACACTCTATACATTGCTAATGTGGTAAATGACTATTCTAGCTGCAAATATCTGGTTTTTGGTGCAATATCTAGATAGGTGTATAGAGGCCCATTTCCAGCAACTATCACTCCAGTGTTCTAATGGTACAATGTGTTTGCTCATTGCGTCAGAAGGCTAATGGATGATTAGAAAACCCTTGTGCAATCATGTTAGGTCTGCAATGCTGTAATTGCTGCAAATGGAGGATTCTTTGACGAAAGCAAAGTTTGAAGGAAAAAAATTATTATTTCAAATACAAATCATGATTTCTAACCTTGTCAATGTCTTGGCTATATTTTCTATTCATTTTACAACTCATGGTGGTAAATAAGTGTGACTTTTCATGGAAAACACAAAATAATTGTCTGGGTGACCCCAAACTTTTGAACGGTAGAGTACATAAAATAAATATACATGACTAAATCTGTCATGGGCAGTGAGAGCGCGCCCCTCTCATCCTGCCTCACATTCATCAACTCATCACTGCACCTGAGGCAGAAGACACACCTGCGCCCGCTCATCAGCGAGAGTACTTAAGGAGGCTCTCTCCGCGCATTCAACACTGGCTCGTCTGGGTATATTGCCTGAAAATTGACAAGCAAGTATAAAGTTACAGGTTTCGTCACGTCATCTAACCTTGTTTCTCCTGTCTCCTCATGTTGCTGCCACCATGCAGGTGTGTCTCCAGGACTGCGCATGCTCTCCTGCCACATCTCACAATCCCTCAACTTCCTACTCCACCCAGTCAGGCACCATCAGCTCATCTCCCCCACACCCTACTGGTTCATCTATTCCTCGCTGGGTCCCTGCCAGTTCTCCCTGGATTTCCAAAGTAAGTGGCATTTTGGCTCTCCCATTTCCCCTTACGCCATTCCTCTGCTCACGGCTCTTGCCTTCTCTCCACAGGGCGATTCCTCTGACGAGTGATTGTTTCTGCAACTGTGCGCTTGTGTTGTTGCAATTTAATAAACTTTCAAACCTGCCCCTTTGTGTGGTTACTTCCTGTGCTGTGGCATTGTACACGTGAGCTGTCAAGCTTAACTAATCATGACAGAACTAGCCAGCCAGGATGGTAGCTCAGTCAGTGCCTCACCACAGGAGCTGTCTGCTCTGGATCTCCTATTGGCAACCGAGCACCAGCTCGCTGTGCTGACGCAGCAGGTTTCAAGTATGATGAAGCTTTGGTCTGCAGCGCCTTCTCCAGCCTCTCCCCCTCAGCCTGCTCCGAGCACTATAGTGCGCCATACCACCTCCATTCCCACGCCTTCCCCATATGCGGGGGAGGTGGGGAAATCTCAAGGTTTTCTTATTAAAGTCCATATGTACTTGGAGCAGGTCGGGGAGGAGTATCCTGGGGATGTTGCCAAAATTCAGTTCTTTACACTGTTGCTCGAGGACCGAGCCCTTGAGTGGGCATGATCCACTATAGATAACCCCGAGGGGCGTCGGTACACGTTTGATCAATTTGTGGACGCATTCTCTTGCACATTCGGCCATACTGAGAGTCAGGGCAACGTCATGAGCCACCTGATGATGCTCCGCCAGAGCACTCGGTTACCATCCGAGTACTCGGTGGAGTTCCGGGTTGTAGCAGCTGATTCGGGGTGGAATGAAATTGCCTTGCACACTGCATTCCTCCACGGGTTAAATGCTCAACTCCATGATGATCTGGTGGTCCACTCTGTCCCGGAGACTCTCAACAGTCTCATAGATCAGGCAGTTGGTTTGGACAACCGGTACCGTGAGCACGCAAGGGAGCGGGAGTCCTCTTCTCACCCGCACGCCAAGCGTGTGCCCGTCGTGGTTGCTGACACTGGCGGCGCCGGCTCTTCACCCGAGCTGATGAGGCTCTCTCAGGGTTTGACTGATGATGAGCGCCGGCAGAGGCGAAGGGCTGGTGCGCGTGCATACTGTGGTTTAATGAACCACAGTCTGGATGAATGCTGCCAGTGGCCAAAAAGACGCGGCTTGTCAGTAACCATGGGGGGTCTGCTGGGTGGGACTAAATCTACTTCCCCCAGTAATTTTTCAATTTCATCCCTCGTGCAATTGCCAGGGATCGAGAGGAGGATTATGGCGCTGATTGACTCATGATCGTAGTGTAATTTCATTTCTGCTGAGTTCATTAAGCAGGTGGGTATTCCCACATGTAAATTGCCCCATGATCAGAAGATCACTACCATATCTGGCCGGGAGGTTGCAGTAGTCACCCAAAGCACGGTACCGATTTCCATCCTAACTAACTAACTAACTAACTAACTAACCTGCACTTATATAGCGCTTTTCTAGTCACAAAGACCACTCAAAGCGTTTTCACTAGTACTAACCCTCTATTCTAAGGGCATATAGGAGACAGATATCTAGGGACAATTTAGAACAACCAATTAACCTAACATGCATGTCTTTGGATTGTGGGAGGAAACCGGAGCCCCCGGAGTAAACTCACGCAGCACAGAGAGAACATGCAAACTCCACACAGAAAGGTTTCAACCCCTGCCAGCCTGGGGATTCGAACCTGGAACCTTCTAGCTGTAAGGCAACAGTGCTAACCACTACACCACCGTGCTGCCCATGCCTCCTTTCTTGGAACCACTGGGAGAAACTCTTGTTCCTGTTTCTCACTGTTTCATCTTCCTCAGTGGTTCTTAGTTACCCTTGGCTCTAGAAGCATAACCCCATGATTGATTGGGATCAAAATACTATGTCCTCCTGGAGCCCTTTCTGTTTTGCTCATTGTATGCGTTCAGTGGAGTGTTCTCCATTTCTGTCCATCTCCCTCTCCCCGGTCGAGCCACCCGACCTCAGCCTCGTTCCTCAGGCTTATCATGATTTAGGAGAGGTCTTTAGCAAATCGAGAGTGTTGTTGCTGCTGCCTCATCGCTCTTATGATTGTGCTGTAGACCTCATCCTGGGGACGAGGCTGCCGTCCAGTCGGTTATATAATATTTCTGGCCCGGAGAGGGAGGCGATGGAGAGATACATAAAGGAATCGCTGAACACTGGCCTTATTCGGCCATCTTCGGCTCCACTCGGAGCCGGATTCTTCTTCGTTGGAAAGAAAGATGGCTTGTTGCGCCCGTGCATTGACTACCGGGAGCTCAATGCTATAACCATCAAAGACAAGTACCCTCTGCCTTTGATTAATTCAGCGTTTGAGATCCTTCAGCGCTCACGGGTTTTCATCAAGTTAGACCTTAGGAACGCATATCATCTGGTCCGCATTTGCGAGGGTGATGAATGGAAGACGGCATTCAAAACACACCAGGGGCAATTTGAATATTTAGTGATGCCTTTTGGCCTCACTAATGCCCCCGCCATCTTCAAGCAGTTAATAAATGACGTCCTCAGTGATATGCTCTACCAATTTGTGTTTGTCTACTTGGATGATATTCTAATTTTCTCCCACTCGCCAGAGGAACACAAAGCCCATGTCAGGGCCATTTTACAATGGCTCTTGGAGAACCAGCTCTACGTCAAGGCCGAGAAGTGTGAGTTCTCCACAACATCTACCACCTTCTTGGGCTTCATAGTGGCTGAAGGGAGATTGATTGCCGACCCAGCCAAGGTGAGGGCAGTGCTGGATTGGCCAACTCCCCACTCCCATAGGGAGCTTCAACGCTTCCTCGGGTTTGCAAATTTTTATTGCAGGTTCATCAGAAACTACAGTGGGGTGGCACTGCCCTTGATGCAGTTGACCTCCGTTAAGGTCCCCTTTCGCTGGACTGAGGCCGCTGAACAGGCATTTGTTAAAATAAAGCGCCTGTTCACGGAAACATCAATCTTGGCCCAAGTCGACACACAGCTCCAGTTTGTCCTTGCATCTGATTCGGGGGTTGGTGCTGTGCTGTTGCAGTGCACGCCCCCCAATCAGAAGCTCCGCCCGTGCGCATATTTCTCTCGCTGGCTTACGCCGGCCAAGAGGAATTATGACATGGGGAACAGAGCGCTGCTTGGCATTAAGTTGGCATTGGAGGAGTGGAAGCACTGGTTAGAGGGGTCCATTCACCCCATCGTCATGGGGTCAATCACAAGAACCTTGAGTACTTGCGGTCAGCCCGCCGACTGAATGCCAGGCAGGCTTGCTGGGCTCTGTTTTTCCAGCGATTTAATTTTGTCATCATTTACCGGCCTGGCGCCCGGAACACCAAACCAGATGCGCTATAGCACCAGTTTGATTCTGGGAGGTAGCGCCCCCCCTCCCCCAAACCATCATACTGCCTTTGTGCGTCCTTGGAGCGCTTACTTGGAATATCGAGCGGAGGGTCCGCCAGGCCCAGTCCCAGGAGCCTGTGCCAGTAGGGTGTCCCCGGAACCATCTGTACGTCCCGGCCGCCCACCGCAGCGATGTCATCCAGTGGACCCAGACCAGTCGCTTTGCGTGTAATCCTGGCATCGCTTGAACTGTGGATTTTGTCCGGCGAGCGTTCTGGTGGCCCACGCTGCGGAGGGACATACGAGAATATGTGAAAGCCTGTCACATCTGCGTCCGGGGGAAATCAGACTCCTCCCACCTGTCCTGTCTCCTCCACCCCCTCCCCACCCCTGGTCGTCCGTGGTCTTACATCGCCGTGGACTTCGTCACCGGACTCCCCCGCTCTCGTGGCGAGATGGTGATTCTTACCATTGTGGATCACTTGTCCAAGGCGGTGCATCTGGTTGCCCTCCCATTGCTCCCCTCGGCCTTGGAGACGGCGGTCCTTCTCACCGACCATGTGATCCGGGTCCACAGAATCCCTATGGACATTGTGTCTGAACGGGGTCCCCAATTTACATCCCAGGTCTAGAGGGTCTTTTGACAGACCCTGGGAACTACAGTGAGTCTTTCCTCTGGAAACCATCCACAGAGCAACGGGTAGGCGGAGCGCGCCAATCAGTCCCTGGAAGCTGCCTTGCGGTGCGTAGCAGCTGATCAGAATCAGAATCAGAATCAGAATCAGAATCAGATTTATTGCCATTGTTCATGTAGTACACAAACTAGGAATTTGTCTCGGTGCAATGCTGCAACATTAAACATGGAGAAGCACTAAAGATAAAAATAAAAAACTATGCATGCAATAAAATGTAGAATACGAATGAGTAATACTAATCTATGCAATTTAAAATATATTAACAAGCAGCAGATATTGTGGAGTTCCACATAGTGCTGTCGGTAGTGCAAATGAAAACAGTGATGATTATCATGAGTCTGGTTGAGCTGCTGTACGTAGTGCACGAGAGTCTAATAAGTCCCTTAGTGTTCAGCAGTCTGATGGCAGAGGGGAAGAAGCTGTTCATGTAGCGGGAGGTTTTAGTCTGAATGGACCGAAGTCTTCTACCTGAGGAGAGGGGGGCAAACAGTGCGTGTCCAGGGTGTGAAGGGTCAGCTATGATCCGACCTGCACGCCTCCGGGTCCTGGAGATGTACAGGTCCTGAAGGGATGGAAGCTCGCAGCCGATCACCTTCTCAGCAGCGCGCACAACGCGCTGCAGTATTAGTCTGTCCCTGGTGGTGGCTCCTGCGTACCACACGGTGATGGAGGTGGTGAGGATGGACTCGATGATGGCCGTGTAGAACTGCACCAACATCTTGATGGATAGCTTGAGCTTCCTCAGCTAACCCATCATCCTGGAGCACACATCTGACCTAGATGGAGTACTCCATGAACTCTGCTGTCTCCTCTGCACCTGGACTCACCTCATTCCAAGCATCACTGGGGTACACGCCGCCTCTTCTACACATGGCCGAGAGGGAGGTCTCGGTTCCATCCACAGGGGCCCATGCTCATCGTTGCCGATGCGTCTGGAGGTCTACTCGGGCCGCCCTTGCCCACACCACAGAACACACCCAGGCTGCTGCTGATAGGAAGCGGGTTCCGGCTCCCAAGTGTGTCGTCGGGCAGCAAGTCTGGCTGGCAGTGAGTCAGATTCCTCTTAAAGAGAAGTCTAAGAAGCTGTCCCCCTGCTTCCTTGGGCCATACACCATCTCTTGGGTGGTCAATGATGCGTCAGTACAGCTGAAGCTGCCTTTGACCCTACGGGTGAACCCCACATTCCATGTTGCCCACATAAAGCCCCTCTCAGCCAGTCATCTTTGCCCCCCCCCGAAGCCGCCTCCCCCTCCTCGGATCGTGGACGGCCACCCCGCTTACACTGTTCATCGTGTGTTGGATGTTCGCCGTCAGGGCTGGGGCCTGCAGTATTTGGTGGACTAGGAGGGCTGTGGCCCAGACTAACGGTCCTGGGTCCCTTCATCATGAGTGCTGGACAAAGGTGTGCTCCGGGCCTATCACCATGCTCACCCTGAGAAACCCTCCGGACCGCCAGGAGGTGCTCCTAAAAGGGGGGGCCCTGTCATGGGCAGCGAGAGCGCACCCCTCCCATCCTGCCTCACATTCATCAACTCATCACTGCACCTGAGGCAGAAGACACACCTGCGCCTGCTCATCAGCCAGCGTACTTAAGGAGGCTCTCTCCGCGCATTTAATGCTGGCTCGTCTGTGTATACTGCCCGAAAATTGACAAGCAAGTATAAGGTTACAGATTTCGACACATTGTCCACTTTCTTCAGGTTGCTGCCACCGTGGAGCTGTGTCTCAAGGACTGCACGTGCTTTCCTGCCACATCTCAGTCCCTCAGCTTCCTAATCCACCCAGTCAGGCACCATCAGCTCATCTCCCCCACACCCTACTGGTGTGGGGGAGATGGAAAAGGATCTTTGGGTCAGGAAACAAGGAGGAGCTGAAGTCCGTACAGAGAGAGCTAAGGAGGAAGATTAGAGAGGGAAACGACAGTTACAGGAAAAAGATGGAGGACAAGCTGAAGCAGATTGATGTCAGAGGTGTCTGGAGAGGCCTCAAAACTACCTCTATACACCAGAATACCTTCTCCCAGGCCGTGGGGGGTAGGGACTGGGTGAAAGACCTGAACTTGTTCTTTAACAGATTTGACCAATCGCCCTCTTCTCCGCCTGCCCACCAAACCCTGCTGCATTCACTTTCATCTAGTCCCACTGTCCACTGCCCTCCCTCCACCCCCTTACATCCCCCAGCTCTCAGTGCACATCCCCTGCTGTTTTCACCTCACAGACCCACCCACCACCACCACCACCACCACCACACAGCCTTCCTGCCCCAGTCTATCCCTCACTAAGACCCAGGTGAGAACTGAGTTGAAGAAGATCAAGGTGAGGAAGGCTGCAGGTCTGGACGGCATAAGCTTGAGGCTCCTCAAGTCCTGTGCAGACCACCTGTGTGGGATCGTGGCGCACATCTTCGGTCTGAGCCTGAAGCTTGGGAGGATACCAAAGCTGTGGCAAGCATCCGTGCAGAAGACTCTGCACCCCAAGGACCTGAACAGTTACAGACTAGTGGCCCTCACATCACTGTGATGATCAGGTGAGAGTGCTCCCCCTCCCTTCTGTGCTTCTCCTTCTCCCTGCCTCTCTGCTCCCGGAGTTGATTGCCCTCATCTGGGTGATTGCGCACACCTGCTGCTGCCCCATCTGCCAGCTTTAAAAGCGTCAGTCTGTGAATGCTTCCTCACTGGACCATTGGGTTGCTGTCATCTCAGTGGTGTCAATCACTCACGGGCTTCCCACGCTCACCTGAACCTTCAACCAGCACGTCTGGACACCGTCTCCGCCTGCCTTCCCTGTTGGATTACTCCCTTCAGTTCACCACCCACTCTTGACCTGTTTGTCAAGCGGGATTCACTCCCTTCAGCTCTTCACCCACTGCACGCTGGGTTCCACAGCCGGGTTCTCTGATCTTCATAGCTATGTGCCCCTCTCAGCATGTTTTTTTTATTTTTGTTTGCTTAACAATAAATCATTTAAAATGTTTCACCTTTGTCTATTGTTCCTCTGGTGAATTAGACTCTTCATTTGAGTCTCTGGCATTAGTAAATCATGACAGAATGGTCCAGCCAGGATCGAGGCTCAACAAACGCTTCACGGTGGGAACAATCAGCTCTCTCCCATTTAGACACCGTTGAGCATCAGGTTGCCGTTGTCGCTAAAAAGTTACAAACAGCTAGCCAACATTTAGCTACCGTTACCGCTCACCTTTGCTGACTTTCCATTCCGGCATCTCCTCCTCCTCCTGCTGCTCCTGTCATTCCATCTATCCGACGGACCATCTCCATCACCTCTCCATTCCCTCTCCTGCCCAATACGCGGAGGAGGTGGGGGGATGTAAGGGGTTTTTGCTCCATTGCCAGCTTTATTTGCAGTAGGTGGTGGGGGAGTACCTGGACGACCCCTCCAAAATTCATTTCATGACCCTGCTGCTCAGAGACTAGGCAATTAACTGGGCCCAGTTCATTTTGAGAAACCCGGAGGCCACACATTACTCTTATGATCGGTCCATTCAGGAATTTACTTGAGCATTTGATCTTACAGAGAGTGAGGGGAATCTCGCGAGTCAGCTGTTGTTGCTCCAGCAGGGAGATTGGTTGGTCGCCAATTTCTCGGTCAAGTTCTGGGTCATCACGGCTGAGTTGGAATGGAACAATGTTGCGCTACGCAGTGCCTTTCTCTGGAGCATGTTGAGGAGCTGGAGGAGTGGCGGGCCACCGCCCCATCCTCTCGATCCGCTGGGTTGGCCTCCTCTCCGGAGTCAATGGTCCTTAGCTGAGCCCATCTGTCTCTGGAGGAGTACCAGCATTGAATCAAGGTGAAGGCCTGCCTTTATTGTGGTTCTACGGAACACATGTTGCCGAATTGCCCATCAGTCGGCAACATGGCCCATCAGTTCGGCCCGTCAGTAGCCGTGGGGGGTCTGGCGGGTGAGTCCTCAATAAATCCCCTCTGTTGTTTAATTTTACCGGCCCTCATCCAACAAGCCAGGGGTGAACTCAAGGTCTCCACTCTAACTGATTCCAGAGCAGAGAAAAAATTTATTTCACAGGGGTTATTTCAAAAACTGGAGATTCCCACAAGGTTCCTACCATCCCCTTTAAATGTCATTGCCCTGTAGGGCAGTAATTTGGCCGTGGTCACCCTTCAAACCGAGACAGTTTCCATTCTGTTGTCCGTCAAACATCACAAGACCCTTCTATTTTTTATGTTGCATACTTCATCCTCCCCGTCAATCTGGGTTATCCATGGCTCCGTAAACATAACCCCATAATAAATTGGGATCAAAATTCAATCTCATCCTGGAGCCCATTTTGTCTTTCATCATGCCTCCATTCAGCCACGTGTTTGCCCACTCTTCCCATCTCCTCCCCTCCAGCCGAACCGCCAGACCTCAGTCACGTGCCCGGGGTCAATCTTGACCTTGGGGAGGTCTTTAGCAAGTCTAGGGCTCTCTTTTTGTCACCTAATCGGTCCTACGACTGTGCTATAGACCTCCTCCCAGGTGCATGGTTGCCGTTCAGTCAGCTCTACAGTTTGTCCAGAGTTTGGCCGGAGAAGAAGGCTATAGAGAGCTATATCAAAGATTCCCTTAATGCCGGCCTCACTTGTTCATTTTCTGCTCCTCTTGATGCCAGGTTCTTTTTTGTGGGCAAAAAGGATGATTCCTTTCAGCCCCGCATTGATTATGGCAAGTTGAACGCCATTACAGTCAAAGACAAATACCCCCTACCACTCATCAATTCCGCATTTGAGCTTCTTAAGTGCGTGCGGGTGTCCACCAAATTAGATCTCTGCAACTCATACCATTTGGTTTGCAAATGATGAATGGTAGACGCCTTTTAAAACACATCTGGGACAATTTGAATATCTAGTAATGCCCTTTGGACTGACCAGTGCTCCTGCTGTCTTCCAGCTAATGATTAATGGCATTCTCCAGGACATGGTGAACAAGTTTGTCTTTGTTTCCCTTGACAACATACTCATTTTTCCCGTAAGCTAGAGGAGCACACAGTCCACGTCCAAGGAGTCTTACAACAGCTGCTCAAGAATCATCTTTTTGTTAAGGCTGAGAAGTGTGAGTTCTCTTCTTGCTCCACTTCTTTTTTGGAGTTTATTGTAGCCGAGGGGGAACTGAAGGCTGACCTGGCTAAAATCAAAGCTGTCCTAGATTGGCCAACCCCACAGTCCAGGAAGCATCTTCAGTACTTTCTGGGATTTGCAAATTTCTGCCGCCACTTCATTTGCGATTACAGTAAAGTTGCCCTGCCCTTAACTCAGTTAACCTCAACTAAGGTTCCATTTTAATGGTCTGAAGCAGCAGAGAAGGCCTTCTCTGAGCTAAAAGCTCTTTTTTTCTCGGGCACCCATCCTGTCTCAGGTCGACCCTCAATTACAGTTTGTGGTTGAGGTAAACGTGTCTGATTCGGGGGTGGGCCCCGTACTCTGTTAGCGCTCTGTCTCTGTTCAAAAACTACATCCGTGTGCATATTTCTCTCGGCGGCTGTCACCAGCCATGAGAAATTGCGATGTAGGAGTCCGTGAGCTTCTGGCCATTAAGCTAGCACTAGAGGAGTGGCGGCACTGGCTAGATGGAGCCACCCAACCTTTTGTCATCTGGACAGATCATAAAAATTTAGAGTATTTAAGATCTGCCAGAAAATTAAACTCCAGACAAGCCCGTTGGGCTCTGTTTTTTGTTAGGTTTAACTTTATCATTACTTACCGCCCTAGTTCCAGCAATACAAAACCTGATGCTCTTTCGCGCCAGTTCTCCTCCGACCATTCTCCATCCTCGCTCCTTCTCACCACTTCTCCTTCCTCTGAATCTATTTTGCCTTCTACCTGCAATGTTGGAGCCCTCTCTTGGGAATCGAGCAGAGGGTCCAGCAGGCCCAGTCTTCTGAGCCCATCCCTGAGGGAGGCCCGCCTAACCGATTGTATGTCCCCTCAAGCCTTCGCAGTGAGGTAATCCAGTGGGGACACAGCAGTTTCTTTGCCTGTCATCCCAGAGTCACTAGAACTGTCAAACTGCTGTAGCGGGCATTTTTGTGCAGATGGTCTTCATGCAGATGTTTGGGACTTTGTTAAGGCCTGCCAGGTCTGTGCCACCAATAAGTCCAACTCCTCATCTCCAGCTGGACTCCTTAATCCCTTACCTGTCCTTAGTCGCCCCTGGTAGCATGTGGCTATGGATTTTATCATGGGCCTCCCTCCATTGCAAGTTAACACCATCATTTTTACCATTATTGATTGCTTCTCCAAGACTATCCATCTGGTGCCCTTACCTAAGTTGCCTACAGCTGCAGAGACTGCCAATCTCCTCACCCTCCACATTATTCATCTTCACGGAATTCCTGTCGACATCGTTTCAGACCAGGGTCCACAGTTCACCTCACAAGTGTGGAAGGCCTTCTGTCGCTCCATCAGTGCCACTGTCAGCCTTACCTATTGTTACGATCCTCAAAGCAATGGTCAGGTCGAGCTTGCCAGTCAGTCTCTGGAGGCCACCCTGAGGTTTGTGGCTTCCTGCAACCCCACCACCTGGAGTTCCCCTCTGTCCTGGGTGGAGTATGCACACAACACCGCTGTCTACCCCGCTACTGGCCTGACGCCCTTTGAGGCCTCCTTGGGGTACACTCCTCCTCTCCTACTCATGGCGAAGAAGGAGGTATCCTTTCCATCTATGGAGGTCCACGCCCGCCACTGCTGCCATCTGTGGAGGTCCACTCGGGCTGCCCTTCTCCGGTCATCCGAGCGGAACCGTCTGTACGCCAACTGCAGACGTGCACCGGCACCCAGGTACAGCAGATGGTGTGGCTGTCGCCTGAAGACGGACACTAGAAACTTGTCACCACGTTTTCTAGGTCCATTCCCAATCTGTCAGATAATTAATGACTTCATGGTGCAGCTCAAGTTACCTCCGTCGCTACGCATCCACCCAACCTTCCATGTTCCCGGATCAAGCCTTTCTCCTCCAGTCCTCTTTGTCCTCCCCCAAAGCCTCATCCTCCCCCGAGGATCCTCGATGGCCACACTACTTACACTGTCCAGAGAATCTTGGTCATTCGTCGTCGAGGCCAGGGACTACAATACCTGGTCCATTGGAAGGGTTATGGACCTGAGGAGAGGACATGGATTCCCCAATCATACTTCCACAATAAGGGTATGGTTTGGGCTTTCCACTGGGCTCATCCCAACAAGCCCGGAGGGGTGCCGGGAAGTGCCCCTTGGGGGGGGGGGGGGCACTATGATGATCAGGTGAATGTGCTCCCCCTCCCTTCTGTGTTTCTCTTTCTGGCTGCCTCTTGGTTCCCGGAGTTGATTGCCCTCACCTGGGTGATTGCGCACATCTGCTGCTGCCCCATCTGCCAGCTTTAAAAGCACCAGTCTGTGAATGCTTCCTCGCTGGACTGTTGGATTGCTGTCTTCTCAGTGGTGTGAATCACTCCGGGGCTGCACATGATCACCTGAACCTCCAACAAACACGTGCGGACACCTCCTTCTCCGCCTGCCTTCCCTGCTGGATTACTTCCTTCAGTTCACCACACACTCTCGACCTGTTTGTTCAGTGGGATCCACTTCCTTCAGCTCTTCACCCACTGCACGCTGGGTTCCACAGACGGGCCCACTGATCATCATAGCTGTGTGCTCCTCTCAGCGTGTTTATTTTTTTGTTTGTTTGTTTAACAATAAAATTGTTTAAAATGTTTCACCTTTGTCTATTGTTCCTCTGCTGAACTATGCTCTGCATTTGAGTCTCTGGCACTAGTAAATCATGACAATCACACCTAATGAAGACCCTGGAGAGGCTGCTCCTCTCCCACCTCCGCCCCTGGTGGGACCAGCGATGGATCCACTTCAGTTTGCTTACTAGCATGGTATCAGGGTGGAGGATGCAGTGATCTTCCTCTTACATTGTTCCCTGTTCCACCTGGAGAAGCCTGGGAGCACTGTGAGGATCATGTTCTTTAATTTCTCCAGTGCTTTCAACACCATCCAACCAGTGATCTTGAGGGACAAGCTGCTGTGTGCAGGGGTGGACCTACTCCTGTCATTGTGGATCCTAGGCTCTAATACTAATAATAGATTACATTTATATGGCACTTTACATGTCAAGTGACATCCCAAAGTGCTTACAGTGAGTCCATTATTCATTCACTCCAAACAAACACAGATACACTGCTGCCCTGGGGCAGACTGATGGAAACGTGGCTGCCAATCTGCACCAATGGCCTCTCCGAACACTACCAAACACTTATGCACATTCATACCCAGTGTCATGGACTACCTCACAGACTGACCACAGTTTGTGAGAACCCATGACTGTGTGTCTCACACCATCATCTGCAGTACTGAGGCCCCCCATGGTACAGTTCTGGCTGCCTTCCTGTTCACCCTCTACACTGCTGACTTTTCACACAACACACAACACTGCCATCTACAGAAGTTCTCTGATGACTCTATGATCGTCGGCCTCATCTCCGATGGGGATGACATGGAATACAGAGGACTTATACAGGACTTTGTGGACTGGTGCCGGCGGAACTGCCTCCAGGTCAATGCAAGGAAAACCATGGTACTGGTGGTGGACTGCCGCAGGCATGGACAAACCCCCATAGCACCAGTAAACATCCAGAGAACAGACATTGAGATGGTAACATCTTACAATTACCTGGGTGTTCACCTGAACAATAAACTGGACTGAAAACACAACACCAACGTGCTCTACAAGAAGGGGCAGCGCATGCTGTTCCTCCTGAGGAGACTAAGGTCTTTTGGAGTGTGAGGGGCACTGTTGAACTGTTGAAGACCTTCTATGATTTGGTGGTGGCATCAGCCATCACATTTGGAGTGGTCTGCTGGGGCAGCAACATCACGGCAGCTGACAGGAAGAGACTGCACAGGCTGATCAAAAATGCCAGCTCTGTTCTGGGGAGATGCCTTGACCCAGTGGAGGAGATAGGAGAGAGGAAGAGGGTGGCTAAGCTGTCATCTCTGCTGGAGTCCGAGCCCCACCCTATGCGGGACACGCTGAACCCACTGAGGAGCTCATTTAGGTGTAGGCTGTGCCATTCTAAGTGCTCGAGGGAGAGGTTAAACAGGTCCTTCCTACCTATGGCTGTCAGACTTTAAAATCTAACCGGTGCTGCTCTTAGAGGCCGTATTAAATGTCACAACTTTGCACAGTAGAGATCGTCCCCTCCAATACACAACTAAAACAATTACAATCATTATCAAGGGTGGAAACAACAAATACATTCAAATGTGAAATATACTGTTTGGGTCAATATTTATATGTTGCCGAGTAATTTTACTAACTGTAATGCTGTTGATACCATCTACATAGCTGCAATGCTCATGCACTGTGTATATAACTGTACATACTGTATGTATATTTATTTACTGCTTTGGCAGTAAATAGACTATCTGATGTCATAGACTATCTGATGACCACGGTCTGAAAGCGGATCCCTGGCATGCATTTTGGCAAATATCATCTGGCTGACCTTGAATATGCTGATGAAACCATCCTGTTCAGCCCATCCTATGGTCAGCTGAGAGATGCTCTGGTTGCTTACCACGAAGAGGCAGCAAAGCTGGACCTTCAGATGAGCTGGACGAAGACAAAGCTACTGCATGTCGGCGACAGACCAGACCAACCCCCGTTACAGCTCGGGAATGATGCTGTAGAGTTTGTTATTTCTTTTGTGTATCTGGGCTCCACAATGACTAACAATTGGAACATGAAACCAGAGGTCCAGGCCACAGTTGTAAATAAGAATGTGTTCTTTATCTGTCTTGCCTGGTTAAATAAAGGTTAAAGAAAAAGTAAAAGATCAACCGCAGACATGGCCTCGCTGCATCAGCACTGCAGACACTATGAAAACCTCTCTTGCGCCATCGTTCAAGCTCCTGACAGATGAAGCTTTGCATATGCAATGCGTCCGTCCTATCAATCCTACTCTATGGATCAGACACATTGCCACTGAACAAGACTCTGGCCTCAAGAGTGGATGGGTTTGATAATCGGGCACTCAGAACCATTGAGAACATCAAGTGGTCCCAGCGCACCTGTAATGACATGCTCCGAGCCTGCATACATCAGCCTGCACCATCTATATTATATATTATATATATATCCACTATATTACACAGTGGCACATCCGCTGGTTTGGCCATATCCTCCGCCTCCCACCAGAACACCCAACAAAAGCCATCCTCATGTTCAACCCCAGGGCCTCAGGGTGGAAAAGACCTCAGGGCACGCCACGCACCAGATGGTTCGATGTGGTGGAGAGAGACCTCCGACAACTCAGAGTTGCTGTTGACGATACAGATGAGCTGGTCCAATTCCAGCAATATTGACACGCACTAGTTAACCTGATTGGCTCTACACATGGTGATGGCCACCCAGCCCTCACATTGCAGGAGTAGTAAACAAGCGGTGGCTAACCAGTTCTTATCTTATTATCTTATTTACTATTGCTCTGAGTGCTGCTATCCCTGTGCTGCTGCAATCCAGGAATTTCCCCATTGTGGGACTAATAAAGGCTTATCTTATCTTATCTTAACCAGGAGTGGCGTTATCTTATCGCCAGGAGCGACTTGCACGCCACTGTTAGTGATCCTTTTATGAAAGTTTGTGCATGTCACACTGTGTGTGTAGAGCTGGACCCAAACATGAGATTTCAAGTTTCAAATGATTTATTTAAAGAGGTGAGCAAGCCCTGGCAAGTTCGAGGGCTAAAATAATAATTCCACAAGGGAGCAAACTGAACAAGAAATAATAGTCCAACAGGTGCAGGCAAAAACACGTAGAAATGTGTGTAAAACGCCAAATGACAAATAAGGAAACTAGACAGAACACAGACTGATAAGCACATAGGGGGAGTAATCAAGACAACACGGCACAGATGGGGAGAGCAATCATGACTGACAGCTAACACATGAGGAAAACAGAGGTGACAGGATGGGCGGGGCTACACACAAAACCACAGACGGAGGATGCACAAAACATGAACAGAGAATCAGAGGGGAGACAAGACTATGACAATAATAACACAATAATGACCAAACTGAGAAACAAGCAGGAAAGAAATCCATATGGAACATAGATGCAGACAAAATGATGGATAATAATACAGTAAATACAGAAGAAAAAAAAATACAACTCAAAGTGAGGACAAGGACTGGGGACCATGCCCTGAAAACAAGGAATAAAATAATAACTCAGAATGAGGACAAGGGGCCCAATCCATCTCCAAACAGAGCAGGCATCATCCTCATTTCCTGAAGTTTCAAACCCATTCTTGTCTGTGTGTTGCATCCGTGTATACTATGTTAAACCATTCAGCTGATTTTTTAGGCCAGCATTATACAGTATTTTCCAAATTTTTCTCTCTTAAATAACTAAGTGGACATCAGTTGTGACTGATGTCTTCCTTATTACCAAACAGCATTATTATCACATGTACTTTCACTTATATGCACACCCTTTGGCCAGCAAAAAACCCATCTTAAACAAGCCGTCATGTTAAGAGTTCACTTTAGATAATGCTTCTCTGTGCATTAAACGGATGGATAGGAGCGCTTTGGACTGAGTTATCCAGAACATGTCTCTGAATAATTAGACCAGCCTCTTTTACACCTTGCGGCCCATGAAAAATAGATTATAAATGATAAGGAAATTAACTTAGAAACACCCATAAACGCATTCTGCATCAGTGACAACTCAACCGCGTCATTGTAATATGGCCCCAAAACTACTTGGTTAGGGCTTGAAAAAGAAATACCTCATGGAATGCCGTGAGATTTCTGCATTCACAATAACACAAGCAGGCACAGCCAATGCTTTTTGTTTATAACTGAAGATGATTTCATGGCACATAAACCCCCCTCCCACACACACATATAAACAAAATGTACACAGTCCTCACCTGCCAAACTGTCTGTATTCAATAGAAGGCATCTCTGGGTTAATGGGGGTTATTTTATAGTATTAAGTCATGTGCTATTGAAAACCATGGACAAGGCTTGTTTCTCTGTTTGTGTGTATTGCTCGATAGTCTACATAGTTCCAAAGAAAACACTTTAATGGTTGTTTGTTTTGTAAGAGCATTACTTTGCAGCATGAGCTCGCAAAAAATTGTACAAATGCACATTTTCCACCTTTCCACAAATGTACATTGCAGGTGAAAAAAACAAAAAAAAAACATACCTGAGATACAGAGTAACACCTGAATAACACCTTGACTCACTGCACAGGTGCAAATTCAAGCCACACTCCGATGTCACTGCACATGAGCATAACAAGACCAATTTTAACAAGGCTTCAACATTCTATGGGTTGGTGGGTGGGGGATGTGTTATGTTTGAGAATAGGTGTGTCTGGGATGCTGTGCCCACCCACAGGGTGACGTCGGCGGGCACGGCCCACTCTGTATATAGTTGAGTGTTCGGCTTAATAAAGAGTCAGTTGGTTGCTGCATGAAGAGACTCCGACTGCCATTATTTCCAGACATAACATTTGGCGACGATGAGAAGAATGGGAGCGTGCTGGTTGCCTTGGCCGTTGGCACCGTTTCTGGAGCGTGCGGAAGAGCCGGTGGTCCTCTGGCCGGAGTGGAGAGCTTCATTTGAAGAGTACATCAGAGCGCTGGGCCTACACACGTTAGACGGGAGATGACGGCGGGCACTCCTGACCCACAATCTCAGTGCAGAGGGCCAGAGAATCCTCGATATGCTGGGCACAGCGGAGGGTTATGAGGATGCCGTCAAGTGGCTGGCCGTGCACTTCGCTGGGCATATGAGGGCCACGAGGCTGCAGGCGTTGGAGCTTTTAGTGCTGGGAACGGTGGAGCTAGTTAGCTTCGGGAGGCTAACAGCCCATTCCACAACAATGGACAGGCTAGCTGAGGAGCTAACTTCGCGCCAAAATCAGGCAGCGAGCGGCAAGCTGGACATCGAGGTGGGACCAGGGCAAAGTGTAGAAGAGTCCCCGGTCACTGAGGATGGCGAGCCGGTCAGGGAGCTCAGCATGGCGCAGGAGCATAGCGCTGGTGGGTCAGACGGTGCGGTGTGCAATGACAGCAGAGAGGGAGTGCAGATGGAGTCAACCCTGCTTGTGGAAGCTATGCAGCGGGCGAGCGAGACCAGGCAGGCTGACGGCCCCAGGGAGGAGCAGCAGCTGCAGGACATGGTGACAGCACAGCGAAGCACCAACACCGAGAGCACTGGATGCAGCGGTGAGGAGTCCGGGTCAGTGAGTGGGCCCAGTGAGGCTGATGGTGCGTGCCCCGGAGGTGAGCAGCAGTCAAATATGGAGGCTACGCAGCAAGACACGTGGAACGAGGGAGTCGAGAACTGCATTGAGGTGCCTGGGTTGGAGAACGATGCCAGTGAGGATGACGCTGTGAACCCCGAAGGTGAGCAGCAACAGCTGGACACGGTGGCAGCGCAGCGGAGTGCCCTGGTCGAGGGTGCTGGGTGCTATAATGAAGTGCCTGAGGCAGCAAGCAGGCTTCAGCGGTCCCCAGAGCATGACCACAGGGGGCCGGAGTGTTCAAGGCCAAGAGAGAAGAGAGTGGAGGAGGACCTAAAGATGCGGTCTTAGGGCGCGCTAAAAGCCACAGCCGTGGGAAGGGTCCAGACCGGGCTGGTGGGGCGGCCCGACCCAAGAGGGAGGTCCGGTCATGGCGTGGAGAACACTGGAGGTCGACCCAGTTTTCTCTGCGAGTCGGCAATGAGGTCCAGGCCGGGAACGAGACTCGGGTGAGTGGAATTCATGTGAAGCCGAAGCTTATGGCAAGAAAGGACACTTTCGCCAGGGAGGGGGGTTTCGACCCTGGAGGTGGACAGAGGCCAGGGGTGCATACGCTGTGGGGCTGCCCGCGGCCTCGAAGGCAGTTTTGTAAATGGTGGTCCAGATACTATGGTGTTACTTAACATATTAGAGACACACATAGAGATGGTCTGCCTGTGGCATGAGTATGGCTGCCATACTCATGCCACAGGCAGACCATCTCTAAAATATGCCTGGGCTGGTTTTTCACCGGGTTTCACACATAAATTTAATGCCTAAAACTCTCAGAAGTGAAAACAAATTGCACGGTTTGTATTAACACAATGGTATTGCAATATTTTAAAAAAAAGTATCGACTTTGAAGTATCGACCAGCTGTATCAAAATACCGATACTTGAGTATCGATACGCCCATCCCTACTGTGTGGCAGAAGTGAGAGAAAATTGGTTCAAAGTAAGTTTTGTGTTTTAATTTTGCTGCAGTTTTAATCTTAAAACACTGACAGACCAAAAACATCAACATTCTATCAATGATATTTCATTGGTAATATCTCTAGCTGTTGTGTATAAAAACATTGGTCAGTAATACTGGAATTGATTTTAATTTTGCTCACGGACTTTCTTAGGCTTTCTGAAATGGAGTCGCTTTATCAGGACGATTAACTTGAAAATAACGATAATTTGCGTCGGAGGTTGAATATTTACACTTTAACTGTATCCAGAATTCAGCTGAGATGCTATAATGTGGCAATCAGCCTGTGTTGCTGCTGAGGTATTATGGACGCCCAGGTTGCTTTGATAGAGGCCTTCCGCTCATCTGCATTGTTTGGTCTGGTGTCTTTCATCTAAATCATGCAAATGGAGCCTCAACCAAATAATGAGTGTATAATTACAGCATATTGTAGACAAAATACAGCAAATAAAACACTTCATGCTGGAACGATCATGGTTATACCATAGTATTATGGTTTATTATGCCATATGAACAATTCAGGGAAATAAGCAATAGTTCAGCTGCAGTCCAATGAAAATTCTGTTATTAAGAATAAGGCTATGCAACTAGATGAATCCAGTTTGCTTTTACTTACCCAATACCTAAGAAAGCATAAAAAACTGCACAAACAGGCCAGCTGAATGAGGCTCCTTTTGATTTGGGGAGCTGAAGAGAATGTACTTACTGGCAGAGAAGTCTGGAGATTAAAATGTAACTTGAGCAATCTGCAGCACACTTCGGTGACAATATTGTCTCAGCAGGAATTTAAGTGTTTCCATTAAACATGAGGATTTGCTCCTTCTGACCCAAATATGAATCACTGGGAAGCCTTGATTCA
The DNA here is from genome assembly GCA_020510985.1 of Pholidichthys leucotaenia. Classification (NCBI taxonomy): domain Eukaryota; kingdom Metazoa; phylum Chordata; class Actinopteri; order Cichliformes; family Pholidichthyidae; genus Pholidichthys; species Pholidichthys leucotaenia. The sequence goes on along the minus strand of CM035840.1, from coordinate 127,546,541 downwards.
CTGAGTCTTTTATTACAAGGTAAGTTAACATTTGAACTGCCCACATAGCAAGTGTCACTCCATGGTTTTCCATCAGCCTTGCAGTGATAACAGCATGTTGGCATTTATGCAGCACTAAAGCTGATTAATCTCAAGCCTGACAGTAAATATGCTCACATTTGAGTCCTACACACAGAGGAGAGGAAAAAATGGCCCATGAAAACACTGCTAAATGGCTAAACTATATTTTTGAATGATTTTGCTATACCCAAAGCACTTGCAAATGGCCACTAGCTGTCAGAGCAGAGGAAAAAGCAGCTGAGGACAGGTATATAGTGTATTTCTTTAGACATGGAGCCTTAGGGGGACTGACTACACTGCATGTTTGCCACAGAGGATTGATGACCGCTTTCTCTGAAGGTAAATAAATAAATAATAACCATAATCCCAGAGATGTGATGGCCATAATGTACACTGCAATAAAAATCTGCGGTGTGAGGCTTCTGATAGAACTTTAATTCACCATGGAAATATTTCATTTTATTTATTTATTTATCTATTTATTCATTCTTACTGTCATGCTATTTATTCGCGTCCCACTGCAAACATGTACGTAAAAGATTGGTTTCACTATCAAGCTAAGAGGGTTATCAGGTTTACTACCTGCTATTAAAGCATCCAGTGCTTTTAAACCTGATGAGATGACTAAATGTTTGATGGTAAAAATGAGTGCTTAGAAAAGTTTCAGATGAAAAGCACAGAGGTGTTCAAGATATCCCCTTTCACCTACTGTATCTTGTAACTGCAGTTAGTGTGCATTGCTTCAGCTACAGATTAACCAAAGAAGTACAAAGATAAAGATAAAATGTAAAGGTTTTATATCCTAATGTTGTGTGAGTGTAAATGTTTTTAAACAATGATAGTGGTGTACTGTTTTTGCTAGCATTTATCCAAAACCTGGACTCTAAACCTGGACTGGGTGTGTTTATATATCTACATATTTATTCCATCCAGCTACAATGCTCCGCACTGTGTGTCTATATATATATATATATATATATATATATATATATATATATATATATATATATATACAATATATATGTATGTATACTTGCTGCTCTTGTTTCTTTTTTTTCTCTTGCCTTCTGATTGTTGCTCTGAGTGTTGCTATCCCTGTGCTGTTGCAATCCTGGAATTTCCCCATTGTGGGACTAATAAAGGCTTATCTTATCTTAAATATTTGATATGTAACACTTTTCAGTTGCTCAGTGTGAAAATATAATTCAAGATGATTTTATTCATTTTGTTTACTTCCAAAGCAAATCTTGTTAAATATATTGGAGACATACAACAATACAATGTAACATACCTCATTCTAGAGAAACAAATTCAAAAGTGACAGTGGTTATCAGTAAATATGGTGACCTTTGATTGGGATAGTCTTAAATGTTTCAACTATATATTTTTACATGGGCTTTCCAAATAAAGTGTGACCGATATTATACACCGGGATCTTTATAATGGCATAATTAGGGGACATGTAGTCATACTTTATGGAGCAGGAGGATTGTAACCCCCAAAAAAATCAAATCCAGTCAGTACAACCCCCCCCCCCCCCAATAATCATATAATTATAATTAATAAAAAAATATCTACAAGTAAGTATGAAGAAGTCATTTTTTCATTTGCAAGCAACGAAAAGTAACATTTCTAATAATCAGACAATGTGCCCCCCCCTTCCCTGCAGACTTGATATTGCCCAACTGGTCCATGCCACTGATCTCTATAAAAACCTGGAAAGCATGCGCCCCATTAGCGAGTACAGAGCCCAGTGAAGCCACCTGGCTCACTGGTGTTTAGGTGTTTTAATACACCTAAAACACTCAGCGAGTCAATGGAGAATGAATGAGTTTAGTAGTAAACTGTGCCACTTTTACCTCAATAACTTCCCAAAGAATTAACAGAGTTTAAACTTCTTTGTATGGAGACACAGCTTATAATCTTGTGCAACCAGTGTACTATAGAAATTGAGTTGACATTATGTTTAGCAGCTGTGGGAAGGCTGGATAATCGGAAAAGTCAATCCAAGGCGAGTAGGTCTGTGAGTAATGCATGCAGTAAGTGTGTTTAGGCATGTAATCATAATAGTCGTAATGATAGTCCTATATGAGTAAATTAAAATATCATGCAGTGCTTTAATTTTGTTATTAAGTGCCTAGGCTTAATCTAATTTGCAAAATATGGGATCACAACCTTTTGCATAGTCACGTGTCAAAACAATTCGTCTGACAGGCTATTGTTACGTGGTACCCAAGTGCGGCACTTGTAAATTAGACCAATCAGCAGCCACACATAAATATCAAGAGATGGACACATAATCTAAAAGCGGCATTCTACGTTAAAAGAAATTGATTATTTTCCCTGCAGATCATTTTCAGATCTTCTATCCTCTGTTAAAATATCACAGCTGCACAAAAGAATATAGATAGATAGATAGATAGATAGATAGATAGATAGATGATAGATAGATAGATAGATAGATAGATAGATAGATAGATAGATAGATAGATAGATAGATGCTCTTTATTAATCCCAAACTTGGAAATTACAGTGTAACAGCAGCATGACAAAGTAGACAACCCAAAACCAACAGAAATACACACAGCATAATAGAAAAAGGAGTTACCCAGGGAAGTGAAAAATACTTACATAACTTTATATACTACATAGGCTACTGCTTGGTTAAATACGTAGATGATGATCCTCATGAGTCTAGTATGAATAGTACGGACTGTACAAAGGAGGATTAGAAGGCATAGTGTGAAATGCGAGGTAACAATTAGACTGTAAGGTGCAGTATGTCAGCATTGTTACGACCAAAATTCCACATTAGAGTGAGTTATTGTAAAGTGAAATGGCATGTGGCAGAAAAGATTTCCTGTACCTGGCCGTTCGACAGCAAATCTGTAGCAGTATAACAAGTAAAACTAGGGCCACCAAACCTGTTACACAGGTTCATCTTGGGATCCTGACCTCTGACTATGGGTTGGGGGTCAAAAGATCAAAGGTCAAGGTTAACATTCCTTATGCCTTATTATTGTACAAGTAAAACTAGGGCCACCAAACTCGGTACACAGGTTCACCCTGTGACCCTGAAGTGTGACTGTGGTTTTGGTATCGCAAGGTCAAAGGTCAACATCAAAATGGCTTATAAACTATATCTCAACAACAAAGAAAGCTAGGGTCACCAAATTTGCTTCACAGGTTCACCTTGGGATCCTGACCTCTGACTATGGGTTTGGGATCAAAAGGTCAAAGGTCAAGGTTAACATTCCTTATGCCTTATTACTGTACGAGTAAAGCTATAGCTACCAAACTTGGTACACAGGTTTACTCTGAGACCATAACCTCTGACTACAGGTTTGGGGTCAAAAGATCAAAGATCAAGGTCAGCACGCCCTATGATTTCTTACTATAGAATGTGTAAAACTCTCTAGGGTCACCATACTTGCTTCACAGATTCACCTTGGGATCCTGACCAACAACTATGGGCTGTATACTTTATTGTATATTTGTGGATAATGGGCTTATCATAATTTGGTTCTGCCACAGTAATTATATTGAAAAGTTGAAACCTACTCTCCATCAGTAAGTATTGGGATCTTCAAAGAAAACGGAGGCGGGGAATATTGCACTTGCCTCAGAGTGTTCTTCCCCAACACTAGGACACATATACTGTCATTTTTTACTTAAAAAATCCTTTTACTTTAAAAATGAAAAAAAAAAGGACATTGGAGACAACTGCCTGTACTGATGTGCTGACAGTTCTATCATTAAAAGATTTAAAAAATCCTTACATGGACAGAGATCTCAACTCCCCAGTGTTTGAAACAAAGTTACACCCTTGAGGGGACATGTTTATATTGTTATCTCAAGTGTACAGATTTGACTTTACACACATAGCCAACCACCCCGTGGAAAAAAAACCTCTGCTTGGTCATCTATAAGAAAATGAAACACTTAAAGGAAATGTTATTTTAAAGACAGTGCAGTTAAATGGCTCTTCTTTTGCACCCAATAGCTTGCAATTTGCAATAAAAGAAACAATGCATTTTGGAAGCCAGTAATATGTAGAAACTTGCTATATTAAGCCACTGTATCTAAACCTGCCTTTTTATAATGAAATCCACACAGAAAGGATACCATGCACTTTTCTCTGTAACAAAATCAATATTAGTTTTGATTTAGAGGCTATTTTAGTTAATACAGAAATACAAAAACTTCAATCTTCTTGTTGAAAGATTTTTTTTTTTTTTCTGGCAATTTCTTTGTCCACTCTAAATGTTATATTTAAAAAGCTACATCTTCCCCATTAATATATATCTGATGTCTTTAAAGATGTACTGGCAATAAGTCCTCCTCCGTGCTCTCTGATGACCTCGAAACTGGGCTCATATGTCGCCTCAGAGCTAACCAGTGGGCCAATTAGTGGCGACTCTCTCCAGGGTCTCACTATCAGACCATCTGATCATGTTGCCACCAGCCAAGGCCTGGCTCTTATTCACTATCTGTCCATGGCAAAACCGCAAATCTCAGGTGGGTTGTATCTGTTAGCTGATACAATACAACATAGAATAGAATAGAATAGAATAGAATAGAATAGAATAGAATAGAATAGGCTTTATTGTCATTGTACAGTTGTACAGTACAACAAAATTGTGGGTGCTCCACCAGGCGACTGCGCAATAAAGTAAGAGATAAGGATAAGATAAAACACAGTTACAGAACACACGATTAAACACACCACTGAAATAAAAATAGCCCAGGATTATGGAAATATAAACAGGTATGGTAGTGGCTTCACAGATGAAACTATGTACATAAGAATGCAGAGAGCAGAACACACAATTGAACACATGATTGAATAAAATGGCCCAGGGATTATGGAAAATATACATAGTAGTGGTTTGACGAATGGGTCAATATATATGAAAGTGTGGAGTGCAAGGACAGGTGTGTTGTTATTATAGCTAAAAAGGTCCTCAGTTCTGTGCATGTGAGCGTTCGGAGGGAGGGGGTGGAGCTTCTGACTGTTCGCAGTTTGGATGGCCCAGGGGAAGAAACTGTTTGTCAGCCTGGAGGTGTGGGACCTGATTGATCTGAACCGTCATCCAGAGGGAAGCAGGTCAAACAGGTGGTGGGCGGGATGTGAGGGTTCTCCTGTGATGCTCTTGATCATTCTGAGACAGATCAAGATATATAAATAGATACAGATATACAGTGGTGTGAAAAAAATGTTTGCCCCCTTCCAGATTTCTCTTTTTTTTGTATGTTTGTCACACAAATGTTTCAGATCATCAAAGAAATTTAAATATTAGACAAAGATAAAACAAGTAAACACAAAATGCTGTTTTTAAATGAAGGTGTTTATCGTTAAGGGAACAAAAAATCCAAACCTACATGGCCCTGTGTGAAAAAGTGTTTGCCCCAAAACCTAACAACTGGGTGGGCCACACTTAGCAGTAACGACTGCAATCAAGCATTTGTGATAATTGGCAATGAGTCTTTTACAGCTCTGTGAAGGAATTTTGGCCCACTCATCTTTGCAGAATTGTTGTAATTCAGTCACATTGGAGGTTTTCGAGCATGAACCACCTTCTTAAGGTCATGCCACAGCATCTCAATCAGATTCAGGTCAGGACTTTGACTAGGCCACTCCAAAGTCTTCATTTTGTTTTTTGTTTTTTTTTTGTTTTTTTTCTCAAGCCATTTAGAGGTGGACTTGCTGGTGTGTTTTGGCTCATTGTCCTGCTAAAGAAGCCAAGTGCGCTTCAGTTGAGGTCGCGGACAGATGGCCAGACATTCTCCTTCAGGATTTTTTGGTAGACAGCAGAATTCATGGTTCCATTTTCCACAGTAAGTCTTCCAGGTCCTGAAGCAGCAAAACAGCCCCAAACCATCACACTACCACCACCATATTTTACTGTTGGTATGATGTTCCTTTTCTGAAATGCTGTGTTACTTTTATGCCGAATGTAATGGGACACACACCTTCCAAAAAGTTCAACTTTTGTCTCGTCAGTCCACAGAGTATTTTCCCAAAAGTCTTGGGGATCATCAAGATGTTTTCTGGCAAAATTGAGATATATATAAGTGTAGGTTAGTTAGTTAGTTAGTTAGATAAGCCTTTATGTTCTTTTTGCTCAGCAGTGGTTTTTGTCTTTGAACTCTGCCATGTAGGCCATTTTTGCCCAGTTTCTTTCTTATGATGGAATCATGAACACTGACCTTAACTGAGGCAATTGAGGCCTGCAGTTCTTTGGATGTTGTTGTGGGGTCTTTTGTCACCTCTTGGATGAGTAGTAGCTGCGCTCTAGGGGTAATTTTGGTTGGCCGGCCACTCCTGGGAAGGTTCACCACTGATCCGTGTTTTCACCATTTGTGGAAAATGGCTTTTACTGTGGTTTGCTGGAGTCCCAAAGCTTTAGAAATAGTTTTATAACCATTTCCAGAATGATAGAGCTCAATTACTTTGTTTCTCATTTGTTTCTGAATTTCTTTGGATCGCAGCATGATGTCTTGCTTTTGAGGACCTTTTGGTCTACTTCACTTTGTCAGGTAGGTCCGATTTACAGTAAGTGATTTCTTTATTGAGAACAGGTGTGGCAGTAATCAGGCCTGGGTGGGGCTAGAGAAACTGAACTCAGCTTTCCAAAGAAGTGATAAAACACAGTTAATTTATGTGTAAATGGGGGGGGGGTCACTTTTTCACACAGGGCCATGTAGGTTTGGATTTTTTTTTTACCCTTGATTATAAACACCTTAATTTAAAAACTACATTTTGTGTTGACTTGTGTTATCTTTATCTAATATTTAAATTTGTTTGATGATCTGAAACATTTAAGTGTGACAAACACAAAAAAATGAGAAATCAGGAAGGGGGCAAACACTTTTTCACACCACTGTAATTGTTTTTGTGATGGCTCGCTCTGTTTCATTATCTCCCACAGCTGTGCGCACACTGGTTCACCATCACACTCGGGCTATTTAACCTGCTGTGCCTTCAGACCGGCACGGAGCCGTCTGTCTCCCTGGCTGAAAAAGCTCAACTCTCGACTTCCTAGACTATCATCCTGCGGATCCATCATCCCAGACCCCTTACCGGGGTCCGGGATGATGGATGGTCCGGGATGGTGGATTCCACCCCCCCACCCCCCCAGGAAGCAGCTCCAACAATTCCTGTGGTTCCCCAACTTCTACCGTCACTTTGTTAAGAATTACAGCATCGTTGCTCTTCCCCTGACCCGTCTCACTTCCCCCAAGGTGGCTTTCCAGTGGACGGAGGAGGCTGCAGCAGCGTTTGCCAAACTTAAAACTGCATTTTCTTCCTCTCCTATTTTGACACAGGTGGACCCTGCTCTTCAGTGCCTGGTAGAGGTGGACACGTCGGACTTGGGGGTGGGAACCGTGCTGTCCCAGCACTCTCCGGTGGATGGGTTGATCCGCCCTTGTGCGTTCTTCTCCCGCCGACTGTCCCCGGCAGAGAAGAATTATGACATCAGTGACAGGGAGCTCCTGGCGGTTAAGCTTGCGCTGGAAGAGTGGCGTCACTGGCTGGATGGGGCCACCCAGCCCTTTATTGTCTGGACAGACCACAAGAATTTGGAGTACCTCAGGACAGCCAAACGCCTGAGCGCCCACCAAGCCCGCTGGTCTTTGTTCTTTGGGCACTTCAATTTCACCATCACCTACCGCCCCAGGGCTAAGAACGCGAAGCCGGACGCCCTGTCCAGACAGTTCGCCTTGGATGCTGCGGAGGTGTCTGATCATCCTATCCTTCCTCCGTCATGTATCGTGGGCGCCCTCTCATGGGGCATCAAGGAGAGGGTCTTGAGGGCACAGGAGACTCGGGCGGGGGGCCAGCAGGGAAGCTGTTCGTCCCTTCTTCTGTTCGGGGCAAGGTAATTCACTGGGCCCACTCCTCCAGACTCTCATGCCACCCGGGGGGGGGGGGGGGGGGGGGCTCGCATGGTGGACATTCTCCTGAGGACGTTCTGGTGGCCATCGCTATGGAAGGACGTTGCCGAATACATCCGCGCCTGTCCTCAGTGTGCCTCCGGCAAGACACCATCCTCTCCTCCTGTGGGTTTGCTCCATCCTCTCCCTACTCCCGGCAGGCCCTGGTCTCATATCACCTTAGACTTCGTCACTGGCCTCCCTCCGTCTAATCGGCATACCGCCATCCTCATAATTGTTGAGGATTGCGGATTGTTGACCGCTTCTCCAAGGCCACCCACTTTATTCCTCTGCAGGGGCTGCCTACGGTGACGGACACGGCGGACCTGCTAGTTCAACATGTCGTGAGGCTGCATGGGATTCCTGTTGACATCGTCTCTGATCGGGGTCCCCAATTTGTGTCCCAGGTATGGGGCCGCGGTGAGCCTGTCCTCCGGCTATCACCCACAGAGTAACGGACAGTATGAGCGAGTGAACCAGGAGCTAGAGGCTGTGCTGTGCTGTGTCATCGCTTCTAATCCTGCGTCATGGAGCGCCCACCTCCCGTGGATCGAGTACGGTCACAACTCCACCGTGTCCTCAGCGATCGGAATGTCCCCCTTCGAGGCTTCCCTGTGTTATAATCCCCCACTTTTTCCCGAGGAGGAGGGGGACATTGCCGTGCCATCCATCCATGCCCACCTGAGACGCTGTCGTCGGCTGTGGAGGGCGACCTGAACGGCACTTCAACGCACGGCAGAGCGCAACTCCAGGGTCGCTAATCGCCATAGGAGACCAGCCCCACTCTACCGGGTGGACCAACAGGTTTGGCTGTCCACCCAACACATTAATCTCAAGGCGGAGAAGAAGAAGTTGTCCCAATGCTGCATCGGTCCTTTTTCTATCGTCCGAATTATTAACCCCATGGCTGTGCGCCTGGCTGTCCCCCCCCCCCTCCGTATTTGCCCAACGTTTCATGTCTCCCAGATTAAACCATTCTTTTCCAGCCCTCTCTGTCCCCCTTCCAGGTCGCCACCTCCACCAGTGGTGATCGACGGTGACCCAGCGTGGAAGGTCACGCCGATGGAGTTGCGGCCTGCAGTATCTGGTGGACTGGGAGGGGTATGGCTCAGAATGGAGGTCCTGGGTACGTATGTCCTTCGTGTTGGATAAACAACTCATCAGGGACTTCCACCGAACGCGCCCAGGTAGGCTGGATCAGGTGCCGGGAGGCACTTCTCGGGGGGGGGGGGGGGTACTGTGATGGCTCGCTCTGTGTCATTATCTCCCACAGCTGTGCGCACACCGGTTCGCCATCACACTCGGGCTATTTAGCCTGCTCTGCCTTCAGACTGGCACGGAGCCGTCTGTCTCCCTGGCTGAAGAAGCTTAGCTCTCGACTTCCTAGTCTATCATCCTGCCTTCATCATTCCTGCCTAAGTCCTCCTTGTCTCAGCCTCATCCTCTGGAAGGATCATCCTCTTTCACCAAGTAAGCCATTTCCAACTCACCTGCTTCTACGTTGTATCCCCTGTGCACAGGCGGAATTCCTTGGCGGCAGAATTGCTCCTCCTGGCGGTGGACCCAGCCTCGCTCATCCCAGCGGGTCCATCTCCTCACCAGCGGCGTCGTGACGGCAGGCGCTGTCCTCCTGGCTGTAGCCTCCGGGCTAACCTGGGTGCATCTCCCCTTCTGCAAAAGTAAGCCTCAGTTACCCACTAATACGCTCCTTCAGAAGGGCAGTTCTAACATCTGTGCCTCTGCTTTGTCTTTAGGGTTGCCAGGTCATACGGCGCTCTGCTCACCCCCAGCTACGACACCACTGCAGACATATACATTCACGTCTACACACACACACACACACACACACACACACACACACACACCCCCTCACTTTCTACAATAAAGATAATTGAATCCACTCTTGAGCCTGTGTCTGTTCCCTGGGTCTGTCAAACATGACAGTTTTCATATGTGCATAATGCAGGGAAATGCAAACTGCAGTTGCAATAATGACACTGCTATTAATTAGCTCATAACATTGAGACTTGTTAAAAAAAAATGAGGGAATCTAGGGTTAACCTACCGTACCTCTTTTTTAATTATTTCCAGGATAGATCTGATGTACATCTTAATCAGAGGTTACATTTACTGAAAATTGTCTGTCACTGACAGATTTTTTTTTTAGAAGTGACAGACAAATCTTAAGGCTGCCATTTTGACAGATTACATTGAGAGTGATCTATTGCAATTCTTCCTTCTATCTCCCACCTGTCAGCTTTATAGTGCATATTAAAAAGTTATTATCTAGTATCGTCTCTCCTTTGATTTTAGTGTTTCAAGTCTTTATGACAGTTCACTTTTCTCTGTGTGCAGCTACACACAATCTTCACTACAACCGCAAAAAAATGTCAAAGCAGCTGAGTTTGAAACCTTTCTTTAAATGGGCAAACAGTTGTGATGTTGTTGATAAAATTGGTGAAAAAAAAGAGGCTTGTAAACATTTTCCCTGACTCATTCCCCATGGACTGAGAGGAACCAAACTTGGCAGAGTTATTAGTCTTTCTCTACATAGGTACCACCAAGGGTCACACGCTTCTTACATTGCTTGATAGATAGATAGATAGATAGATATTTTTTTTTTGGACTTATTTTGTACCCGTAGGTAGATTTGTTCTGCAGTCCGGTGACAAGCCACCAGCTGCTGGTCACTGCGTGCGCAAGCGCCCCTTAACTCCCTAATCTGCATGTTTTTGGCATGTGGGAGGAAACCGGAGAAATCCCGGAGTAAACCCACGCAAACACGGGGAGAACATGCAAACTCCACACAGATCACTGTTGGCCGGGGGCAGGGATCGAACCCACGATCTCATGATCCCCGCCATCCCCCGGCCGAGGGTAAACTGTGCTGCCGCAGTGCTAACCACTGCGCCACCGTGCAGATAGATAGATAGATAGATAGATAGATAGATAGATAGATAGATAGATAGACTTTATTAATCCCCAAGGGGAAATTAATTTGTCTTAGCCAACAACAAACAAACTCATACACACAAATAAAGCCCCTCCCCCCCGTCCCCAATATAAAAACAGTCACTACATTTGCAATGTAGTGACTATTGCACAGTAGTCCAAATGTGCAACTGTGGAGACCTTGCCTGTAGAAGTCTGCAGGTTGTGTCAGAAGTGACAACTTGACCTTGAAAATCAGCGTTTCATTGTCTTGGAAGCGATTGCCCTTCAAAAATGGCTTTATGATTGGAAATAGGTGGGAGTCAGAGGGTGCCAGGTGAGGAGTGTAAAAGGGGTGAGGAATGATTTCATAGCCACAGGACTGTGCTTCCATCTGGGCACCATGTGAGTTGTGAACTCATGTTGTCTTACAGGAGGCAGACACCTATGATCAGCATGCCATGGCTCTTGGTTTTGATGGCCTTCTGCAATTTCTGCAGCAGCAAAACATAGTAAGTCCCGGTAATTGTCATACCTTTTGCCAGGGAATCCATCATCAATACTCCATACTGGTCCCAAAAGACTGTGAGCATGACCTTGCCCACCAAGGGTGGGACATGTGCCTTCTTCGGACATGATGAGACATAATGCTTGCATTGCTTCGACTGGGCTTTAGTCTCTGAATTATCATAATGGACCCATGTTTCGTCCTGTCAAAAGAAGTCCTCCTGGTTTTCTTGGCACATGGCCAAAATAGCATGAGAGAATATGCCTCATTCCTGCCCCTGGAAAATATGAGCAACCAGGGAATCAATCATGCAGATAACTTCTGCATGTAAAAATGGTCATGGATGATTTTTTTTTCCACAGACCCCACATTGATCTTTACCTCTTTAGCTAGTTGGCGAGCGGTTATGTGGTGATCCTCCAAAATTGTGACATCCTCTTGCTGAATGGTGTTTTCATCAATGGTGCACTGTGATCGCCCAGGAATGAGTACCATTTCCAACGATTTCTGACCACACTTGAAAAGACGATACAAGAGCCTGAATACATGGGATGTCCCAATGAGATGAAAGACTCTTTCATCTCACTAAACGTTTCCCATGGTGTGCAGCCTCTCAAGTACAGGAATTTAATAACTGCTCTGCATTCAACTGGCTCCATTATCACACCTTATTCCATCTTAGCACCTACAAAAGAGAAACTGCAAATTATCATAGAACCCAAAGAGATACAGTGGTGTGAAAAAGTGTTTGC